>JAYKKM010000137.1:0-529329 GCA_035772405.1 Chrysogorgia sp. JL179-B06
CAGACATTACGGCTTTAGGAAGTTTCATCAGGCCTCTAGTGTATAAAAGTAAGCGGATTCCCTTAGATGATCCAACCACTCGAGAGGCCGTACGATGAACGAATTCAAACGTATTGATTTGCCTAAGCGAAATCAAACTTTGCTATGCATTTATAGACGTTGGTACATATTGTAATAGCAATTAGATTATTCAAGAGATTGACTTGTCAAACGAAGCGAAGGTTGAATGCACACTTACAATAGCGCGTGGGTTGTTAGACGTCATTAGTGGTGCAACTCACAAATATTTGCAATGTCTTGGGAATATTTAATTGATTTGAGGGTACACACTAGGAATTTTATGGGTAAAACATTAGTCAATATGGGATAATTATGGATATTTATCACCCCTGACTTCGTATACTTAATTAAGGTTAAGAACGCCTCACATCCCTTGTAGACTCCTAACCCTATTCGACCTTCATAACCCTAAATTTAATTATATTTGGAATATCACCGATTTCAATTCCGACTCCTTGAACTCTTACCGGGAGTTCTGCGATTGCCTAAGCGTTTCGACTGAACCTATGGATTCAGCGTTCGATTGAACCTGTGTTTTCATGGCATCTACAAAGATATGAACCCTAATAATTTTAGCCGTATTATGGCTTATCTCGCTTTAGTGTGCACAAATCCTATGAGGAAGAAATACTTCGGGAAACAGTACGAAGAACTGTTCAATATCTCAAACATATCGAATTGTCCGTACTCATAATTCAATAATTCAATCTTAGGATTCAATGATTTAATCTTACGATTCAATGATTCAATCTTAGGATTCAATGATTCAATCTTTATGATTCAATGATTCAATCTTAGAATTTTTGACACGAGACTAATTAATCAAATAAAAGTCCCTCCAGGACAACATTCGTCCTTAAGCATCTAACATAATTTAAGTTGTTACTAAACACTCTAAACGTTTAGTGTATATCATATCTCGGAAGCACAATGACCGTTCTATTTGCTAAAACAAAAGCTGAGTAAACTTTTTTTTGTTGACTGTATAGAATACATGATAAAACGGACAAACTCTCATAAAACGCCACAACCGAGAACACTCCCGAAAATACCCCAAACGCCCCCCAAAAAAAAACCCATCCCAAACGCCCCCCGAAAACACACCAAATGCCCAGAAAACACCTCAAACGCCTGCGAAAACACCCCAAAAGCCCCCAAATACACCCCAAACGTCCCCGAGAACACCCCAAAACGGTCCCCGAAAACACCCCAAAACGCCCCCCTAAAAACACCCCAAATGGCCCGGCGGGCCTTATTTCGTGGCCTTGTGGCCCGTTTGAGAAATACACCCACTACCCCCGCTCACCTCCATGCTCTCCCTCCCAAATCACCCATCTACCCCTCAAATCGCCATATAGCTGAAATTGTGACTCGGTTTGGGTTTTAAAGGTACACGGGGGATAATGACAGGTCCTACTGGTACACGAGCTAGGGTTAGGGATTCCTGCAGGTTTAATGGACGTAATATGAAATAAATAATTGGACATCCCCCAACACCCCCTAAAACTCCCTCATTTACCCCTCAAACGCCCCCTAAATACCACAAACAACCCTCATTCCCCCCATCCACCCCTCAAACTCCCCTCCAATATCCCTCCAACACCAAATGTAAGAGCGAAGGTGGCCGAATGGTTAAGGCGCTGGGCTTAAAGTCTCAGAGAACGTGGGGTTTCTAACTCAGGATTCAATGATTCAATGATTCAATCTTAAGATTCAATGATTCCCAATCTTAGGATTCAATTATTCAATGTTAGGATTCAATGATTCAATCTTACGATTATTCAATCTTAGGATTCAATGATTCAATCTTAAGGATTCAATGATTCAATCTCAGGATGTAATGATTCAATCTTAGGAATTTTTTGAAAACGGGTCTAATTATCAAATAAAAGTCCCTCCGGGACACAATTCGTCCCTAAGAATTTAATATAATTTAAGTTGTTACTAACACTCTAAAAACGTTTAGTGTATATCATACCTCGGAAGCGCAATGACCCGTTTCTATTTGCCAAAACAAAAGCTGAGTAAACTTTTCTTTTTTTGTTGACTGTTATATACATGATAAAACGGAGAAACTCTCCCAAACGCCCCACCGAAAACAACCCCCGAAAACACCCCGAAATCACCCCCCGAAAACACGTCAAATGCCCCCCCCGCCCCCCGAAAAAACACCCGACATGGCCCGGCTGGCCTTTTTCGAGGCCTTGTGGCCCGTTTGACAAATACACCTACTACCCCCGCTCACCTCCATGCTCTCCATCTCAAATCACCCATCCACCCCTCAAATCGCCATATAGCTAAAATTGTGACGAGCAAGAGATAGGGATTCCTGAAGGTTTAATGACGGGATATGAATAAATAATTAGGGTTACAGGCTCATCCAGCAAGACGAGAAAGTCATGACGTAATCTCAAAATTCAAAATGATGTAATGAATATTTTATGAAAAGGCCATCCCTTTGCTCCCTGTAATGGGTGGTATCACTACTCGTGTGAAACAAACTTCATTTATTGGCAATCCTTAGAAGAAATAACCGAAAACATTCCGATTTTAAGCGCATATTTTGATACTTTTGCGATCAAATATGCGGAAGTTGGGCCGGCTAAGGATTTTCATATACTATTTCTGACAAATAGTTTGACATGATTTTATCCACTGCCTATCTTCGAATTTTTTTTTTTTTTATTTAATTTTATATAATTTTTGATTTTTATTACGTTCATTTTTAATCATTTTCCATTTATTAGTATTTTCGATTTCATTTCGAAATTATTATATCAATATAAAAGACTATAATTTCCGTATACAATTGTATTTTTAGATTGAATGGGAGTTTTTTTGAACGAGATGAAATTTGAATCCATTTTTTGCATAATTCCAATATTCTCGTTTACAAAATTCTAATTTAACTATCAAAGAAATTCTTTTTTTCTTGATCTATCCATATTGCAATCCAATGTTGACCATATTCACTTCATCAGTATTCCAAATCCAACAAGAAGGAAATGTAATTTTTTTAGGAAAAATTTTGTCAGTTGAATGTCTGTTGAATATCTTTGCCAATTTTATTGATATCATCAGAATGTAAAAACTTAGTTAAAACAGATTAATTTGATTTTCGTCTTTTTCTTTATTACTTAAGTAACTTGAGTCATGTGAATTTAAGTATGATGCAGGTGAAGTTTTTAAAGGTGTTGTTATTCCACCACTAATTTCACCCAATTCATTTAAATTTATATTAGTCCGGGATCACGTGTACTCCCGTGGGAATTTTGTGCTGAATCCACGCCACTGGTCTAGATGTGTTAAGGTGACCTTAAAGAACGTGAAAAGTTTTGGTGGCAATATTACAACTTGCTCAGACTGGATTTAGGAGGGGTCAAATGTGTGACGTATATAATCTAGCATAGAAACGAGGCTGGAAAATAAAATCGCCTATAACTCTTCAAAACGTACGCCAAAACGCACCATAATCACTCAAGAGCTACTCCTCAATACCTCAAATGCCTATGTATAGTGTTTTATGGATGAGCGTGGTCACTTGACCAAGTTAGCATGAAAACGAATCTTGTACGTAAATGGACAACATAGCCTATTAACGTGTTTAGAACAGCCCAATAAATGTCATTAATTGTTGCAGGCCTATGCTGTTACTGAAGTTGGTGATGTTTATATAATATCTATAGTTTATATAGTATGCAATGTCATGTGATTAAGCTAGTATGAACACGAGGCTGAGGTAAAAAGAGTGTAGTAACGTAACGGAACAAGATCCACAAAAATGTTAAATAATTGATCAACGCGTTTAGATATATAAAAAAGTGTGCATAGCTATAAAGAGTCATATGTTTATTTGAATAACCATTACAGCTTTATCTCAGTTCTTCCGTTCAGTGAAGAAATGTAACGTAAAAATATCTAGGATCTAGCCTTGCAGGACTTAAAAAGTAATCATGATTAATTAATCATGATTAAAAGTAATCCTTTGATAGTATTCAATGCATGGATACATCATCTCCCTAAAATTATAAACAAAATGCCCTACATTGCGCTTTATATTCAGTGTGACATTTAAACTCCATTATACTGTCTCACTCCCTCATCTGCCAGTATATCTTCATCCTTGTGCACGTTTTCGCACTCTCCAGTGTTGGAACAGCTGCAGAGGTATGTGCAGTGAAGTCAAGCTTTGTGGCACTAGCAACAATTAATAGAACATCGTTCCTTTGATCACCCGAATTTTACCAGTTGTGTGATGGCTTCAGGAGCTGCTGTCAGTGTTGTCATAACAGGCAACCATTCATCTTTATCCATCTTCCATCCATAATTCTGTGGTGAGAACAGCTCTGGATTTGGCATCGCGTCGGTATTCCACACCATCATTTGATAATGCGCTCGTAGGATTGCCTGATACAATGCAGCCTGTGTTGGCAAATAGAGCTGACAGAAGAACTTTTCAATGCCTGCGAGGCTGTAAGAGACATTGGAGACTGCTGTACCTAACGACTCTGCTCCATAGATTCTTATAGATTATAGAAAAGTATATTAACCAGATATTGAAAAACTGCCTTAGATAGGCAGTTTCCAGTGACTCCACCATTACAGAGTGATAATAGTTTACCAGCCATAAAATAATGCCTCTGTGAACGGGTTTTAAGAATTAAGAAATCAGAAGGAAACTGTGTAAATCATAGGGTGACAAAATCATATAAAAATTTTAAATTTCACCAATCTTACTTAATATAATACTAGCCAACAAAGAGCGGTCTACTGTACCTTGCGAGTTTGGAACCAAACCAAGGTTTTTGTCTTTACCCCCAAACATGCCTGATGCATCGTACATTTCTTTAACAGCTATAGCCTCATAAATTCACGTGTGGGTCCACCTTGGTCAGCAGTTCCCTCCGACGTTACCATGTCATCTGCAAACTTGACACTTATCTTCCTCTCTGGAATAAAGTTTGGTTTGAACAACTTATTTAGGGCATCTTTCCAACAATGTTTCTTCTTACATTTATGAGATTTCTTTCAGACTCTTGATCTGAATTGATCACAAGATCAACATGTGTCGCATCACATCATCTAACAACAGTTGTTTATCTTCCCTAAACAAAAAAATTCTGGTCATTTTTTACACCAAACAACACTTTCCTACAGTTAAAAATATACTTACTCTATACTATACTAAGAGGATCTAAGAGCAATGTAATAAAGTATGACGTACCACTCTTCCTTTTCCACTGACTAAAAACAGATTGGGAAGTTCAAAGTCTTCTTCATCTGATTCGCATATGATACTGACATATGAACTGGGAAAGAGAACAATCCAATAGTTCACTTATTCTGCAAGGTGTGTCATATACATTGTACATATCTCATTGTGATTTGATATGCTAGTGTGGTTGTGGCCAAAATACTGTTTAACATTTTATTCAACATTTATTAGTACAAAATTTACATAAAGTATATTACAAATTAATAATATATTACTTAGAAAAGGGTGGTTGATCAGATACTGTAGGGTTATACATTAAGCTGTATCAGGGGTAACACAGAGTGGAAAATAAGGATAAACCAACCTATAACAAAGATGAATTGCCTTCTCCATTGGAGATGTTCGTCTGGTGAGCCCTGTTTACCAAAAATGATATAGGTTATACCTGTAATGTAAATCAGAAGAGCATAATAACATAGCACAACATACAAATTACTAAATTACTGTTTGAAGCAGCAGTAATCAACCTGCTGTATAACTGACATGCTACTATTAATACCTGTTAACAGGTCACGCAACCGGATGTACTGTACCTGAACAAGTAACTTACATATTTATTTAAGGTGACTCCATACACTTTTCTTGAAAAGTGGAAAACACAAGATTGAGACCCACAATCTTGTACATATATATTGTTTCAGACGAATGAAACTAGCTGTCTTATATAGAATATAATCTGTCTTATAGAACCTGAAACTGTAACGAAGAAGTACGTCACTGTGGTTGATATGGCAACTATTATGCTTCAAAATGGCTGCTACCTTTTTTTAATTTCTAAACTCAAAAGAAACTTTCATGACAAACAATTTTTGTTTCATTAAAAGGTTTTTTTTAGTATAGGTAATCAATAGGCCAATTTAAACCCAAATTTTTTCAAAACCAAAATTGGTTAGACAGAATTGTTCTTAAATATTTGGCCTATTGATTACCCATATCTAAAGTAAACTTTTAATGAAATAAAAATTAGGGGTAAAAAAGAAATAAAAAATGAAATAAAAGTTTCTTCCATCTAAACTAGATTAAATGAAAATTAGTAGCCATTTCGAAACATCATTGTTGGCATAACAACCAGATTGATGCGACAGTTCTATAAAAGACAGTTTGTTTCATCATGGATAGTAGAAAAGACTTTTTATTATTCATGGTTTCATTCGTATAAAACAATATTTTATGTACGAGATTTTGGGTTTCAACTTTTCAAGAAAGTGTATGGAGTGGAGTCACCTTTAATTACGATGCATTATTTTCATGGTCATCAGTATGAGAATTTACTGACTTACACAGTAGGACAAGTTGTTGAATTCATTTTCACGTACAGGTATTTCCTGGCATTGGAAGCAAAACATTTACACATGCTACATAATATTAAACGGGCGAGGGGTTTCAATAATATTGCGTTAACGTATTTCTAGTTATTCACCTTAAGCTCGGTTTCATCCTCCATCAGCTCACTACCAGCTAACTCATTTGTCAGGCTGGTATAAAAATCTGTCACCCTACACAAGTATAACGTGATACGGTCGTAGGGCTTTCCAAGTTCTTCTCAAAGAAGGGTAAATTATTCCTGCGTCCCAGGGAGTTTTTCCACGCGACTATTGTCAGGGTATAACAGGTAGTATTCTTCCACAAAATCTGACATCTTGCGGTTGAAACGACTGTGCTTTTCTACTGCTTTTCTTAGCAGTTCAGCTGCACCAACAGAAGGAGAGACTGATACTGTGTGGTTCTTAGATGACCATCTACTGACCTTCAACTCGCCATGTTCACGCCGGTAGGTGATCAGACCAATTTTGATGTTCACAACACTATCACTTTTGAGCTTTTTGAAGACTTGGACTTAAACTGGCTTCTCCTACTATTTTCCTTCACACTTTGAAACTCATGGAACGTCATGATCGGCGGTCCTGTACCAGCTGCCAATGCCTTTACAGGAGTTGGATTTATAGCTCGACGACTAGAATGGCTGGTGCTACACGAGGACGACGTGCCGCTTGTAGTACTAGTTGTTGTACTTGTCGCCATGTCTGTTGTTCCAGCATCAGAACTCTGAGAAGCAAACCTCGCCAGCCGTACACCACATTTGTGACAAAACGAACCTCCATCGACAGACTTTGAGCCACACTTGGAACAAAACATAACGTTTATGCTATTTGCATAAATTTAGATATGCGTGCACTGCATATATCGACGGATCGACCATATATCGACCGATATTTGTTGTTTAATTAAAGCGGCTGGAGCAGAGCAGGAACTGGACGCGAGTTCGACGCCTGCCGCGCATGCGCCTGCGGTTGATATTTTTTATGTGTATTGATATTTTTTATGTGTGTTGATATTCTTTATGTGTATTTGATATTTTTTGTGTATTGATATTCTTTATGTGTATTGATATTTTTTATGTGTATTGATATTCTTTATGTGTATTGATATTTTTTATGTGTATTGATATTTTTTATGTGTATTGATATTTTTTATGTGTATTGATATTTTTATTAGTATTGATATTTTTATTGTGTGTGCTGATAATTATTTTATCAGTTGTGTTATCTCGTTCTTTTGTGTGGTGTCCCTTGTGAGCCACCGTACAAGACATCACTTTGCTGTTACTCCGAGTTTCACGCTTATGCGATCGTCAGACAGACTTTAAATCTGTCTGACGATCGCGTAAGCGTGAAACTCGGAGTAACAGCAAAGTGATGTCTTGTTTTTAATTTATCTACAATTTATTACGCTCTGCAAATTAATGCATTGAGCACTCTACCGACAGTATAAACTCAATTCACCAGATTTATATATATATATATATATATATATATATATATATATATATATATATATATATATATATATATATATATATATATATATATATATATATATATATATATATATATATATATATATATATATATATATATATATATATATATATATATATATATATATATATATACATAGATATATATATATATATATATATATACATATATATATATATATATATATATATATATATATATATATATATATATATATATATATATATATATATATATATATATATATATATATATAGTAGAGTGCTGCGTAGACAGTGTTTTGAATATATAGCAAAGTGAAAAGGTGGTAAACTGCCAAGAATTTAGTGACGAGATACTGACGTTTCATCAGAGTAAGACGAGATGAAATAAAATAAATAGGGCTTATATATATGCCAAAAGGGTGTCACAGGTAGAAAGTAAGCCAATCAAATGCACGGGAAATAAAACTAATAATAATTGATGAGATGGGAAAAAGTTAAATCATTTGCTATTTTTACAGTCGATCAATAAGCAAACTGAGGGGGTGGGGAGAAATGACAGGTCCAATATTCAAGGGGATTAGGCGATAATAATAGAAACAAAGACTTGAAAAGGAATGAAAGTGCATAAGCTAATAATAAAAAAGTTCCAAGCAAACTAAAATAACAAAACACTTTTAGGAAATTAAATAAAAGAAAAACGTTCGTTAAGACCAAGAGGATGGTGTGGTGCCAAGTTTAAAAAAGAGACGCTTCTATTGCCGCTTGCGGTTAGGCGTTTGCCACCGGAGATGGGAAGGATGGCACAGACCCCAAAATGGTTTGGAGCTGTTTGAAATGGCGGGCTACAGGTTTGTCCACAATCATTGATCCCTCACGGAACGAAGATGTTCAGCAAACCTGTCTGAAAGGCGTCGCCCAGTTTCACCAATGTAGATTTTAGGGCATTTATCGCAAGAAATGCAATAAATTATGTTGGTGGACGTGCATTGAAAAAAGCATGACGGATTGTGTGGTCGAATTTGCGGGCAGTAATAACTGTGGTGGGATTGGAGGAAAAGGGCATGTGTTACAGCGGGAACGGCCGCAAGAAAATGTTCCCGCTGGTGCCGAGGTTATTTGTTTAAGGGCACTATGTACTAAGGAGTCACGAATGTTTTTGTTACGGCGAAAAGATACCAAAGGGTTGTCGGTGAAAATGGCTGACGTCCTCACGTCATTTTGTAAAATGTGAAAATTCCGATTAATAATATTTTTAACTTTAAAATTGAAAGGATGAAATGTTAGAACTAAAGGAATTTTTATTGTTTGAAACTCGTTCCAAAGATGGTTCAAGGGCGTCTAAACGGGGGACGAGAAAAGCTTTCTGAACGGCGAGGTCTAAAAGGTTGGTAGGGTAACCACGTTGGACAAAAAAGATCTCATTTCCATTGATTTGGCTTGAAAATCTGGGTCGTCGCTACATAAGCGGCGAAGACGCAATAACTGAGAGTAAGGGATGGATTGCTTAGTGTGGTTGGGATGAGAGGATGAAAATAGAAGATAACTATGGAAGTCAGTAGGCTTGTACGAGACCGACGTTTTCAGCGAATCACCATTAATCGAAATTAAAATATCAAGGAACGACACAGAGGTCTCGCTGATTTCCCACGTGAACTTCAGAGCAGGATGAAAATCATCAACAAAGTTAATGAACTGCTCTAAAAGGACACGTGAACACGACGCTGTTCCTAAACAGTCATCGATAAATCTGCCGAAAAAATCAGGCAAGGAACCCGTGTATTGTTCAAAGATCTATTTTTCAACATAACCAACAAATAAGTTAGCATAGCTTGGACCCATTTTGGTGCCCATCGCAACACCACTAATTTGTTGATAATGTTCACTATCAAACGAAAAATTGTTAAAGAGCACCTAAACCCAAAAGTTTTTATTGTCTTATTTGGAAGAACTTTTAAAATGATAAAGTAACTTCTTTTGAAGATTTTCGTTTCTTCGATTTCTTTTTGAGATATTTCAGTTTGTTTGATATGCAAATGCCTGGATGGACGTCACACATTGCATAATGACCTACCCGAGAATGTTATATATCTTTGCGTTCATTAAATAAAACACTAAAGTGTGAATAACATGTGTGCGTGTTTCTCCCACAACACCAAACTTCTTGATTTTAAAGGATTTTGTTCGAGAATGAAAGAGATATATAACATTCTCTGGTAAGTCATTATCAATGTGTGACGTCCATCCAGATATTTGCATATCAAACAAACTGAAATATCTCAAAAAGAAATCGAAGAAACGAAAATCTTCAAAAGAAGTTACTTTATCATTTTAAAAGTTCTTCCAAATAAGACAATAAAAACTTTTGGGTTTAGGTGCACTTTAAGGGTAAGCACTAGTTCTGCTTAGCGGAGTAACGTGGTTGTGGAAGGTTCTAAATTAGTGCGCTGATCAAAGAAAAACTTCAGAGCTTCAAGACCATCACAATGGGGAATGACGGTGTATAAGGACTTGACGTCCATCGTCAAAATAAATTTATCGGAACTACTGAAACGTAACTGGTCGAAAATTTGCAAGGCATGTTTAGTATCTTTGATATAAGAAGGCAACTTCTTAACCAAAGGATACATAACGTTGTCTAGAAAACTAGAAACGAGCTCGGTGGGGCAACTACAAGCGGAAACAATCACTATTAAATCTATATCCAGTAATTTACAACATACTGATGACGACATCTCGGGATGTAAGTCGTCTCTCTCCCAGGTCTGCCCACCTATTTTGTTTACCGCTATCGTTCAACAAATTCGCATGCTAAATTCCAGACTCTATGTTTTTCTTAAAGACGTTGGCGTCCAAATTGGCCATGAAATTACTGGGTCCTTCCCCGAATCCCTCCCAAAGCACTAGTTCCTCTAACGAAGTCACTCGTCTAGTTTTCACTATTCCCTCTAATTTGCCATTATCTGACCCCGAGAGATCTGTTCTTGCGAAAGGTCTCAAGTTTGTTCCCAACTCCGGCCCCATCGATCGAGGATACCGAATCTTTCTTCCGCCGCATGCGCCTCAAAGCCTTTTTCATGATAAGCCCACTTTCAATAGCAATAAGGATATTTTCGAAGAACTCAACCCCAAGAAGTCGTCTTGGTCTCCATCCGAAGGCGATTTTTCTTCCCTTGATCTTTTCGTAAGACAATGCCGCCATGACATTGATAAATTGCACCTTCCGCGCAGAAAACAAGTTCATAACCTTAACAAAGAAGAGCTTCTAGCTTTGAATTCATTACGATGCCGAAATGACGTTGTCATAAAACCTGCGGACAAAGGTGGCGCTGTAGTTGTCTGGAGAGCGGACTTATATCGACAAGAGGCTCTTCGTCAACTCAGCGACACCATCTTTTATACTAAGTTGAATTCCGATCCCACTCAATCTCACCAAAAATCCGTCAAAACTACCATCAAGAATTTCATCCAAGCCGGTGAATTGCCTGCCTCTGCATCTAACCTTATATTAACAACCCCCAGAACGCCTGTCATATATTTCCTACCTAAAATCCATAAACCTAACAATCCTGGCAGGCCGATTGTTTCCGCTTGTAGTTGCCCCACCGAGCTCGTTTCCAGTTTTCTAGACAACGTTATGTATCCTTTGGTTAAGAAGTTGCCTTCTTATATCAAAGATACTAAACATGCCTTGCAAATTTTCGACCAGTTACGTTTCAGTAGTTCCGATAAATTTATTTTCACGATGGACGTCATGAAGTCCTTATACACCGTCATTCCCCATTGTGATGGCCTTGAAGATCTGAAGTTTTTTCTTTGATCAGCGCACTAATTTAGAACCCTCCACAACCACGTTACTCCGCTTAGCAGAACTAGTGCTTACCCTTTACAATTTTTTCGTTTGATGGTGAACATTATCAACAAATAAGTGGTGTTGCGATGGGCACCAAAATGGGTCCAAGCTATGCTAACTTATTTGTTGGTTATGTTGAAAAACAGATCTTTGAACAATAAACGGGTCCCTTGCCTGATTTTGTCGGCAGATTTATCGATGACTGTTCAGGAACAGCGTCGTGTTCACGTGTCCTTTTAGAGCAGTTCATCAACTTTGTTGATGATTTAAGTTGATGATTTTCATCCTGCTCTGAAGTTCACGTGGGAAATCAGCGAGACCTCTGTGTCGTTCCTTGATATTTTAATTTCGATTAATGGTGATTCGCTGAAAACGTCGGTCTCGTACAAGCCTACTGACTCCCATAGTTATCTTCTATTTTCATCCTCTCATCCCAACCACACTAAGTAATCCATCCCTTACTCTCAATTCTTGCGTCTTCGCCGCTTATGTAGCGACGACCAAGATTTTCAAGCCAAATCAATGGAAATGAGATCTTTTTTTGTCCAACGTGGTTACCCTACCAACCTTTTAGACCTCGCCGTTCAGAAAGCTTTTCTCGTCCACCGTTTAGACGCCCTTGAGCCATCTTTGGAACGAGTTTCAAACAATAAAATTCCTTTAGTTCTAACATTTCATCCTTTCAATTTTAAAGTTAAAAATATTATTAATCGGAATTTTCACATTTTACAAAATGATCCTGAAACGTCAGCCATTTTTACCGACAACCATTTGGTATCTTTTCGCCGTAATAAAAACATTCGTGACTCCTTAGTACATACTGCCCTTAAACAAATAACCTCGGCACCAGCGGGAACATTTTCTTGCGGCCGTTCCCGCTGTAACACATGCCCTTTTCTCAATCCCACTACTGTTATTACTGCCCCCAAATTCGACCACACAATCCGTCATGCTTTTTCATGCACGTCCACCAACATAATTTATTGCATTTCTTGCGATAAATGCCCTAAAATCTACATCGGTGAAACTGGGAGACGCCTTTGACAGGTTTGCTGAACATCTTTGTTCCGTGACGATCAATGATGGTGACAAACCTGTAGCCCCGCCATTTCAACAGCTCCAACCGTTTGGTTTCAGACATGAAAGTCTGTGCCATCCTTCCCATCTCTGGTGGCAACGATAACCGTAAGCAGCAAGAGAAGCGTCTCATTTTTAAACTTGGCACCACACATCCTCTTGGTCTTAACGAACGTTTTTCTTTTATTTAATTTCCTAAAAGTTTTTTGTTATTTTAGTTTGCTTGGAACTTTTTATTATTAGCTTATGCACTTTCATTCCTTTTCAAGTCTTTGTTTCTATTATTATCGCCTAATCCCCTGGAATATTGGACCTATCATTTCTCCCACCCCCTCAGTCTGCTTATTGATCGACTGTAAAAATAGCAAATGATTTAACTTTTCCCATCTCATTAATTAGTAGTTAGTTTATTTCCCGTGCATTTGATTTGCTACTTTCTACCTTTCTACCATTGGCTCCTTTCTTTTTCAGTGACACCCTTTTGGCATACATATAAGCCCTATTTTATTTTATTTCATCTCGTCTTACTCTGATGAAGGGCTCCGCTCGAAAAGTCAGTATCTCGTCACTAAATTCTTGGCAGTTTACCACCTTTTCACTTTGCTATATATATATATATATATATATATATATATATATATATATATAATATATATATATATATATATATATATATATATATATATATATATATATATATATATATATATATATATATATATATATATATATATATATATATATATATATATATATATATATACGTGTAGGTTTTGGTCTACGAAATGCAAAGAGTGCTCAACAACATATAGTTAGAAGCAAATAATAGATTTTCGCTTACCTCAAAACTGGTCTGCTACAACTTGTTTCATCTGTAAAAGAATATTCAGGCAGTGACCTGAAGATTCTTTTACAGATGAAACAAGTTGTAGCAGACCAGTTTTGAGGTAAGCGAAAATATATATATATATATATATATATATATATATATATATATATATATATATATATATATATATATATATATATATATATATATATATATATATATATAAATCCTTTCAACATGTAGTTTGATCGAGTGAAATGCCAAATATTACCTTTAAAAAACCCAGAATATCTTATCCCGGCATTACCCACCATAGATACAGAACTCGTGACTAGGCTCTCGGCAACGGCTTCCGTTGCTCAGTGGTCAGAGCACTGCACTAGCATCGCAGGGTCGCGGGTTCAATTCCAGCCGGAAGGCCTGAAGTTGCATTTTTTCGCAACTGGTCCCGGTTTGGTCTTAAAATGTATGTATTCCAACACTCGAAATTTTCCTTCACCGTAAATCCTTTCTATATATATATATATATATATATATATATATATATATATATATATATATATATATATATATATATATATATATATATATATATAATATATATATATATATATATATATATAATATATAATATATAATATATATATATATATATATATATATATATATATATATATATATATATATATATATATATATATATATATATATATAATATATATATATATATATATATATATATATATATATATATATAATAAGGATTTATATTTATAGTTAAAGGCCTTCCGGCTGGAATTGCACCCGCGACCCTGCGATACTAGTGCAGTGCTCTGACGACTGAGCTACGGAGGCCGTTGCCGAGAGCCTATAGTCACGAGTTCTGTATATATAGTGGTGGTAATGCCGGGATAAGATTTTGGGTATATTACAAGTAATATTTGGCATTTCACTCGATTAAACTACATGTTATAAGGATTTATGGTGAAGGAAAATTTCGAGTGTTGAAATATATACATTTGAAGACCAAACCGGGACCAGTTGCGAAAAATGCAACTTAAAGGCCTTCCGGCTGGAATTGAACCCGCGACCCTGCGATGCTAGTGCAGTACTCTGACGACTGAGCTACGGAGGCCGTTGCCGATATAACAAAGCATGGTAAATTTGACCTCGCATGAGATTAGCAGGATATTCGAATATCACTAATTAAAACTCGTACATGTTGACAGTGCGAGGTCAACATTACTGTTTTAAAATTGCAAGTCTGATGGAAATAATATTGTGCAGTCTTGAAGGCTATACTAAGATAGGAAATGAGTTTGCTTATGGCGCCGATGGAATTCCACAACGCATGATCGCTTGTTCTCCGAATAGATTGTACTACAAATAAAAAGATGTTGCGGAAATAGTGATATACAAACATTTGCTCAAAGGATACCGTTTTTCAATAAGTTTAAAAAAAAACCGAGGTTGAGATGATAGCACTTGTTAAATGCATGGAGAATAAATCTTTACCCGATAGAAATGGAAATTGATAAGGTTTGCGTTACACGGGAAAGAGGTTTCATATACACATGGTCATGTTCAGTTTGTTGCCCTTTACATATAGAACTGCGTGAATCTAACATGATTAAAAAGATCTCAGCGTCTCGTTCAGCTGCATTGCGTGATGTATATTAGTGATCGCAGAGAACCGATAAAGGCCAATTGTAAAAATTTCATAACAGAAAGCAAATATATATATATATATATATATATATATATATATATATACTGGGTTTACGTGAACGATATATTAGTTCACAGAAGTGGCGTTTCCTATGTACTGTATTGGTTTGCTGATAGAGTTAGATATATATACATGTAGAGTGAGTTATACCCACGCAACTGTCGCAATACATGGGGAAATATTTATTACAAGAATAATAATAATAGCTTTATTTATTCAGGGTATTATTTTAGCATTGGTCTCACTCGAAAAAACGACTCGGATAGACAAATTACCGAATCTCATTGTTTCTGCACTTGGTATTTTAAAGGAAGGTGAGTTATTTTGCGTTCTACTGTTTAACAGAAAAATCCTTTATCTTGCTGCTAGCTTTTAAACGTAACATGAATTGAGGTGAGTTCGGAATAAAGACTTAAAGTCTATTATATTAATCCAGCTGTCATCTTTACCTTTGGGCTTTGGCAATCGCAAACTAACTGTCTTTCAAGTTTTTATTACTGTTTTGATGTATTTATAGTCTGAAAATATGCCAAATACGATTTTCTCACCCAATGGTCTGGAAAAAGAGGTTTTCTAAAGTACCTATCTTAAAAAATGGGACTTTAAAAAACGAACAAAAACGCGGTTTCATTAGCTATATGGTTCATTACATATATCTTTTGTGCTAGCAGACAGTAGTGGTCTAGATCCTGTCAGATTATCTAATTTAGAATACCTTTCATTGTGCGTCACGTCTTACAAGGCTGCCAGACTTTTCATAAGAAAATTTCATTATTCATGAATGACGACATCTTATTAAGTTTCTGCCGGCCACAACAACAAACCGATTTTTTCTAATTACCGAAAGGGTAATTAGCATCGCTTTGCTAGATTTAACTCAAAATGAAAGATTTCATCGAAAAGGAAAGATGCTCAGTTGATCACATCTTTCTACTTGCAAGATAGAGTAGTGTATCTTAAGCTAGTTCATAGGGCCATCGAGTACTAACATGCACTGTGTTGAAAACAACATTTTGCTTGCTTATTTTGTCTGAATATCAGTTAACCTCCTGGAGTATATGCAGATCGTTATATTTTCTCAATGAATCGACTCATAAGTTATAGAGAGATCAAGAGGGGAGGGTTTTCTTTCAAAATGGTTTCCTTGTTGTTATTGATTATTTTATATAGTTATACATACCAGTATATATTGCTTCTTTATATATCATGCCTAAGAACGGAAATATATTAACTATATTTTGTTATGAACAGGTTATGTAGGTCATAATACTCAAATAAAATACATTAACCAGAGTATTTTCAAAAAAAATGTTTTAAATCAAATCTATGAAGATACAAGTTTCCCTCAACTAATAGTGATATATTAACATACTACAATTCAGCATGGAAACCACGCACATGGCACGTCAAAATTACCTGCGAAAATTGTGTATTGGTCGGCGTGAGCAAGATCTGAGAATAGGATTACACTGCATGATTCTGTAATTAAATCATGTTGGCTACGTTCATCAGTCTTATTTTAGATATCAGTATTAAATTCGGCTTTGTGGCTCTCTGTGGAACCGTTTGAGGTCTTCGTCACAGCTGGAAGAATGGCAAACAGACATCTGTAGACATTATAGGTTACGCAGGCTTTCTAGTGTGACACACTGCTGAGGAGTCAACTGAAAACAGAAAACTGTGGACAATTTGTGGTGCTGAAGAAAAAGGACATGACGTTTACGACTTTCAAAATAACTGCTGTTATCTTTCTTATTTCACTACGGACTTCATGTCATGGTATAATTGTAAAATATTATAAGTTGGAGAATATATTACAGTAAATACATTTTTAGCATTTTCATGAATGTGTGAAGTGTTTCGTCGCACACTTATTGCAATCATTTTCTTTCTTCAGGAAAACGGCCTCATGTCGAAATTCTTAAGTATCCTCCGTCGAACATTAAAGTGTTGACAGGGAGCACAATTGATCTATTTTGGCACTATCGCGTTGAACCAATTGACAAATTAAAAACTACGTCCTGGTACTATTATATTGGGGTGGAAAATCGTAAAAGCGTTGACCTGATAATACGAAGAAAACATGGCAATGGTGGACTGCTTGAAGTCAACCCTTATCTAACTAAAGACAAAAATGATCGAACAGGCTGCAATTTTACCTTAGTTAATAAAATTTGGATGATGCATTGTCGCATAACCGATGTCATTGTGGAGGACAGTGCAGTTTATGGCGTCATACTTGAGGTAGAAGGTATAAACGATCTTATATCGAATACAAGTGTGAATGTTGTTGGTAAGTTCATTTAGATTAAGAAATTTATTTCGTTTCTCTTGCCTTGTCTTGTAAGCGATCCCGAAATATTTTTATCGCCAAATTCCATACAATTTGAGGCATGCTGAAAGTATACGACAAAGCATGTCTAATATGAAGACACTCTACAGGATGAACCACGGCTGGTGGTAATTATAATAACACGTATACACTGCAACTACATTCTTTATAAAAAGGTGGAAATCAGAGAAACATGGAAACAAGAACTTACGGTCTGCTCAGAAAACTTAATAGACAACATAGTTATAGTTATAGAAAACCTATAAAAAGTAATAATTGTTACTTAACGTCTCTTAGGACTACTCCTCTTTCTAAAAATAGCAGATACGCCAACCGGCCCTGCCAGACATGTTATCAACAATGTGTACATGTTTGTTATAAAATAATTATTGATGGCTAATTAGAAAGCCAAAAACGAAACCTAACTCAATAGACCTCTTTGATAATGGCGGCTAATTTAAATATTCCTTTATGTGAATCTAAATTAGCCTTTATGGCTCGTTTGTCTTTGCTTCCTAACGAGGTTGTAAAGGCTAATTTATATGCATATAAAAGGTCTTTATGAAAGAGGTCTATTAAAGTGCCCCTAACTTCAAAATTTTTTTTGTCTTATTTGGAAGAACTTTTAATGATAAAGTAACTTCTTTTGAAGATTTTCACTTCTTCGCTTTCTTTTTTAGATATATCAGTTTGTTTTATATGCAAATATCTGGAATTTCGTAACACCTGCATAATGAGTTATCAGAGAATGTTATATATATTTGCGTTCATGAAATAAAAACACTAAAGTGTGAATAACACGTGTGTGCGTTTCTCCCACAACACCAAACTTCTTGATTTTAAAGGATTTTGTTTGAGAATGAAAGAGATATACACATTTCTCCAATAAGTCATTATGCATGTGTGACGAAACTCCAGACATTTGCATATCAAACAAACTGATATATCTAAAAAAGAAAGCAAAGAAACGAAAATCTTCAAAAGAAGTTACTTTATCATTTTAAAAGTTCTTCCAAACAAGACAATAAAACATTTTGAGGTTATGTGCACTTTAAATGACACCTTTTACTCTTTTCTTTGATTTTCTATTTATCACGAAATGCAAAAAAGTAGAAAAAATAAAGATTGCGGAAGAAAATGAAATTTGAAACAAAACATTACTATTGAACATTCTAACTGCACGTTCAAATTACTAATAATCCGAATAGCTTATAATTAATTCCTATTTCTACATAGTAACTGCATAGAACTTCTTATTCTTTGGAAAACCCATTGATCATGGTGAATGACAATGTGTTAATATACACAATGTTGTAGTGAATGTGGGAGAGCTCGGAGTAGACAGACGATACGTGGACGATTGTCAAGCTCATATCCTCAGGTTCGATTCCTGTACGGGACTCAGAATCATTTTTCTGAGGATATGAGCTTGACGATCGTTCACGTATCGTCTGTGAATGACAATGTTGGATAGCTCTTACAATTTAAAAACTGTTCGAAACTTAGCAGAGTTTGAAGTTAAGAAAGAAGTATATAATATGTAAACTAAAAAGAAGCAGGATGCATTTCGGCAGACAACTTATCAAGTGCTATTTAGCGGGTATTTATAAGATAAATATGGAATGACGTCACCGCGATTAAAGATGTGACGTTCAAAATAACGACATACTAAAAACAAATCCTTTTGACGGCATAATATATCAAGGAACATAAGGCTAACCTACGTGAGTAAGTACATCTTGCAGGGATATAGCGAACCCATACCACTAAACAAGAGCTTAGAGTTAGGGTTAGGATCATTGTTGTTTTGGAGTTAGTGGTTATTTACATGGTTAAGTGACAACATTTTGACGATTATATAGCTCCCCTGGCCTATTAGCTAATACTGGCGGCCATTTTGAATAAGGCCTGGTTACACTGAAAATTTCAAAAAACGAGCCCAAAAAATATTATTCTGCGTCCGCAACGTGCAGTACTGCGGGCGCAGGTGCTCAATTGCCATGCATCATCTAATCTCTGAAATTACAAAGGCAACAAATACAGAAGAGATAATAATACTTTCGATTTATTGTTTTTATTAATTCCACGAATTTTATACCTTTATACTTTCTTTAAGCTGTAAACATTTAAATATTTTACAAGATAAAATGTAATAAATAAAAAGCACAACAAGGGAGGACGCAACAGCTGGTAAAACCCTAACCAAGGCATCCTCCCGAGCCCTGCCATCCCTCAATTTAGACAATATTGTAAAAGTATTAAACCAAAAAAAAATATTTACATTAAAATTTTAACAACAGATTCTAAAATCTACTGCTGCCAGATCTCCCACAGAATTACATTTTAGACAAATAAAACGGCATGAGCGAAAAATGTCAACATTGAAAGTATGTCGCAAGGCAGTGGAACATCTGGCTTTCAACAAAGTCTTAAAAATGGCTGACGATTCAGCGTATTTAATAAAAATAAATTAGGTAGATTGTTCCATAATACAAGTCCTAATAAAATAACTCGATTCAAAGTATTTGGTTCTACTCTTGGGTACTGAAAAGTTAAGCTCACAGGAATTCGTCAAACGATTGTGCGACGAAAAACGGACGTACTGTTCAAGACAGATATTGTATTTTCCATTGATACAACAATGTAAAAATAATAAGTCTTTAATCTCATGCCAATATCAAACTGGCATACATGTCCAATATAACCATTGGTATGCAGCTGCTTCAGGTGGTAACAGGTGGTATAGTGGCTTCACGCAGCTACCCAGGTATAACCATTGACATGCAGCTGCTTCAGGTATAGTGGCTTCAAGCTGCTACATGGGTAGTATCATATGTCCGATTGTTCCTTAATGCACAATGGTATTATTTTTGGATCTATACCTAATAATTTCCTAGCTCGTTCTCAAAAAGATCCCGCATTACGTATAAACAAAAGTATACCGCATTATCTCTGTGTGCAACATATCACTATTGAATGAAACAATAGTATATGTTGTTGAGATTGGAAACCATTACCTTCAATATTATTACATTCAATATACCATTACATTTAATATATTACTACATTATTATTACATTACATTAACATTACATTTAACGAATTAGTTAAAAGTGTAACAAATCAAACCGATTTGGGTGTGGTCATCAGCAATGACCTTAAATGGTCCCCCCATATTGCTAAATGTGTTGCTAAAGCTAATCGTATGCTTGGATTTCTTCGCAGGAATTGTACTCAAATGTCAAATGTCCGTTGCCGTCGTCTACTTTATTTAGCGCTCGTCCGTTCTCACTTGTCTTACGGGAGTGAAATCTGGGCTCCTCAGGACAAGTCACGTGACCTTTCACTTCTTGAGGGTGTTCAGAGACGAGCCACGAAATTCATACTCCAAGATTACGAATCGTCCTACCCTGACCGTCTTAAAAAGCTTAACTTATTACCAATATATATCATATCGGCTTGAAATTTTGGATCTTCTCTTCTTTTTTAAGTACAAACAAGGTCTCTACGATCTAGATATCTCCCGTTTTGTTACTTTTTCTTCTATCCGCTCGTCTCGCACTCGTTCAAGTCAAAACAACTTGCTTGAAGCCAATCCTTGTAAGACTTCTCTTTTTAGAAATTCTTTTTTCAACAGAATTGTATTTCTCTGGAACAATCTCTCTCCGATAGTTCGTAATAGTATACTTCTGTTTCCACTTTTAAACATGAACTTTATATTCCAAGTTGATGATGCAAGATCGGTGTCTAAAGATTTACACTGTAGTGTGCCTCAAGAATCAGTCATCGGACCAATCCTGTACCATCTCTATACAGCTCCACCTGGTGACATAATCCGCACTCATGGTCTATCTTTCCATCTTTACGCCGACGATTGTCAAGTGTATATATAATTCAAGTCTACGCCTGATGAAACTGCAGCTGCTGTCTCCAAAATTGAGGCCTGTGCTAGAGACATTGACGCCTGGATGCTTTGTAATAAGCTGAAGTTGAATAGAGACAAGACGGAACTCCTTGTGTTAAGTTCTAAACATCGCCTGCGTACACTAATACGAAATGTTGCCGTCGCTGATGTAAGCATATCCCCTTCACCTCAGCCAAGAACATAGGAGTAATCTTTGATGAATCCATGAGTCTGGAGCAACATGATTGTTCAAAATGTATGTAAAACAGCTTTTTATCACATTATCCAAGATTAAGAAATACCTTACACAAAAGGATACTGAGACACTGGCTCATGCTTTCATATCATCTAAATTGGATATCACTGCTCTCTGAACTAACACAATATCAAATTGATAAGTTATACAACGGGTGCAAAATGCAGCTGCACGCCTCAATTGTCACACGCACTCGTAAGTTTGATAGTATAATTCCTGTCCTGAAGCAGCTCCACTGGCTACCTGTCAAGCAACGCATCTCTTATAAAATACTTCTTCTGACCTTTAAAGCCTTACATGATATAGCACCTCGGTATATTTCTGATCTCCTAACTCAGTATGTACCTACCAGGACCTTGCGCTCTTCAGACAAATGTTTCCTTGAAGTGTCAAGTTATTGCCTTCTATCTATCTATCTTCCTGTTCACCTAACCCCTCTAAAAGAGGATTACAAGGTGGGTGATCAGCGGTATAACAAATAATTAAATACATAAATTAGTGATAAGTAAATCGATAAATAAATAAATAAAAATATAAACAAAAATAAATAAACATATACAACGAAAACTAAGATACAGGGCTATGGGACAAGGTAGACACTCGACTACGGAAGGAATCAGTACTGTTACAAGAAATAAAAGTGTCAGGAGGTAGATTGTTCCATTGAACTATAGTTCGGGAATAGAAAGAAAGCTTGTGTGAGGAGGTTTTAGTAGCCAGAGGTACGAACGAGTGGGCGTGGTTATGTCTTGATCTGCGTGTGACTGGGAGGAGTTGATTTATAGGATCCACAGCTATCAGATGGTTAATGATCTTGTAGAGTAATGTTAGCCGGGCATCAGCTCTTCTTTCTTCTTAGTTGAAGGGAGCGCCAGTTAAGGTCTTCTAGCATCTTTGTAACACTATCAAGGGGGTTGTATCGAAGCAACGACCACCGGGCAGCTCTTCTCTGCACCATCTCTACTTTGTGCGAGCCATTGTTTTCAACTCCATGCCTTGGATCCTTTCTAGTACAGCAATACTCCAGCTGTGGTCTCACTAAACTGGTATACGCTTTTTCTTTGAGTGTTGGCGACTTCTGCGGTTAGCACTGGCGGTAATTTTGTTAATATGGGTATTCCATTTAAGATCTTTTGTTAGGTGCACACCAAGGTACTTGCTACTTGCCACAGACTTTAGGGTTTTACCATGTAGAATGTAGTCACGATGTATCAGTGACTTATTACGGGTGACCCTAAGGACCTCACACTTGTCTGGATTAAACTCCATCAGCCAATCTTGTTCCCAGACTTGTAAATTGTTCAAATCAAACTGCAGCTGATCACATTGGTCTTCGTTATGTATTGTTAGATACATAATTGTGTCATCTGCAAACAGGTGAACATTTGAATGAACATAATTAAGTAAGTCGTTGATGTAAGTTAGGAACAGAATAGGACCAATGACAGAGCCCTGGGGCACTCCAGAAAGCACAGGAAGGTATGGAGACTGGTCTCCATCAATCACAACGCGTTGTTGGCGCCCATGAAGAAAACACGCTATCCATTGCAGCGTATCATTTCTTATACCATAATAATCCAGCTTAGCCAGTAACTTTTTATGGCACACCTTATCGAAGGCCTTAGAAAAATCTATAATAATTAAATCAGTCTGCTTGCGCTCTGACAGATTTGTTTGCAGAACTGTTGTAAGTTCAAGCAATTGGGATTCACAAGATCTGGCATGTCTAAATCCATGTTGTAAGTTATAAAGTATGTTGTACTGGTTGAAATGAGATACCAAGAAGCTTGTTATGATATGTTCCAGAACTTTGCTACAGATGCAGGTTAGTGAAATTGGGCGATAGTTTGTAGGACAGTCTTTGCCACCTTTCTTAAAAATTGAAGTAATATTAGCCAATTTCCAATCATCGGGTACACTGTAAGGGGTCAAGGACTTTTGGAAGATAAGTTGTAGTATTGGGGCGATGACTGATGCAAAAATCGTGGCCGCCATTGCTGACGGCAACCGCTGACCTAGCTGACCTTTTAAAACGTATGGTAGTAGATCTTGTTATGTTACTGTTCCTAAACTCTGGAACTCGCTACCTCTAGATATTAGGCAGTCATCCTCTATTTTATATTTTAAATCCAGGGTTAAAAAATTTCTTTTTCAACAAGCTTTTAATTAGAATTGTATATAAAATTGTATATATAATTTCTTGATGTATTTTTTAACTACAGTACTTTCTACTGTAAAGCGTTTCTGGGCTATAGGAATGAAGCGCTATATAAATTTTGTATTATTATTATTATTAAGTTAGACTCCAATTTCGATGTTAATAGACTGTGCACCTGGAAAAGTTTCTGTTCTAAATGTCGTTCTTTCAATCCAAGTTGTTGCTCTTAAATCTTTATTCTTATGTAATTTGTGTATTGTTTGTTTTTTTAGTGTGTTTTTACTTGTTCTTAATGTAATGTTTTGTTCGGTTGGTCTTCTCATGGGACTCCTGTCCTGATGATCATTCCTTCAATCATGTTCAAGTATTGCACGCTTTATTTACTGTATATTTGCATTCTTGTATGGTTGTAAAGTTAATAAATAAAAAAATAAAATAAATCAATATATTATTACAATATATTGAATGTAATGTATTTTATATATAATATATTATTACAATATATTGAATATAATGTATTTTATATATAATATAAAATATACCATTACATTCAATATATTATTACATTCTTACTACAATATTATTACATTCAATATACCATTACATTCAATACCATTGAATATGGATACCATTACCTTCAATTGAAAGTTTAAACAATGAGCCGCATTTTGTGAGGATTCTAAATTTTTCATCTAGTGAATAGGTAGCACAGTGCGCATTAGACAAAACATGTTTTGCAATCACTGAGTTACAACTGATAATTACCTCGTTACGACGTTGCCGTTTTGGTTGCTCGCGAGTGGAAATAGTTTTATTTCGAATTTTTATGTAATTACATGTATCCGCTCAGTAATATAATATGAATGTCAGGTTTACCATTTTGCATTACTTGCCATGTGACCAGCTTGAACGACTCCAATTGAGCGTTTAAGATTATATATCCATTTTTACCTTATATCCTTAAATTACCAATATGCCTAGATATATACCTTAAGTGCAGACGAAAATTACAATGTAACTTCAATTAAATTGGACAACCAACATAAACTGATTTAATAGCCTTCTATACCTGAAAAATTGGACCTGTCATTTCTCCCTCCCCCTCTGATCGACTGTAAAAATAGTAAATGATTTAACTTTTCGAATCTCATTAATTATCAGTTTGTTTATCTCCCGTGCATTTGATTGGCTACTTTCTACTTGTGACACCCTTTTGGCATATATATATATATATAAGCCCTATTTATTTTATTTCATCTCGTCTTACTCTGATGAGGGCTCCGCTCAAAACGTCAGTATCTCGTCACTAAATTATTGGCAGTTTACCACCTTTTCACTTTGCTATATATTCAAAACACTTTACTTTTTTATACATCTTACCAGCTTGCAAGATAATTAAACCGGTGTAAGAGCTCTTTTTTAAATACGTGTGTATGTATATTTTATCTTTTATATAACTTTTAACGTTTACCTTTTTAGTATAAATATTGTGAATATACATTTGTAAAATGTTTTTATATATCTGTAAAATATAAGCGTAATCCAGCTCTTTGAGCTGCTAGACTTTGGTTATATATTAATAAATTGATTGGCAGATGAATTAAATGGTAGGACCAAATCTCGTACACATGATTGGCTAAGACCAACCGGTAAGTTCCGAGTACGCCTTTTGCGTGATCAGTTTTAATCGGCCAATATTCGTTGGGGAGAAAATCGGCACAAATATTGCCGAATAATTTTTCAACATAAGCAGGTTTTTACTAAGGATATACACGTTTACATAACATAATAGGCACGTATATTATGTACTTTGACTAGGTAATTCCAAATCTGTTTTCAGAATTGAACAGTTCTTGTAAGAATATTGCCATTCACCATGCTAAAGTCACCTGGCTCTCACCTGGCTCTCGTCAGACCACATCTGGGTTACGCTACTCAGATTTGAGCACCATAATCAATAGAGTTGTTAAAACGTGTAGATAGAGTCCAGAGGCGCGCATCTAAAGTCATTCTCAACCTACCTTTCGACCTGAAACTTCGTACACAGATAGACTCAAGCTAGCAGGACTCCTTCCAGTATCGTACTGGCACGAATACCTGTTTTTATTTTTTAAGGCTTTTAATGGACTTAATTGTTTATAGTCGACAAGAAACACTACCAGCAGTAAAATTACCTGTACGGAAAACTAGAGCAGCCAGCAATCCAAGTGTAATAAGTTTTGTTCCTCATCAATGTAGAACAGTAACTTATCAACGTTCCTTCATTGTCAGAGTAATTAGGGACCTTACGATCTACGACGGCAACCTAGGACGGCGACGGCAGTGAAAGCAATATAAATTTTACCATTAGAATGAAACCACGGTCGATTGACTGGCGTATTTGATACTAAAAGCTTGTTTTATGATCTCCAAAACGCTTCAATATTTCTAAAACGATTGTAGTGTCTGTGTTTAAGTCGGTCTTAAGGAACAACTCTCATCTCATGCGAGTTACCGTCGTCCTAAAGACATGAAAATGTTCTCTGTGGCGTTGTAAACAGAACGAGGACGGCGTTGAGATTACTCTTGGGACTAAAAATTATTCATTCTTTTTGTTTCGCATAAAGATTGTTTTGTTTGAACGACGTCGCTGTCCTAGGTTTCCGTCGTAGATTGTAAGGTCCCTACTAGAACTTGGAACGCGCTACCTGACTTTTTAAGGTTCAAAACACTCAACTTTAGTTCATTTAAGAAAACCCTACTTGAATACTACTATGACACTCTTTATTCCATCTATACAACCAGGACGACCCACGCACGTGGAAATCTATTTGCCTAAAATGTAACTCGGCACGTCGCCTCGAGAAATCCATTTATAAATTTATCTATCAGTTCGCTTGGAGTCTTTAATCAGTCATCCGTAGACTTTATTGAAATGCTGAAAGACCTGAAATTTGACGAACGATGTAGAAAGTACTATACTCAGAAAATTATGAACACTTGCATAAGGACATCTTACTATATATTTTGTAAACGTAACAAAGAATGGGATGACCCGACTTTAATGTCATACTAATATTTTTATACCATATAGTGTTAATTCAAGTAGACATTGGTAAACTACCTGTAAAAGATAGGTTTATCACTGTAGTATACGTCAATCATAAATGAATAAAGTTTCCATTGTTATTATTATTATTATTATTATTATTATTATTATTATTATTGAAAGTTTATCTCTGTATATTATACAGGAAGTTCTGTAGGGCATCGGGCCACAGCCTGTGGCCTGGGGTGCCCTAGTTCTTAAAATCTCGCCTTGGCACAGTTCTTATGTGTCCAGTAACACTCCATAACAATTTTGTTAATTTCCTTGGTCCATTTTAACTTAGCAGTAGGATTACGACTTGATGATGGCTGCTCTTCCCCATACACCCGGTCGGGCATGGAACTAGTATCAATTCTAGTTCTATTCATGCCGTTTTCATTGTTATTATTATTCATCATCACATAATTACACCGTGAGTTTGCACGGGACAAATGTCCATCCTACGTTGCCCGGCTCGTAGAATAAGGCTGGTTCCTGCCACGGATCGCCAATCCTTGACAGCTATCGTTAGCAACCACATTACGATACGGCCATTCACTCTTCGGCACGATTATATAACACCTTGAGTTGCGTAAGAGAGCGGACTACTTTTTGTCTGACCTCTATCCTTCGACCTGCCTGGCAAGGGAAACCCTACCAGGAGCTAATGCTCCCGCCAGCATAGCTCTCAAGATCATCGAGGTACACAAACCCCACCACCACGACAAGGTTTATTATTATTATTATTATTATTATTATTATTATTATTATTATTATTATTATTATTATTATTTCACCTTATGTGCAAATTTTTGTAAATATAACCTCAATTTTTCTTTTAATTTTTTTAATTATTTTTTTTAAATTTTACACGGGGCCACAGTAATTGTTGTAAGCTGTAGTGGTATCCCTGCCAGACTTATATTTTATATGTTAATTCACCAATGGCGAATCGTAATAAATAAATTTAAAAATGCGTTTTCCAACCGGCAATATTTAAGTTTGTCATCATGAGGCTAAATCGTTATTTTATTATGGAAATTCTTATCACTTATGCAGGTCTATTAATTGATGTCGACAAAGCAGATTGTTTGAAGAAGAATAGTATTAAATAGTATAATCATCAATGATGTATATATTTCGTGATTGTCCGTCTTGTTTTTTAACAGATATAATGCTCAATCCTCAAGAATCTGACTTCGTTTTGCAATCGTGGATTGGGAGAAAAACTGAACTTAATTGTGCAATACACATCAAA
The DNA here is from genome assembly GCA_035772405.1 of Chrysogorgia sp. JL179-B06. Lineage (NCBI taxonomy): Eukaryota > Metazoa > Cnidaria > Anthozoa > Scleralcyonacea > Chrysogorgiidae > Chrysogorgia > Chrysogorgia sp. JL179-B06. The sequence continues at coordinate 28,599 of JAYKKM010000137.1, forward strand.
GTAAAAATGGAAACTGAATACGAATGGAGTGTTGTAACTGAGGACAAATATATTGCTGGAAATATCACAAAGAAATCCAATAAGACATCATACACTTTCATTCCGTTATTCAAGAGAGACTTTGGAAAATACCGATGCACAATTAGTACAGCTTCGACCAAAGTAGAGCATACCATCGTTTTACAACAAATAGGTAAGTTCATAACAATAACTTGAAAGACAAACAGCTTAGGGTGAAAGATTTAATATTTATGACCATCACACCGCGATACGATATTTATATCTGACCGACATATATTGTACTGTGGTATCACAGTAAACGTAATAGCGTCGAGATGACGTCAGCATCGATGTTTGTCCGCTTTTACCCATAATTCTTGCGGCCATAACAAAAGAATATAGCTCATTTGCAATCATTTGTGAGTCAAATTTGGTTTGTTTGTCCGCTTTTTGAGCTATTAATAGCAGCCAGACTCTACGCTATTGCATAACAACTGGAAAAATAGGTACGCATGGCGTACATGCATGTATCTACTGGAATTTGATTTGTGGCCTGCAAATCGACTTGTGAAAGCCTTTGAGAAAGCAGCCAAATATCCATTTGTTTAAGAAATGTTATCAAAATTATTTACTTCATGAGCAAATAATTTTAAACCTTATCATAATTTTATATGTATTTTAGTATTGTATACATTTTTAAACTCGTTGTAACTAACTAAATTTTTAGATTTTTTGTAATGTGAGGGCTACAGGTTTTTTAGTGTAGTTTACGCTATTATGTACTACCCTTTAAAAATAAAGATTTAATTTCATTCATTCATGGCTTTCTCCTCTGGATCGCTTTTCTACCTGACGCTCTCTGTCTATCCGTAATCTTTCGGCCTACTTCTCGTCGGTTTCAACTCATTTTTGCCTCGGTTTCGTTTTGTTCTCTTGTGTTCGATCTTTTTCCATAGCGATAAATTCGATATATTTTTCAAAAAATAACTTTTCACGTTGCGTGCAATTTATGACTTCGCATGGTTTCGCCCTTCGGATATCTCTCGCTTTCACCAATTTAAAATTTAAAAACGTTGACGGATGGATGGATGGAAAATTTGAAATATTTACCTTAGTTGCGTATACTGAAATTGTGATTACTGCTAAGTTTCCATCCACGTTGTCAAATGTGATGTTTCAGTCTAAATGTGTTGAAGCCGTAAGTCTAAATATAGAGCAGCTGGTTGAAGCCGGCTCAGAAGATCTTCTAAGCCTTTTGGGGAATGGGAACAATTACTTCCGTAAAGTACTGTCAGAAGGCTTAGAAGATCTTCTGAGCCGGCTTCAACCCGCTGGTCTAAATACTAAAGTTAGGACCAGCATTGGACATTTTTCGCTGATGGACAATATGCAGAAGCAGTCACGTACGAGCGGAGGCTTTTAAGAATTTTATCCGTTATAGCCGCCATTTGGGTACATATTTCCTTTTTAACTTGGTTGGTGATATTTCATTGAATATTTCATTGAATCTTTCGTTGGAATTTTACCGATTTAATATTTCCCAAACAGCCAGAGTAATAAACAGCCGGGCCCGCAGTAATTGCAATTGCTGTTGCGGTGTCCCTGCCAATGTTTGTCACTTTGTATTGTATTTTCTTTATTATGCATGTATTTTGTATTTGGCGAAGTTAATAAATTCAAAATAGATTCAAATTATAGTATTCAAGATTCCGCACCGGCTTTCGTTTTTGGTCAATAGCTATAGAAAGAAAGCAGTTCTCATTTCAACGCGCGGTTTCATGAATTCTTGGAAACATTTGATTGGACAACGTAATTTATTCTGCGTAGCTTGTGCAACGATTGAATGCCCGTTGCATGTTTCAACCGCTTTCCGCCTGCTAAACTAGGAATTTGTTGCCATTCACGTGGTCTTTACACAACTGAACATCATGTATACACGAGGCATTTTGACGAGCCTTGCATTCTAGCTTACAGTGGCGTGAGGAAACTATAATTGTTAGGCAAGCAACACTAAAACAACCGCTACTATCTATGGGTCTGGCAGCATGGCCCCAGAAAATTTTAATATTTTGAACCTCTAAAATCCCATTTTCAGCCAACCACCAATACGCCAATCACTAAGTTAAATCATACACTATTAACAATAGGTTTTAAGGTAATTCACAATAAGATTCAAAACGAAAAATCAGAAAATGGAAGAATTAGAAATAGCTTAACATCTGTAGCTCATGACATTGAAATAAACATTCACACTAATGGCCAATGGGAGTCAAGAGTAAGGAGACCTATTGACTTCGTGTAACCCAACATAAGTGTACAAGCATAGTGTATCGGATTGGACTGAGAAAGATGGTGACTAGCAGTAGCGTCGAGAGGGGGGGGGAGGCGGGGCCCGCAAAAAAATATTATATTATTAATTAACAAAAACTTGCTGCTGGGGCCCAGCAAAACCTTGGTAAGTTGATCATTGCTGGGAAACTTTCTGGTCCTGGCTAAGGCTAGCTTAGTATTCGTAATAATAATATAGTATTTTGTCAAAACTAACGGAGTTACAGGCCCCAGTCCCAGCATTGCAAAATGTTCGGGGTCATAAAATTTACGTCAACGGAAAGATTTTGTAGCTGTTCATTTCTACAGGCCAAAACATACAGTCGATACAGACCCTGCTTCTTCCAGCTTTCTGATAAGCTTACTTTTAGTTGGACTTAACGTTGAATCATATTAACACAACTCACTAGATTAGCGTTAATTAAGCTTCTCAAAGGTTCAAATTTCAAGATTGCCGCATTCACGCGTCGATACAGACAAACAACTGAAACAAGGGAGCCATAAACAATTCCATCACTAGGTTGTTCTTTGAATTTAAGATACGTTTTACGTTTTTGAGATTCAACTATACAAAATTAAAAAAACAACTAGGGAAAACCGGCTGTGTAGTCAGTAGTCTACGTAATTTATTTACTTACACGTAATTAATTCGTCTGCGCTTCCGGTCCCGATGGTTTACGTTTGGTTTGTTCACTTCAAGATGGCCCGCGCGCAAATTATGACCCGGGGCCCATTCTGGCTCTCGACGGCCCTGGTGACTAGTAACCCCAGTCACCCCCTGTATCCGCCCCTGGAGAGTAAAACTCACTGGTATCGTGATTGCGGTGGTCAAGATATCATATATAAAAGCCGCCCCTGCTGCAACCAATCAAATTGCAGGGAAGACAGATTCCGCCTACTGAAGATTAATAAAATATTCTTATTTTAAGAATTGCTTTTCTCATATTAAGAAATATTTCATAGAATTTTCTTAAGTAATTTTTCTTTAGAAAAATGGTTTTGTTATTCTCCCAAAAAATTCCCTTTATTTATAAAAAAGCTTGAGAACAAATTCTTGTTTAAGAATTATTTTTTCTCATTTTAATAAATATTTCTTAGAATTTTGAAATACGTTTTTGTCCTCAAAAGAAAAATAATATTTTCTTTTGTCAGCACACCTAGTATAATAGCTACGTTGTCTATTATTTATGATAAAAGGATAGCACAGATATAGGAACATTTAACTCCACACTATTTTCTACAATCCTTTAAAACTCGCAGTCAGAATCATTAAATTTATATTTATCAAATTTCAGTCATCTAATATATCAAGTATACATTTTATATTACTCTTTTCAGATTTTCCTGGAGCTCCACGTGATCTGCAAATACTATTTCCACAAGACGTAGACGATGTTCGAATGAATTGGAAACGTCCTTCGAGCAATGGAGGTAGTAAAATCATCGACTATGTAGTGCGAACGAGATATGAAAACGGAGAATGGGCCAAAACTGGAAAAACTACAAAACTGTTGGTAGCCGTTACGAACTTAAATAAATCTAATCAATACGAAATACAGGTTTGCTCACGAAATAAAGTAGGGATTGGACCACGGTCATGCGCCGTAACCAAAAAATTGCGTGTTGGTAGGTATTTGAAATTCACATATAACTGCCTAGGGCAACTAACAATATAATAAACGGACGAACGGACGGACGGACGGACGGACGGACATAACAATATTGAACATTATCATTATTAGCATCGCTGATGACGATAATGTTTTAATTTATTTTATTTTTCTTAGGTCAAATAGGAAAGAGAAACTCAGGATGCGCTTCAATCATTCCTTTCAAATACACGTGGATGGTGTTGTTAATTTTGTCGGTCATTTGAAGTGGAAATGTTGCTGCTAACATGGACCTATACATACTATATTTTTAACATATGACTCGTGTTATAAATATTCAAAATCCCACAAGGTGACTGCTGTAAGGTGTTTTTCGAGGAGTGCAATAGATAAAACGGCACCATTTTTCAATGCAATCGAGCTGCCGGTGAGGACATCTTGACATGTGCACGTGTACATCTTGTTCTTAAAGTATTGCTTGTGCATAATAATAATAATAATAATAATATAATTTATTTAATCACGATGATGGGGTCGTGAATCTATAGTTCTAGTATGAAATATATAAGGAATTATAAAAAAATGGATATAAATCGATTTAGAGTCTAAGTTCTAAAGTGAGTCTATAGTTCTAGTATAAAATATATAAGAATGTATAGAAATGTATGCATCTTCCTATTTCATGTAGCATAGTATAAGCTTAGAATACTATAGTAGTTAAATTAGTAAATAAAACTAGATACGTGTCAATAGGAGATACTGTAGTTGTTTGTAAAATTATCGAATATACTGTATGTTATTAAGTTATGTTTTCTTTTTCAGAGTAGCAAATAATTGCATGCATGTAGATGTGCCAAACGATTACTGTGAATTTTAAAGGAATAAATCCTGTATATAGATATAACAACAACAGAGTGTTCCCATGAAGTGGTTCCCAATCCGCGCATATATACGACCGCATATACAAACTTAGGGTTGATATATATATATATATCGTTTGGGCCAGTAATCAACTTTGCTCCCCAGTGACCACATTTTTGCCCCTGGAAAAAATGCTCGTTAAGCCTTTTTTGAGACTGTTCAGTGACTTCAGTGGTAATTTCACCAGACAGTATGACAGTTGAAAGAAGTGTTTCAACATACAACATTTTGTACACAAAGCTCAGGACCTCAACATCACAAAAAACCTTAAGTGATAGATTGGTCATAGCTTGGAATGGTGTCCCAACTGCTGCATATGACCCAAGGCCTGCTGTTGTATCCTTTTTAAAAAAGAAAAACAGACGTCTGTCAAGGCCATGTGAAAATTTTTTGATTGACTGTTAGTGAAAATAAAAAGTTCTTCTGAAAAAGTTTTCAAGTTTTGTTTAATGGGAAATTCACCTAAAAGTTTAGAAAAAGGCATAAAAATCCAAAAATGGAGTTCTCATGAAATTGTTGGATTTCTCTCAAAACTGCTCTCAGAGATGGATATAAATGATATAAATTATCTCTATGATATCTATTATGGATATAAATGATCTCTCTCTTGCGGGAGCCTATAATTCAAAAAAATTCTGGGGGCATGTCTCCGGACCCCCCTAGGATGACGCGCCTTGCGGCGTGTGTGGGTTCCATTTATTATCCTTAAAAAAGGCACTGAATGTTTAGTGCATCAATTTTTTCCAATATAACCTGGAATCTCTCAAATAATTCAACACAAGCATCATGTGGTCTATACCAGGTTGATACTAGAAAAGGTTTGATTCTGGGTTTATTAATTTCAATATACAGAAAAACTCAAAAGAATCATCGATAAGATCATCTTTGAGTGAAAATCGATAGTATCTCGAATAAACATCGCTACTCCACCATGATCATTTCTAGTTCAATCTCGTCTTATTATCGAATAATTAGGAATAGCGATAATATTATCGCTTATACAGTAGTTTGATCAAGACGATTAAATTTATTACAAGGATATCCAAATTAGCATTTAGCAAATTTAAACGAATTACATCGATGTATTTAAAAAGGCTTGCAATATTAAGAGAAGCAATTTTGAGTCTCTTGAGTTTAGGTAAACCAAAATTCATTAAAAATATCAAGATGATCTGGTAAATCGTGTGACTCGTTATTACCTCCGCCAGGAGGTTATGTTTTTACCTCTGTTTGTCTGTCTGTAAGCAGAAGCGTAGAAGAAATGAATGAAAATGCTTGATTTCGCTCATTATCCTTATATTATATATAGTTCAAATCTTTAATATTTGCAAACAAGCTGAATTCACAAAAAACAATGGACTTGTCAGTCCCATTGTTTATACAAAATTGCGGTCATGGCCTAAGGAACAACATATAAATTTGCTTAAAACACGATGACATCTGTTACCTTTGTCCTTTTGAGGGTTTTATCTGACGAAGAAACCTGCCAAGAACAAAAGAGCATTTTCAAAAGCTGGCGGCGGCTTTTGAATAGTCCCGGGGGAAATAGGGGTTAATAATGAAATGATTAGCTGATTGACATGCGTTGCAGACATACGTGGCAGGGATTATACAGGGTGTATCAAAAAAAGCGCAACCTCGGAATTTCCCAAGAAATCCACTTTGTTTTTATTAACACAAAAGATTTTAGGCCTCTGGGAATTTAGTTAAATTGATACTTGTAAACTAAACAACTTTCATTAAATAAATGCATAAATTTCGATTCAATTCTGCTTTACGTGCTCGAGTTTGTAGTAATTAGACAGTTATGCCCCTGGAATACGATTACAAGCTATTTTAAATTCCCAGGGGCGAAAATCTTTTGTGTTTAAGAACACAGTGGATTTCTTGGGAAATTCCGAGGTTGCGCTTTTTTTTATACACCCTGTATATAGTCCCTGGGACTATATATATAATCCCTATGAATTATAATACCCAAATTCATAGGATCCCTGCCAAAACTTTTCCGAGTTGAGTACGCTGGTAGCGATCCCAAACGAGAAGGAGAGCAAGGTTTCGCCTATCTCAGGTTGCGACGCTGGTAAAACTAACGTCCTCATACCTCATACAAGAGACAAGCGATTTCGTTTCTTGAAAAATTGTTGGTTTAGTCAGGACTTTATGACACCGACCGTTAAATATAAAATGTGGGAATGATACTAAATCAATGCGTATGTGTAAGAATCTCGAACATTATTTATACACATTATTCATGCTAATCATTCAAACAAACTTGTAGAAGTCCGTAAATACTTACTCCTGAAGTTCTGTAATAAACTTTTATTCAAACGTTGCTTTGGAATCTTTTTATTTCATAAAATCCCGTGCATTCGACCTAAGAATATCCTCGTCACTCTCTTCGTCTTCCATTGTGAAACACGTTCGCTTCACAACAGAGCCACTGCGGGGCCTGCGGCCCTCGGGATTTATCTGGCGTAAAGCCTCCGTTCTCGGTATTTATCTTATACATAATATTAGAGTAGAAATGAGTGCAATGAATCATTTTATTCACTCTAGATAAAAGAAGTTTATAGACGTGTAGATCGTACATTGAACAACAACAATATTTTATTGTATATGAAAAAGTGTGGTGATAATCATGCACCAGGACCAACCTTAAATATGTGCTAAATTTACCCCAATGTCCAATAATATATGTTTCATCATTTGTACCAATATGTAGAATCATGTCTTCACGTTCTTTACGAATAATTAGTTTAATGAAATCTTCCATATCGGTGAAAGGGTTTGACAACCACATGGTTATATGAATCAGACTCCATCCTTGGATGTTTTTTAGGATAGAATCGCCAACAATAACTGTGAGTTTCTTCTTTTGGTTTTGTTAAGACCAGATACTTGGAGATTTATCATCAGCATGTAAAGTGGATTTAAATATTTTGCTTTTGTTCTTGTTTTTGACAGTTTCTTGTGAATTTGCATTTTCATCATCAGACAGGACAATAGCTGGTTCTGGATGATTGGTCTTCTTTTTGTTTTGGTTTACGACCATTTGGTTGGTTTTATTGAGCTCGGTTTGATGAGAAACTTCGGCTCACGTTTCATATCAGTATCCCGAATTTAAAACATAGTTCGAACCCCAAACCTAACCCTAACCCCCCGCTTAATGAGTTTTCTAATAACCTTAATCTCTTGCTATCCCTGCATGATGAATTACTTACATCAGCACGGCATGTTCACCGCAGATACTACCGCGGGCGCAAGCTATCAATGCGCAAGTGCAGATCATTCTCAGCACGGAACAATCTCAGACCGCCACACCGGGCACGGTAGACTGCTCCTCATGGCACACGATGAACTGGTTTGACATAAATCGACAAATTCATCAGCGTAATGTCCTGTAGAGCATTAGCTAGTTCTGATAATAACGTCTTAACATCAACGGCGTTTTCCCTCCAACTGTTGTTTCTTTAGAACCACACCAACGTATTGATATGTCTTCAGATTGAAAAAGCATCGATCCACCGCCTGGGGATGACCATTTGCCTTTTATTTTATTTTTTATGCATTCTCAACAAACAACTGAAGGGACTTAAAATCACCACACCATTATTTTAAACTTGCCTTTGTCAGTCATAAACAGCGACTTGATCCCATAATCTTCAAAGTTTATGCTTGAGCCAAGTTAAAATTCATCGGAGCTCATTTCATCATGACCGGCCATATTAGCTTTAATAGAGTATTCTGACAACACTTATTACGATCATATAAGAACAGTAATCAACAGACATCGAGTATTGTCTTACATGTGCTTAGACTATACATAGTTGGTGCACGTCAAAGTCATACGATACGATAACGATACGATAACGATACGATAATGATACGATAACGATACGATAACGATATACGATACGATAACGGTACGATAACGATAACGATAACATACGATACGATAACGATAACGATACGATAACGATACGATAACGGTACGATAACGATGCGATACGATAACGATACGATAACGATATACGATACGATAACGGTACGATAACGATAACGATACGATAACGATACGATACGATAACGGTACGATAACGATAACGATACGATAACGATACGATAACGGTACGATAACGATGCGATACGATAACGATACGATAACGACACGATAACGATACGATGATACAATACGACGAAATACGCTGTGTATTTTCATATTTCCAGATAACGGAGCACATTAATGCGACAGTGGCCCCAGCGGCCTTATGTGAACATGAACGAACTGGACTTCTACTGAGCAACTCCGTAATGAGACAGATACCAGACTGGCATATGGTACCCACCAGAGACGCGGATGAGCGGCAGCATTGGGGTGGAAGATGCAGCTCAGGAGTCTCTAGCCTAGGGATATTTAGGGTTAGGAATATAATTTTTAGGGTTACGATTGGGGTATTTTAGCGTTAGGATCAGCGTTTTTTAGGATTAGGATTAGAGCAATTTTGTCGGACTTAGAATAGACTAGGCCCGTTTTTGAGACGCCGATCTTTTTATGGAGCCGAACCTAATTCCAAGTCAGCCGAACTTCACATGCCGAACTTAATTCTAGGCGTAATTTCAGCCTTAGCCAGGCGTGAAGTTTGGCCGAGCGATACCAAATAAACTCAGACGTTGTTAATTGATTCAGAAAGGTTCGGTGTATGAAAAGGTCGGCGTCTGAATCGCATCTAAATGGTAATTAACTCATTTTAACAATGCTATTCACCATGGTAAATGCGTGTTCCAAAAGCATTATTTACATATTTAGCACAGCTATGAAAATCACATCTAAAATAATTTGCTCGCTTATAAAATCTCGGTAATTTTGCTTGTCCATTTAAAAGTGAGAAACTGGTAATCGATCGCATCAGTACTGAAGAAGAAAGCATCCAAACTGGTATGTTTTCAGAGTATAGTTTCATATGATACATCCACTATCACCGTTTACGCTTTAATTAAAAAACATTTTTTAATTAAAAAAAAACAAAAAAACATTTCATTATTTTTTAATTAATAAACAGATTTTCTAATTACGAATATCGTTATTCTGTTGCTCTTCCATCACATTTGCTCCCCTATAAATCTAATTTTTAATCTAATATTTATACCAGCTATTTTGTTTTTATTTTATTTAACTTCGCCTTGATTATGTGGTTAATATATAGTATGAAATTTACATTAAAAAATATCCTATATTCATTACAAGGCTTGTAAAACCGCAACAGCAATCGCCAATTACTGCGGTTTCATTACAACAATAATACGACAAAAATAGTACAACGACGATAATAAATACGAAAAAGCGGTCCAACATTATGCATAGAATTTCTACTCTATATATATAGTGTATATGGTGTATATAGTGTATATAGTGTATATAGTGTATATAGTGTATATAGTATATTGTATAGTTTAGTTTAATGAATTTGGCACTTAAATACAAATAATAATTTATAAACAAACAAACTCCTCCAACATTGTTAACAACCCCCTCCAACATTGTTATCATGGCTGAACAACCGGGTTGACAAGTACTATATTTACAACATGAGCGGAAATAATAACAATGGTTTATTAACAACTCCAATATTGCAGCCGTAAAGCTGCATTACACTGGGTTCAGGATTAACAAATATTACACCATAAGAAATTTTCAATAAAAACCTATTTACAAACAACATTAAATAACCTACAATAATCAAATAAGTCTAAAATGTAATGATATAAATGCTAAAATACACTAATTTACACTCATTGGTTGTTTAAAAATCTAGCACTTGCAATTTTTATACCTATTAGTCTTGCATTTAGGAATATGCCTAGTCTACGATGTCTAAGTGAGTGGATATTATTATCATTCAATTCTGGTAAAAGGAAGGTTAAAAAGTTTATGATGAGGGCTGTATATGATTGAACGAAGTATTGTTATACGTCTCTCTTTTAGCGTGGTAATGCCTGCTAATGACAGCTTCTTCCGTTCTTTGTAAGATTTTTCATAAAATCTTGAACGCGTTCTATGTACTGTATAAGCACTTAGATATAATGGGAGAGCATAATGGTAAACTGGAGTAGCATATTCCAAAATTGGTCTAATACAAGTACTTTTGCTGGTTTCAATTGGAGCAAACAACACAATCTCTTGGAAGATTTTTTAATAATAGATTCCACATGACAATTCCATTTTAAATCGCCACTGATAGTTACCCCAACACTTTAACATCTTTAGTTGTTTCCATTACTTTGCCATTGATGACAGACAATTGGGCTACAATCAACTCTATACGCATTTCTTTGCATTTTCCTCGTTAAATGACATTGGCAACAAAAATTAAGTTTGTCTAATATGAAAGAACTCGTAAAATGATAGAGTAATACCTTTTACAACGTTTTCGTATATTACTTCATTTTTGAAATATTTCAGTTTGTTTGATATGTAAATGAGATGGTCTCTGATGTCAGGTGCAGGGTAGAGAATTTTCACACATTAAAAAATGTCTTATATCTCAGTGATTGCTAACTTTATTGCGTTCATTATCAGGAGGAGTTATTATACGCACATTTTCAAGTAACAAACTTGAAGATGGAACTAATATTTTTTTGAGTGAAAATTCTCTACCCAGCACCTGACGTCAGAGACCATCTCATTTACATATCAAACAAACTAAAATATTTCAAAAATGAAGTAATATACGAAAACGTTGTAAAAGGTATTACTCTATCATTTTACGAGTTCTTTCATATTAGACAAACTTAATTTTTGTTGCCAATGTCCTTTAAACTTAAATTTGAGGTTATCTGCCTAGGATTTCGTCCGCTACCGATTGCATGTTACTCCTACCACCTTTCTCTACCGTGAAGTGTTGTATAGAATAAACAAGTGGAAGTGTTGTATCGGATATACGTCAATGTACGGATGCGAATGTTGTAAATACAGTAGCATGTGATACGAATGCATGTAAAAGTTCATATATTCATCGAAGATCCTAAAGATATTATAAATGATTTTGGCTGAGAAAATCGAACGAAACGTTTATGTAAGGGCTGTTTGCATGAATCCGGATTGAGTTTCATTCCGGCTTGAACTCATACCGGTTCTGTTAAAATCCCTTTAGGTACATGAATCCGGAATGAGATGCAGCTCAATCCGGGGTTGTCATTCCGGATTGAGTTTCATTCCGGATTGGGTTTCATTGAAATTTCATTCCGGTGTCATGTAAAGGAGGTACGAGATTTCATTCCGCGGAATGAAAAATACGAGTTATAAGACTGAAACGAACAACACATGCTTGCTTTTAACATTTATAGACGACAATTTGCAGCTAGAGGCCGACGTCATATTGACTTCAATATAAATAGCTCTTTGTCGATGACGTTAAAAATTAAAGGTGCATTAAATGCTTGTTTACTTGCGACAGCATCGATGCTTTTCCCCTTTTCTTTATGTTTATTCTTCGCCAAATTATCAGTTTAACTCTTTCCTGTCCGGCTGAAAAACATCCAAAATTGAACTATCTCTTTGTTCTATTGATATCTCGGAAAATATCCATAACTGTTGCGAAACCTATACCTTTTCTGAAAGCCCAATAAACCGGCTGTTACCAATGCATTTGAATTTTCCGAACAAGACACATTATGTTAATACAAATTAGCATTAATTATCATAAATCAGATTGAAAAACTTCCATTTTCTAGAAAAGACCATCTTGCACGCCCGCGTAGCATCATGAAAATTCAAAATGCCATCAATCGCAGAGTTGTTTATGAAATCGAATTTGGCGTGTGAGTGGATCTCATGTCCCTGGCGCTTGTCGAATTTCAATTTTTAATCTTGCGTTATCGTGTTTTTCGATTGATGACTTCGGGGGTCTTCTATGACCCCTTTTGACTGGGCGGGACAGGAAAGAGGCACATGTTGAAATGTACAAGCGTAGAAATCGTTGAAAGTTACATACCCGCTATAATGTTATTGATCGCCATTTTGAAATTTCAGATTTCGTGCGATTTTCGATCCTGAGATAGAATTCCTATGTAAACACGATTTGAATTCACGTTCAATCCGGAATAAAACTGAATCCGGATTCATGTAAACAGCCCCTAAACCAGGACGATTTTGCACCACATATACAACTACTTATGAGGCATCCATTTCTTTTGTCTTTCCTTCGTGAATAATTAATGAGTGTTATATCATTGTTTACAGTTGGCAGCACAACGTTGTGCACGCCTGTTGACAACTTGAAACAGGTTATACATGTGTTTTGTACACATGTACATAATAAAGGAAAGCGGTAACCCATAAAAAGAAAAGAAATAACAAAAGATGTCGTTATTGTTTTCTTAGTTTATAAATTATTAGATCATCGTCAAAAGTGAGACAACGAAAAAAGTGCAAAACGTGTAAATTTGCGAATGGATTTGAACTCATGGAATAGTGTAATGCCTCGGTAATGTCAGATATAAAGAGTGTCTGATTACATGTGCGTTTCCCAGCTATTTTTCCGATTTCTCAGTTATACTATTTATGAAGTACTTTCCACATTATTTTTTCACCATTCGCATTTGACAACGAAACTTTGTCAAAGAATTTATCCTCTGCCTTTTTGGCGTGCTCTTTTTGTTCAGACGTCGGCCTGTTATAACCAACTGTGTGTCCATCTGCGCCATTATCGCGGCTACTCGACATTTCGTTATCATTACGGTCTTTAGGTACGTTCGTCACCTCTGGCACACCGCCGGCGTGTTTTGATGTTTCTGCCACGGAGGAGGATGTGCCCTTTCCGTTCAAGATTTTCTCATCAACATTATTTTTTTGCTCACCGGACGAGCATCCTGAGGAAGAATTTGAATCCCCTTCATCTATTTCTACCAAACTGCGACTCGGCAATCGCCCACCTGATGAGAACTGTAGCATTCGGCAGAGTCTTGTTACTGCCATGATAACGTTGACGGATTTCTGCACGAGAAGATAAATGACCATCATTACTAGTGATATCAACATTTTGGAATCATTGTTGATGCGGCAATATTATTTGTACATGCGTAACGCGCACGAAAACACCATCATAAATTGAATAACAGCACACATTTCCGTAAATCGAGAAAGGAATATAATCAAAGGCAACGTAGATAAAGAAAACGAAAGCGTCTAAAATATTTTACCTTCCATCTTCGACGAGCAAGAAATGCTCGATGCCGCTTCGTGTTTATTTTGCCGTCGCGTTGTTTGTTATCCTGTTGAACAAGAAAACGAATGGCTTCAATAAAAGTAGAATTACGTCAATGTAAAATATATTTTGGGGTATGCAATGGGAATGTGAAAACGTTTATGAGTGGAGCATTTAGACTCCTCATGTGTATAGATGCACTTAGTGGGTAAGGCCCAGCTAGGGAGGCCCAGCCTGGAAAGGCCCAGCTAGGGAGGAACTTACCGGCCGTTGATATATGATCTCAAATTCGATATGTTGTGACAGGCTTGTTGAATCGACAGCAGTTGTTCATGCATGTGAGAACATGCAAAAACCAGCTTGATATAACAACCTGGCTGTTGTAACAACCCTTTTCAACCTTATTATTCCATCATGCTCTGACAACATGTTGTATCATGTATGAACAATGTTGTTCAACACTGTTCAAGCCTGTTCGATCATCAGCCATGTGTTATACTGTTTCAACATCCATGAACAGGCCTGTTGACAACCCTGTTCAAGCTGGCATGCTCAATCCTGTTCAATCCTGCCGATTTCATGTTTAATTCTAGGCTGTACACAATACAGCACGTTGTGGTGTATGTTTGGTGTATGTTTGAGGCGTTCCACTAGAGGGGTCTGTGGGCATGCCCCCCCCCCCCCCAGGAACATTTTTAATTTTGCAAAGTCCAGAAGTGCTTTTCCGGCGATTTCTGATAATTTTTGCGAAATTAGGGCACCACGCAGTTGCTAAAAATGCACGATTACAAAGGGGCATCGAGATTATGAAACACTTTAATACAAACTCAGAAGTACTCAGAAGTAGAATCATTGATATGGTGAAAAACAGAAAACACTTGTTTGCGGGATTTTAAAGGAGGGCGAGCGCCGCGTGCGGCGAACTTGAGTGCAACGAACAAAAGACAAGCACTCAATGACGTCAAAATTGAAAAGAAAACCACCGCTGTACATCAATCTTGAGCCGTCGAACAAACTCGAAAATGGCGGCGTCAGCAACCTCGTTCCCAGGGCATTTTTCCTCCCCCAGGGAATTTTGCCTCCACGGCGGAAGGTCGGCGAAAATGGCCCTGGGATCGGCTGGTCCATTCTATAATGCGATTGGCTTGCCATAAAACTCAATTAATTCTGCCGAGTATAATTTATTCATCTAAATTTAAATGCTGTCTTCAAATTTTACGGCAAATTAGAAATGATAGCTTTCGCTAAATTGGATATATGCTTCTTCATACCTTTTGTAAGAGATAACCATGGATATATGGTGGATTATTAAGCTTGTTAGCTGCTTTTATATGCCGACGAATGCTGACATGAACAACTGAAGAGCATTGAATATTTTATTCAGGTTAATAAAGTAGACAAAGGCAATGGAACAAAGACCACAAAAATTATCATATCTAAACACCCAGAAATTCTGGGTGTCATGTGACCAGCCGATCCCAGGGCTATTTTCGCCGACCTTCCACCGTGACGAGGTTGGGCGTCCAGAAGCATAAAATACGAGAATGAAAACGTTATTTCTCGAGTACAAGAGCAGATAGCGTAAAATAAGGTGAAATGAATAAATTTACATATCAGGAAAATTAAAGAAATTATAAAATTTTAAAAAACCAAAGGTTTGAAAAATGACATAAATTAAAAAAGTTTTTGTGTGTTAATGTTATGAATGATGCATAAATTTAAATATACATTGCTGTATATTGAAAAATAATGGGCCGTCCATTATTAAAAAAATAATGGACGGTTGTTCAAAATAATGGATAGCTAGTAGTCCATTATGTAAAATAATAGACAGCTACAACAATAGGGTCACAACACGCTGTGTTTAAATTACGTATTATGATATCTCGAAACTGAAGTACACCTTTCCACGGCCAGCTCCCAACGTAGCCTTGTAGAGCGTCGGACTACTGTAAACCGAAGGTCACGGGTTCTAATCCCAGCCGTGGTCAAGCAGAGTTTTCTCTACTTACCCGGTCAGGTTCGTCACTCGGCGTAGTAAGTAATATCAATATTCTCCACCTAGTATTTTTGCACTCATATCCGCCGTGAAGATAATGTTGGAAATATTTCTATTATGAATTACCAGAACTTACATATATCCAACGATGTTCCAATGCCTCAGTCGGACTCATCCGATCTCTGTTGCAAAATAAAACATCACGTTTGTGAAAAGGGAATGACTATCAGCTTGGAATCGTTAAAATGTATAAAAAACAATACTCTAAAAGGTTGCTGTACTGTCGAAATAGTGTGTAGGAGTTCTAGCGTTTCGAGCGAAGACCCTTCGTCATCTCATTAATTATTACTCGGGCTACTGTGGCAGCGCGAGTCTAGGTTTCGGCTTCATTTGTCGTATTTTTGGGGTTCCACAAATCTGCAATATTGCGCAATAATATTTGCCGTCAGCCTTTTGCGAACCGTGAGGCATGTTGCGGGTCAATAGCCAATATTTCTTTATTTCGTCGAGTTTTTCTTTGACTCTGTTGCTAGATTTTGAAAGTGTGCTGATCGTGAATACGCCCACTGTTAAAATATGCTTTTAGTATAGCCAACCCCCTGCATATAGTTAGCATCGCGTGACCTAACACGAGCTCTTTGTAAATAGGCGACCGAAGGAGCAGGTTTTATGTACGAATCAGAGCGATTAAAGTGAACTCGAAACATGGTGTCAGAAGTGGGATTGTTTTAGCTTGTTTCTCAAACATGGCAGGAAAATTTTGTCCACCAAAGGAGCTGAATTATACTGGAAATCTCAGTCAAAACTGGAGTAAATGGAAGAAGGAATTTAATCTGTACCTGACAACGACTGAATCGCTCGATAAATATGATGCTGTGAAAACCTCGCGACTTTTAACCGCGATTGGAGAAAAAGCCAGAGATGTATATTATACATTTACATTTGACGAAGATGATGATGATATGAAGTTGGAGGATAGTCCTAAAAAAATTCGACAAATACATGTCAGGTTCTTTTCATACAATCAAGTGGAAGGATAGTCCATTGATGAATATATCACTGAGTTGAATTGTTGAATTGGACAATGTGAGTTTGGCGAGTTAAAGAATAGCCTGATTAGAGATAATTAAAGTAGTAAAGAACGGTTACTTCGAAAGGCCGAATTGTCCCTGGAAAAGGCCGTACAGATTTGCCGTGCAGCCGAGAACATCAAAATGCAAACGAAGGAAATGAAAGGAGCTTCAAATTCAGAACTCGAAACGAACATTGATCTCGTGCGTAAAAATTCGACTAAAGAAGATGGGATTCCACTACGACAAAGGCGAAGTATTAAGAAGATTAAGAATTGTAAATATTGTGGCGGTGAGCACGAATAAGGCAAATGTCCAGCATATGTACATGCGCCAGTGCAAATATAAATGTGGAAAATTCAATAATTTTGCCTCAGTTTGCCAATCAAAATCCGTAAGGCATTTGGGGAGACATAGTCAAAGTCAGAGAGAGTTCAATTCATCAAGCAGCGAGGACGATGAATCCGAGTTTACCCTGTCAGGTGTCAAACCAATAAACACTAGCAACGACGAAATTAAACAGGATCACATTTCACAGAGTTCTTCTGAGCCAGGGGTAAACAAGATTGACTGTGAAGTGTGAAGAATTTTTTATCAATGCGCTTGAACCTGAGCAATCCACCGATGGGAATAGATGCCGGTTAACAACTCTGGATACGTCTGGAACTTCTGTGTCTTATATGCTTGACTCTGGTGCTCAAGTAAATGTTCTTCCGACGGGTATTTACAATTCCTTGCGAAAAAAACCAAGATTACACCGCACGAAGATTAAACTCACAGCATATTATGGCGGAAACATCCCTGTTAAGGGCAAATGCATTGCCTTTATCACTAAAGAATACAACAAATCATACCCAGTACAGTTTGTCGTAGTACCAACCAAATCATCAGCCATAATTGGCCTTGAGACATGTGAGAAACTCAGTGTAATTAAGCGTGTTTTAAATGTCAACGACAAATATTCTCATCTCCTCGACAACTACCAATATGTTTTTGGAGACCTTGAGTGTTTGCCAGGTCAATATCACATAAATGTAGATCCTGCCATCAAGCCTGTTGTCCATCCTGCCAGAAGGGTACCATTTGCTTTGAAGGAAAAACTTAAAGCCAAATTGACGAACAGAATGGTATCTCTTGATGTTATTGAGAAAGTTGACAAACCCACAGATTGGGTCAATTAACAGCATCGTAATCGTGGAGAAATCCAATGGAGATATCAGAATATGCTTGGATCCTAAAGATCGGAATCGTACTGTTAAACGCGAGTTCTCACAAATGCCTACAGGAGAAGAAATAATGTCTCAAAAGTCTTCAGTAAGCTTGATGCAAGTGCAGGCAGTGGCGTACCGTGACCATTTTGGATGGGGGGGGGGGGGGGGGGGGGGGGTTTATCGTCTTAGTTTTACCGACGAATTACACATGGGCGCAGATTTTCTTCCATTGCATTGTACGTACCGGTAACAGTTACCTTGTATACAGAATCTTCACTCGGCGCTGGATCGGAAATCGGGAAAAGGGAGGAATATTAATTTAACATTAACCCATGCAATGGTAACAATATTACATTTCATATAAATCTAATTTTATACAACCGACAAAGTTTAAACAGTCGATGAAGTCAATTTTACCAACGATCTAATATGACGAACAGTTTACCGACAGCCTTAACTATTACAAGGTTTTCCCAACTTCCGGTCTGACCAATCGGTTTTACCGACGACGCCAGGCTTTACCGACCGACTCCGCGTTTTACCGACCAATTCAGTGAAAAGTGGGGGGGGGGTTCACACCCCCACTCATACCCCCCGCACGGTACGCCCCTGAGAGCAGGTTATTGGCAAATGAAGCATCATGCAACTTATTGGCCTTCAATACCCCATTTGGCCGATATAAATTCAAGAGACTACCCTTCGGAGTCCTTGTGCCAGTGAAGTTTTCAGCAAACGTATTTCAGAATTGCTTGATAGCCTTGAAGGAGTTGCTCATATACAAGATGATATATATATACAGCAACTAGTCACAAATAGTCCAGTTTTAAATACTTTGATCCTAAATTGCCCATCAAGGTTTCCGTCGATGCAAGCAAGTCAGGACTAGGTGCAACACTTCTCCAGACTCATGATGAAACATTGTGCCCTATTGCTTATGCCAGTCGTGCGTTAACTAAATCAGAACAGAATTTCATCCAAATTGAAAAGGAGACATTGGCGGTAGTTTTTGGAACAGAACATTTTAACCAATATGTTTATGGTCAGACGTTTCTTGTTGAATCTGCCCACAAGCCATTACAAGCCATCCTCAAGCGTATAACATCAACAAAGCGCCTCCACGTATTCAACGCATGCTGCTCCGCTTACAAAAGTATGACTTGGAACTATATTTTACACCTGGCAGTACAATTCAAGTAGCTGATACCTTATCCAGAGCTTTCTTGCCAGCATCTGTGCCAGTCACTCAATCTGTTTTTTACTACCAAGTACATATGTTATTATCATACCTGCCAATATCAGAAACCAAATTAAAGGAAATCCAGTCTGCAACTGCAAGAGATTGTACACTTCAAGAAGTAAAGCAGTTCATTGTGAATGGTTGGCCAGAAAATAAAAGTGCTCTTCCAAGAGAGGTGATGCAGTACTTTCAGTTTCGGACGGAACTATCAGTTGTAGATGGCCTGATATTTAAAGAAGACCGATGATCATACCATCAGTCATGCGTAAAGAAATAAAAGAGAAACTCCATCAGGGACATCTGGGCATCGAAAAGTGTAAGGCGAGAGCCCGCCAAGTGGTATTTTGGCCAGGAATCAATGCTGAAATTTCTGAAATGGTGTCACATCGTGGTGCATGCATTGAGAATCAACGATATCAACAGACAGAGCCTCTTATACCACACAAACTCCCTACCGAACCATGGTACAAAGTTGGCATGGACTTATTTTCATACAGGAACAAGGATTATTTAGTAGTTGTGGACTACTTCTCGAACTACCCAGAAGTATGTTCCCTGAGTGATACCTGCAGCTCTACTATTATATATCATACAAAATCAATTTGTGCACGTTATGGCATTCGAAAAGTGGTAGTGTCGGACAATGGGCCTCAGTTTTCAATTGTGGAATTCGAGCAGTTCGCAGTTTCATGGGAATTCAAACATATAACTTAAAGTCCCAAGCATCCTAAATCGAATGGTATGGCTGAATGTGCCGTAAAATTATCAAGAAACTATTCAAGAAAGCACATTGTCAATTAGATGAAGATCCCTTTCTCGCTCTCCTAGCACATCGATCCACACCAAGTACCAACGATGAAAGATCTCCTGCCAAGAAACTGATGGGTAGAAATGTTAGAACACCATTGCTCGATCTGAGAAGAATGGTTACCAAACAAGATGGATGTAAATGATCAAATTCCTGTAAAGTTCCAACCAGCGCATCAGGAGAAAATTAAGCAGTAGTATGATCGAACAACCAAGCAATTGCCTGATATTCCTGTGGGGTCTACAGTTCGCATCCATGACAAAGGTACATGGCCGTTAAAAGAAAAAATCCTTAAAAAAGCAATTACTCCAAGATCATTTGTCCTTGAAACAGAAAAAGGGACAGTACGTCGAAGAAATCGTCAAGACCTACTATTGACAAATGAACAGTTTGCCAGTTCACCCGCTGATCCCATTATCCCATTATGGAAATCCCAGAGAACAGCGGCTCATCTTCTGGTCAACAAAGTTCTCCTACCATATCTTATCGGGAACACTTGCGAGTGTCTGTAAAACCACCAAAGCGTTTTGGCTTTAACGATTAATATCATCATACAATATGGATTTCAGCCAGACTGAACATCTGAACTATAACCTTTTCATATTATCTTATGTTTTGTTAGAAAGAGGGATGTTACAATATGCTTTTAATATAGCCAACCCCCTGAATATAGTTAGCATCACGTGACCTAACGTGAGCTTTGTAAATAGGCGACCGAAGGAGCAGGTTTTATGTATGAATCAGAGCGATTAAAGTGAATTTGAAACACTCACCATTTTGAATAGTCCCGGGGGAAATATAGGGGTTAATATGTACTGATTAGCTGATTTACATACGTGGCGCAGGGGTTATACAGTGTCAGTATAAAACAAAATGAACCCTTAGAAAACGGTCTTATACTCCTGGGAAATTAAAAACACGGTCTTAATAAACCTGGGAAATTAAGATAACTTGTAATCGTATGAAGGAGCATAACTGCAAAGAAACATGTTAAATATATTAACGTTTCTTTGCAGTTATGCTCCTTATAGTCATACGATTACAGCATCATCTTGTTAACATCAATGTTGGCATCATTTTTGGGGTTAGGTGCATTTTACAACCAGCAATATATACGAGAAGGAATCAGTCATCTTTATACCAGTTTACTTACTCTGGATGTAAAACAAGAAGTTTTTCTACGAAATCCCGCGCATCAGCGGAAATTTTACTGAATGAATCCTCGTCGAACTCCCAGTCAACGTTTGAGATGTTACATAAGGTCTCCTGGTCAGTGTCTCCTCCGAATGGCATTAAGCCACTCAGCCTATAGTTTAAAAAAGGCAAGAGATATATAAACAAAATCAATACCCAAAATATTATTTATTATGTCCATATATATTAGCCTTAGGCCCCGTTCACACGATACCGGATTCACTTTATATCGGATTCGTAAACTAATCCTGTACGAAAAACCTACTCTGATCACATGATACCGGATAAGACGGATAAGTGTTTCGGACCAGTTTCGGACTCGTTTTCAGTCTTTTCGCCCTCTTTGCTCGACGTACGAACATGGCCGCTATGCAAAAAGAAAGAGATATTTTTGTTTAGACTGATGGCGAAATCGAACTGCTACTTGAGTGCGTTAAGACGTTTGCCTCCGTGTGTCTTTACGTAGGCAAGGACTGGGAAGGGATTTCCAATATTTTCTGGTAGCTTATTTGGTTTGCGTATGATATGCCTTGTCGTTGCGAGATGGCTTGCGAGCATTGCAACCTTCTGCGTCGAAAAAAATACGTCGATAACATTCTGAGTTTACAGACTTGCAAGTGGATCATGTTTGTAAACGCTGTCATCATCGAAAGGAAAACTTTCACTAATGTGTCTCCCGCCATCTTTTTTATTTCTCTTTCGGAATATAATATATACATATCGGATTCGTTCGTTCACACGAGCACAAAAGTGATCCGATTCGTTTTCATACTACACCTTCAAAGCGCGGAATGAAATCGCTGCGCAAAAACGATACACAACGTATCGGATTGCTCTGGAGCCGCGCGAACAGAACGCCTATCTGGTATGAAAAGTAATCCGATACAAAGTGAATCCGGTATCGTGTGAACGGGGCCTTATCTGAAAAATGTTGACTGTCCTGGACTAAATATTAAAATACTCATTTATAATTCATAAAGAAAAAAGAAAATGGCTGCCTAATAGAAACATCCCGAATTTTCTCCAATGATCATGAACAATGACTTAGAATAGAGGTAAGATCACGGATAAGATCACGGGAATATCTATCTTTAAACATTGCTATTTGAAAAGAAAAAAACCGAGAGACGAAAAAGACGAAAGAGGCTTGGGACGCGCCAGCAGTGACGTAGCTTAAAGAATGTGATGAAATGAAATTTCGTTTTCTAAGTCTGATTCATTTGAAGATGACGCTTCGATGATAACTACACAACAAGAATACACGAGCAAATAACTATTATGAGCGACTACCGTCCAGGAACGTCCGTCCCGCGTCTTACGTCACGTAAGGTAGTTACCAGACCCTTTGCCATTTATAAAATTTTCACACAGATATCTCCGAACCGAATCCACCAAATCAAAAACTGTAGAACCTTAGCAGCTATTTTGGCGACCTCTATATGCACTTTATACAATCACATGACTTATATACGCATTTTCATTGGTTCTTACCCATGATCTATTAAAGGACAGATACGAATGGATGGCGTCAAACACGTCAGCAGCTGTGTTTTGCTTTTTTCATACCCCAACAGCTTTGATAAACCTTTGCGGTTGTTTTTTATTGTATAAAACAAATAGATTCCATTTTTTGTTGTCTGTTCAGTGGCTATGGTTATAGATACACAGAGGACGTCAGAACGTGGTAATTCGTTTGCTCTTACCGTTCTGACGTCATCTGTGCATCTATAACTGAACAGACGACGGCAAAATGGAATCAATTTATTAAATAGAAAACGTGATAATAATAATAATAATAATAATATGGATGTATTAGGAGAATTATACAATAGTCTCAATGCTCTTACAATAATATATTCTTAATGTTACTTATAAAACTTATTACAGATAAAGCCTACTACATATATTACTACTATGAACAAAAAACTATTAATTTTAAAAAAGAAAAGTCTTAAGTGCTGACTTAAAACTACTTAAAATATTCCTGTGGTAATAAATTCCACAGTTTTGGTGATGAATTAAAATTTTAATTCGCCTACGATCATGTGATATACTTACAAAACATAAGTCAGAACACCAACACTCCTATAAAACAGAGATCAAAGAATTTAATGATTTAATTTTTATTATCATTTCCATCGCAAGTAAAACATTATCCATTTAATATTCGGGGACGTGGATAGGCTTTTTTGGAGTGTAACCATAAAATAAAGGTTTAAAGGTAAAAGTGCAAACCAATTTTATTCGGAAATGGTACAGGCATTTGTCTTGCAGACATTTCCACGAGATATTCATGTATAGAAAGTGAACAGTATAAAACGCACCCCATCTTTTGTCATCTAGCTGAGTGTTTGAGGCAGAAACAGCACGATTAATTGCTGCAACCTAAAGGCAACATTAATGGAAGAACTGTAGCAGCTAGTGTCGGCTTCTTTTTCTATAAAATTGTTGTTACAGTACTGAATGATAACTGAATATAACCTCTTTGGTTCCATTTCTGAAAGCAATTCTCATGAAGAAATTTCTGGAATACTATACAGGGGCGGAAATTCCGTGTGGGAAGAGTTGTTGATCAAAAAATCTAGTAGGCAACACTATAAGTAAATTAATTTCTAAATTATCTAAATATGGAATTATGGACAGTGAAAAGGAATGGTTCACGGATTATTTCTTTAATAGATACGTTCAGTATAAGAACACCCTTTCTGATAGGAATATGTGCTAACTGGTGTTCCACAGAGATATATTTTAGGACCATTAGCATCTTTATGTGAGCAGTTTGAACAAGAATGAGTGAAGAAAGACTGGATGTTTGTGACATAACTGGTTACTTGAAATTTCACTAGGCCTTAACCCCCGCCTCTAATTCTCGCTTGGGACAAAGGAAGTATATTGCTAAGAATCTTCGGGTTTTGCAATTAAATATCCTAGAGGTGTCTTACTAGATTTAATAATTGGCTATGATTAAAGAAAATCTTTAAAGGGACACTCCACCCCTATATAATACAAGTGTTGCTTAAAGTGGTATACTACAATCAAATTTTTACCTATCGATATTTTTACGTATTTATAAAGCAGAATTGCTAAATATTACTCAGTCGAAACCGTTTTGCGATTCGACGATGGCAAGTATTATCTCTCTGACTCCGAATCTGGAGTTGTTATGTCCGCCATTAATCG
Source organism: Chrysogorgia sp. JL179-B06 (assembly GCA_035772405.1). Taxonomy (NCBI): domain Eukaryota; kingdom Metazoa; phylum Cnidaria; class Anthozoa; order Scleralcyonacea; family Chrysogorgiidae; genus Chrysogorgia; species Chrysogorgia sp. JL179-B06. The sequence goes on from JAYKKM010000137.1 coordinate 53,360, forward strand.
ATCATGTTCCTGACCAGCGTAAGGAAGTGACGTCAGACTCTCAACGCGAAGAGTCCACATGGCTAATTCTTCAAGTAAATCCATAGTAATCAAGGTCCTTTTTTCAAATTCTTCGTCTGAAAGGCTGGAGATTTCATCTACTTCTCGAAGAAAACAAGAAATCAAGTAACCTCGATTGAAATTCAGGCGTATCATTGAGAATCTGACGTAAAAAACAATATTACCTTTTGGAACAACGTTCACTTGGAACAACGTTCTTAGTAATGGTGGCCTAAATAGTAGTGATCTCAGAGCTCAAAATACTTACTTCGAAATACCATTATTGCTGCCGTAGGCAGCACACTAATCTTGACTTGACTCGTGCCCAGACCTCTTTACCGAGCTATGTATAGTCAACGAGATCTCGATCTGTAAAAATTTTGGATGTCGGTCGGTCGGATGGATGGATGGATGTTCAGTTTTATGACGTTTTGTGACGTAGTTCAAGTTGCTATCCATACTCCAGACGTTATTCGTATTCACGGAAGTTGTACGGAATTACTGTTCGGAACTTGTCAACGCCACCACGAACATGGTATTTTCTGAACTCGCAAAGCAATGAGGTGAGTGCTGTCGCGAATTTCAATTCATTTCAGTGAGGAGATATTCTGTTGTTGAGGTAAGACGACTAAGATAGTTCTTTGTACTTTTGTCCTTTAAAAAGGCTCGCTTAAAACGGCAATATGGCTGAGTGAGGTAGAAATTTACAAGATGTCATCTGCAATTTCGTTCCAGATAAACTATCATCAATTATCAAATTGTTTTGTTTGTGAATACGGTTTACTTTCTATTTAGGTGTATATTGGTGTGAGTTCTTTGTTTCTCACAAGAGCCATTGTGTTCACGCTGATCAGCATCTGGGAAGCAACATCCATCTTAAATATACCACATCAGAAGAATACATGGTCTTCTTTATTGTTGAATATGGCAAATCATTCAATATCACATATGTAGATAACAAGATAACAGATATTAAGCATGCAGAAGAATTCACATCCGTGTCCACATCAGAAACAAATTCTGATTAACTTAATTTGTCAACTGGTATTACCTGTACATGTACATGTACGTCAACTGTTTTGTGTTCATATTGAACTGCATTTTTATGCAAGCCTTGTACAGAGAACTATGTTATACAACTGTTTTATCTTTATGTTCAACTGCATTTTTATGCAACTGTTGAAGTTACATCTGTTTAATATTATACATGTTCATGAACTACTATATTGTGAATAAATGTTGAGAACAGTTTAATACAACACAAGAGTTGTCAACAAGGGAGGGCAGATGTGCTGCATCTGCAAATGTGCCAGGGCCCCCCGCACATGCTTCATCTGCCCATAGCTGTGCGTAATGAATGTCTTACTAACCCCAAAGTACCTTTGGTCAAGCAAGCTCAGTGTGAGCTTCATATATACGTAGAGCTCACTGCTCTGGTACAAGGCTGTATTACCTCCACTGCCACTTTGACTTCGATAAGCCCACCACTTATTTTTGCAATTTTGCACAATATCACAACTGCCTTGGACCATTGATTTCAAGGCAGCACTTTCCTTGCGATAGTAACTTCTAGTTTAGGGTTTTTTTTTACATCGATGATCAATTTCGACCCTGAAATACTATTCTATGCTAAAGAAAATCTAAAAAACGGGGTGAATTTTCATCGTAATGCCACGTTTAATGAAAGTTCTTTGTCGCATTACATGAGCATATGTATTAGTTTTCTTCTAATCTTTTTAGTTTTAATGAAATTTGGCTTTGTTTCTCGTATTTTTGGTAAATGAAGGCCGCCATTTTTGTTCTGATTGCGGGCAAATGCGGTCGCTCCCATTAATTTTTGACGTCATTTTAGTGATAGAAACACTAAGAAAAGAAATCCTTCACAATAGTGTGAATAGAAATCCTGCACAATAGACTAAAACCACGCTATTGTCATGCTATTGTGAAGGGTTTAATAGACCTCTTTCATAATGGCGTACAGTCTGAATATTCATTTATATACATGTAAATTAGCCTTTCTGGCCTCGTTACAAAGCAAAGATTATTCGGAATTACAGACACACGAACGAGGTCAGAAAGGCTAATTTAAATTAATATAAAATAATATTTAATTTGGGTGCCATTGTGAAAGAGGTCTATTTAACAATTAGTCACCGAAGTCGAGGTGACTATCGTTGAATAATTACCAAGCCGCGAAGCGGCGAGGTAAATATAACGATAATCACCGAGACTGAGGTGACTAATTGTTTTAGTATAATTTCAGGCTTGAACTGAATATTCAATTGAGAAGTTTTAAACAGACAGTTTGAACTGTGTTATGCTCGATGTTTTCTGGCACGCTTGACAGCTTTCAAAAACACACTAACGATCAAAACGGACGTCAAAATACAAATAATTATACGATAAACAACTTCCTTACCCTTAGACAGTTCTATCTTGAGAGAAATCTGATATATACAATGTCTTTATGCTAAGTTTTTGAGCCTTTTCGACGATTTTTTAGTTATAATAATATAGTCGCCATTTTGAGAAAAAAATTCGTCACGTTTTAGAAACCGGGGACGGGAACGAATAAATATAGTCTGTATACAAAAACACTTTTTCAAGTATGATTTTTAGTGAAGTGATAGTCACCGCGCTACGCGGTGACTATCGTCTCAGATTTACTGGCCAGTCAGCCAATCAGAACTCGTTTAAGCTCAGAAATTATACTAATGCATGATAGTATCAACCAACTAGTGGTCTATTACAAATCCGGCATTCTGATTGGCTGAGCTACTTCACTGTCTATTGGCGATAGACCACTAGTAGCGTTATCCAATCACAAACCTTCTTATACTGGAATATTCTTATCCTGACGAATCAGAAGCCACGACATATTCCAGCTGCAAGCAAAAACCTGGAATCTAGTCTAAACATGGAGTCCGCTAAAATGTATATACGAGTGATGAAATCATAAAAACATTGGCCCGAAAGTAATGGAAAATTGTTCAGTTTGACATTTTCGAATAAGAAAATGAATTCGCTTATGCCTATGGAGTATATCTACACCAAATGTGAAGCAAAGTAATTAAAATCTCGTTTTTTGTGAGCGATTGTTTATCATGTGCCATCGAGCAACTCTACATTTTGAATCAATCAATCGAAGGTGCACGAACGCTAAAATTAATAAGGGTTTTATTACTCCAATTACTCACCACATGTCCGTCTCCAGTTTGATTTCATTGTAGGAAATTGCCTCTGGAGCTAAACACAGATTAAATGTGGTTAGAAGACTATAAAAACTATAGAAAATCGTCAACAGATAACAAGCATTTCGGATTTTCAGTTTATGTTTTGGGTGAAATCTGAACGCTCGGTTAAGACTCGGTTAATTCCCAGTCTTTCGTCAAATTGTAACGGTAAACTATGCCAAGCGGGAAACTTTGCCATTCGATATCTCGAATAGTACGGACTACATTTTTAAACATTATTTTGGAAAACGGTAATTTGGACGATAAGCTGTAATTTTGTTGAAAAAATGAGATTTGTGTTGTATTGTACACATTAACGTCGTATTAATAATGAAAATTATGGTTATATGTACATTGGTAAATGGGAGGGGGGGACAAACAAAGTTTCCCTTCCATTTATGGGAGGGTCAAAAAAGTTTTATTCTATGGAAGGGGGGGTCAAAACAGTTTGAGGCATAGAATCGTGAAAGCACGACATGCATTTGTAAATGCTGAATATCACACGAGCGGTATGTTTTTTGTATATAAACATATTAAAGAACGAAAAAAGCAAATCGTATATTTTCTTAAATTTAGGGGCTTTCCTGGCCAGTTGACGCCATGTTACGTCATTCGTGATCTTCATACTTTCATAAATACTTGGAGACCAGCCAATCGGAGCACGCCAACTTATTTTATAATGAACAAAATGAGATAGCTTATTTTCCGTGTATGAGTGATATTAGAGGGATGGGGTCAGAAAAGTTTCGACTTTTGGCAAGGGAGGAGGGTCTTGAAAGTTTGCCGTCAATTTTGAGGGTAAAAAAAAAAGTTTTCAACTATTATTTTTCCCATTTTCCAACCCCTCCCTCCTCATAAATAATGACCACTCCCTAAGCCGTGAAAACTTAAAATTTTTGAGGATACCTAAATGTCCAGCCAGGATCCGAGCTAGGACTCGAGTCTGGACTCGATCGCGACTTATTTTCTGGTAAAATATCTTGATAGATAGATAGGTAATTGGACCTTCACTGGTGTTTATTTTTCAGGGGTTTTGTATGATGTATGGGTGGCTAATAAGACTCACGCCGGTATTGAATACTGCGAATAATTGGCAAACATCATATTGACCACAACGGACATCACAACAATTATATAAAAAAATGGCTTTAAAGTTAAATCTCGGAGTGATATCTAAAAACTTTAGCGTGTTGATATTAAAAATGATATTTTCTCAGGCCCGCCTGAACATTCCGCAGCTTCCTTTGTGCCGTATAGTCCAACGTTTGGTCCTAACCACCCCAATTCGATGTCATGCAGGCTATTCCGGGGCCTAAGTCATTCGTTCGTACCTTGTTTCAACAGGTGGACGGGCTTCGCGAAGGGGACGACCCAACGATAACCGTATCTCTGTTAATACAATTTTCGGCGGAGTACATTATCTGCGGGTGCGAGGTTACTTTAGAATTGTTTGTTTTGGGTATAAAGTCTAGCATGGTGGGACGTCTAGCATGGTGGGACGAAACCGCCCATACTTTTGTAGTTTCCGATTATACGGACAGGTCTCGCAATACCTTAATTTCATCCTCAAAACTTTCGATTTGAATGTCAAAGGGTCGACCGCCACCAAGCGACAATGGTCGACTGAACTGACCATGTTTCCAGCCCAAGTCCTTGGCCCGAGTCCTGCCTCGAGTCCTGGCTCGAGTAATAGTATATCTCATAATTTTTATTTTCACATGAATAGTTATCATCATGGCTATTTCATCGATTTCAATGTAATAAACAGAACATTACATTTCCAACACTCGAAGATAAAATTCGTACGATCATCCTCTATTTATTTTGTTTTGATAACCTGAATTTAAATTTATAATTTATAATTTTTAATTTTTTATTTTTTATTAATTTTTAATTTTTAATTTTTTTAATTTTTTTAATTTTTAATTTTTAATTTGTATTTGTACGACTTTAGCTTTATATGGAGTAATTTAAGCTATTAGTATAACGTTGTTTAAACACTCGTGTCTTCATATCGCACGCATTCACTTCTACGGATCTCGACGTCTGATGCCAGTTCGGAAACAAATGTTCAGTAAAAGTAGTTTATACTCACCTACAAAGTCAGGAGTGCCCAAAGCACATCGCGTTTCTTGACCAGGTTTTAACTCTCTCGCTAATCCAAAGTCTATTAGCTTGATGCAATCTGAATTAGTATCAACGCATAAAATATTCTCTGGCTAAAAATGAGAAGAAAAATAGTAATTTGTCAGATTTCTGCGATTGGTGACATTTTGAATTTTCAGGATGCTACGCGGGCGTTCAACCTAATTTATGGCAATTAATGCTAATTTATATTAATATAATGTGGCTTGTTCGGGAAAGTTAAACGCATTGGTAAAAGCCCGTTTATTGGGCTTTTAGAAAATGTATAGCTTGCGCAACAGTTATGGTTATTTCCAAATATATCAATAGAACAAAGAGGTGGTTAAAATCTGGATTTTTTTCAGCCGGAGAAAAAAGAGTTAAAGGAATTAATTAATTAACGCAAACCGTGGCATTCATCACGTGCCCACACAAAAAACAGAGTCCCAAAAACATGGGGCTTTAAAAAAACACGCGTACCCCCGAAAGATCGGGGTCCCTTGTACTTTCCCAAATGATCCACCCCTGCTGTTACATATATGTTTTTAAATACTATAAATGATATGAAAATATATCATGGGAAACACTATTTTGCTTGGGAAATCAGATTTATTTACTTCTATTTTCCAAAACGTTTGGATCAAAAAGCAAAAGCGAACTTGATATATATTGAAGATATTACAAATTAAATGATTATTCATGATCATTATTATCATTATAAACGTCACGATGCTATAAATCATGAGTTGGGGAAATACATATACCTCAAAGTTGACTAAGATACGAATTAATCAAAATAAATGCATAAAAAATATATGCTTTGCACATCATGGTGAAGTGCTACTCTTTATTTTAACAATCTTGAAACTAGATAATATATTCAAATTGAGAATAGCAGAATTTACTTATAAAATTATAAACATGAAAGCAAATATTCCAAAGGTTTTCTCCGAGTATATTATCTAATCGAAAACGCAGCATTCTTATGATACAAGATTCGCTGCGAAAATGAACTTTATTAGATCAAAAGTAAGAACGAACTATATGGAATCCATACCTATAAATTTATATCGTCAAAGATTTGGGAATCAGTTGATATAGTTGTAAAATGTTCTTCTTCTCTTCTTTTATTTAAAAAACATTATAACGCTGCGCTTCTGGAAAGCCAGAAATAATTTTGATCATCTTATACTAGAGATATTGTAGCTTAATGTCATATAAATTTTAGACGATGTTTGCAGTGGTTGACTCGAAAGCTTCAGCTCCTTTGACACCTGCGCACGATTCATTTCTTGAACTATATTTTCGGTCTTTTAATTACTTTAGTATATTACTAGTATATTTGTTATATTTCAAAGCTCGATAAATAGTGCTAAATCTGAAAAAATCTGAAAAAAAATAAATCTGAAATACTTCTAAAATTAATTTATTTGCTTTTCTCCAACCAACCTTGATGTCGAGATGAACAATGTTTTTGCTATGCATGTATGCTAGTCCTTCAAGCAGCTGTCGCAAATAACACACAGCTTCTTTCTCTGTTAGATATTCCTTGGCGATGATCTTTTCGAAAAGTTCTCCACCTCCAATGCTACAAAAAGATTGTTTTGGATTTTTTATACACTTGCATTTATCGTTCATCCACCTATCCATTTTAAAACCCTTCCTTCTTCTTTAGATTCTTTCGATTCTCTCTTCCTCCTTTCCTCCCCCCCCCCCCCCTCCATCCATCCCTTCCATCCCTATACTATACAAACGGCATATATCACAGCACATGACCATATATATATGCACCCAATTTCTCTGATAACACGCTTCATTTAAGGTTACCGTATACCTTCAGAAACAAAATTTAAAAAAATTGTTTATGGACAGCAATAAAGTTTTTGTGCCAAACTTTCATAACAAAAAAATATATTATCGAAAACGAGTAATTAACTCTTTCCTCACCGGCCCAGTCAAAACGGGTCTTAGAAGACCCGCAAAGTCGCCAATCGAAAAACACGGCACACGGTAGCGCAAGAATAAAAATTGAAATTCGACAAGCGCCAGGAACATGAGATCCACGCACACGCCAAGTTTAATTTGATTTCATAAACAACTCTGCGATTGGTGGCATTTGGAGTTTTCAAGATGCTACGCGGGCGTGCAAGATGGCCTTTTCTAGAAAAATGTAATTTTTTCAACCTAATTTATGATAATTAATGCTAATTTATATTAACATAATGTGTTTTGTTCGGGAAATTGAAAAGCACAAGTAAAAGCCGGTTTATTGCGCTTTCAGAAAATGTATAGCTTTCTCAACAGTTGTGGTTATTTCAAGAGATATCAATAGAACAAAGAGGTGGTTCAATTTTGGATGTTTTTCAGCCTGTCAGGAAAGAGTTAATGGAAGAGAACGAACGATTTAACGTTTTCAACCGGAACGAATTAATGAATGAACGAACGAACGAATGAATGAACGAATGAATGATTGAATAGCTTCATTTAAGTGTCAATGTATTTAGCTCTATTACAGCTAATTGGGGACAACTAAATTTAATTTGTGTTTTTCTTTCAAACACTGTTTTCTCGAAATGTATTTTTCGCTCTAAGTATAAATTTTGAAAAGCAACAAGAATTGAATTTATTCGATTTCATATATCGCCAACAAAACCTTGTTGGGGAATTTTCTAATTCTTAAAACGTTTACATTAGCGACCTTTCCTGTCCATTTACTTTTTTTGTCAATTAGTACGAAATATTGCATAACTTTTTACTTGAATCAAATAGAAAAAATCCTCGACAACGTTTTTCAGCGCTTTGTATCCGGTCTCAATGGCAATAATTGGATTATTAAAAAATAAGCTCTTCAAAGCCGATCATATCCTCGTACAGGGATCGCAAGAAACTCGCCGATTTATTAGAATCGAAAATTATCAGCATTTTCTTGTAGGAAATTTTATTAGCATTATTTGATATTGAGGTTACGATATCTGCCATATAATTTGGACGCGCTACATTCTTTAGACTGGAAACACGCCTGAAGGTATAGGGTAACCTTAACAACACGGTGAAAGCAAAAATCAATATGCAGACAAACCAAATATTTTACTTACTAGTCCATAACCATTCCAATACTGCCTGTGCTCTCATAGCATCCGTATAACGTAACAAGCTTCTCGTGCTTAAGCTTTTTCATCATTGCCATCTCTCGTTCAATATCTGCCAGAAGTTTTGGATCTTTAAACAGAATAATCTTGATGGCGAACATAGCCTTGTCTGATTTACGTTCGCATTTTTTTACAATTCCATAAGCACCTCTAAATAATTCCAATAAACAACGACATAAGAAATGCTTTTTTGTAAGCTATGATTGTTCGGTGATTCATAAAAATTTCACCCCTCACGAGATGCAATGTAAAAAATGTCATGTATGTATAAAAAGTAGTCAAAATTGAAAAACAAAATAAATATTTTACCAGAATATCATACATTATATATTGGACATAAACTGATTATACCCAAGTTGGTAGCGAGGTGTTATGTTCTGCTCTGTAACCTTAACCACTCCTAGTTGAACAGAAGCCCAATTATAGGGGTTCCGAGGGCCTACGATATAAGTTCGTTATTTGAGAAGACCCGAAAGTCTTACCATTTTCTGATATTATTGCTAAGGCAGCACTTTCGCCTCAATTATTTTTAAGACCCTGCATGAGTAGAGGTCCGAACCAGGATTTGAACCTGTGTCTCCCAGCTCATAGACGTGTGTGATACCACTAGACCACAACAGCTGGCAACCTCGTACCCAGGCTCTTCTCTCTTGAACAGCTGGCTCGTGGATGCGACGTTGCTATTGACCCATGCAGTGGAGTGTTCGCTGTAGTCGAGCAACAATTTCCGATAACCGGGATAAAATTACATATTTTTTATTAACCGTGAGCGGGCGGAATTTATAGGCATTCCTGCAATTTGATTGGCTGCCTGAGCGGGCGGTTTTTTGCTATAGCTGACCACGATCACAGAATCCTAAATGCTAATTTTTTATGGCGATATTGTTCTAATCCGGTAATTAATAACATTCGTACACACACACACACACATATGTGTGTGTATATATGTGTATATATATATAATATATATATATATATATATATATATATATATATATATATATATATATATATATATATATTATTTCAAACATCATTAATAATTCAGGAGGAAAACACAAAAGAAAATCACTACCGTATCGTTGTTTTAAATGTGATAAAGATTCGTCCTGATTTACATAAACTTTATCTTTGATTTTCTCGGCTTAGACAACATCGATTTTCAAAATTACTACGCCAATGAACTTATCAAATGGGTCGTGTTTGAAGCCGTTTAATAAACTCGCAGCACGTGTTTTATCAGATCTAAAACACTCGGGCTACGCCCTCGTGTTTTAAATCTGATAAAACACTGCTGCTCGTTTATTAAACAATACATTATATATATATATATATATAATATAATGTATTATAATATTAAAAATATTTATTAAGTTGACTCTGACTAACTAAAAACGTATGACAACGTTCAAAATGTTCTTAAAGACGTTTCGATCAAAAAGCTTCGATCTTCGTCGGTTAAAAAAGGTAAAAAAGCAATTACAGCTTATTATATACAGTAGGTTAAAAATTATGTAAATCAGTAAAAACTACGAGAGGGATTTATAAATCTCAGGAATGTCAATGTGATCATTTCCAGCATTAGAATTTCTTTGGGAATGCCACGCTTCAAGGAACAGTCTTTTATGATAATTTGTCGCTTTGTCAATAATCTTAGTGTTTTCAAAATCCATATTGTGGTTTTGTTCACTAGTATGCTGGGCTATTTTCGAGTTTTTGTCATGTTTTTGTATTGCTCTTGTGTGTTCTTTAACTCGGGTTCTCAAAGCTCTGTCCGTTTGTCCAATATAAACGAAGTTACAATCTTGGCAATCGATTCTATAAACTACACTCCTTGTATCACCTTTATCGAGTTTGTCTTTAGGTTTTGGAAAGCGTTGGCTCAAAATATTCAACGGTTTATAGCCTACTTTAACATTTTCGCGTCGCAAGACCCTAGAGATCTTTTCTGAGACGCCTTTGACATATGGTAATACGACAAGGCTAGTGCATTGTTCATTGGAACTTGTGTTGTTGTTAGTGGAAGGGTGCGGAGTTTTCCTTTTAGCGTCACATTTCTTATTATATATATATATAATATATATATATATATATATATATATATGTATGTACAATATCTGTACAATATCTACAGACACGTGTTTCGCTCATCAGTGTAGCTTGGTACAATCTAGATATGGGAATGTGGGTCAAACAGCGGTCATGCGGACATCTAGAGAGCGTGAAGCAGTATAGGGCCAGAGTGCTCAAACTACCACAAGGGTAGTATATATATATATATATATATAGATTATATATATATATATATAAATATATAACTAACTACAGACGGTACCGTTTCGGCCTTTTGGGCCTCATCAGTGTAGTGCTGATGAGCAGGATGAAGGTAACTGCTATTTACAGTCACCCTTGATGCCACACAAATGTGGGACATCAAAAACCATGCCAGAGTGCTCAAACTGCAAGCAGTGAGCGTGCGCATATATATATATATATATATATATATATATATATATATTATATATATATATATATATATATATATATATATATATATATATATAAAGTAAGACTTAACAATTTTTCGTTTGATGGTGAACATTATCAACAAATAAGTGGTGTTGCGATGGGCACCAAAATGGGTCCAAGCAATGCTAACTTATTTGTTGGTCATGTTGAAAAACAGATCTTTGAACAATACACGGGTCCCTTGCCTGATTTGTTCGGCAGATTTATCGATGACTGTTTAGGAACAGCGTCGTGTTCACGTGTCCTTTTAGTGCAGTTCATCAACTTTGTTGATGATTTTCATCCTGCTCTGAAGTTCACGTGGGAAATCAGCGAGACCTCTGTGTCGTTCCTTGATATTTTAATTTCGATTAATGGTGATTCGCTGAAAACGTCGGTCTCGTACAAGCCTACTGACTCCTATAGTTATCTTCTATTTTCATCCTCTCATCCCAACCACACTAAGCAATCCATCCCTTGCTCTCAATTCTTGCGTCTTCGCCGCTTATGTAGCGACGACCAATATGTTCAAGCCAAATCCGTCAATGGAAATGAGATCTTTTTTTGTCCAACGTGGTTACCCTACCAACCTTTTAGACCTCGCCGTTCAGAAAGCTTTTCTCGTCCCCCGTTTAGACGCCCTTGAACCATCTTTGGAACGAGTTTCAAACAATAAAATTCCTTTAGTTCTAACATTTCATCCTTTCAATTTTAAAGTTAAAAATATTATTAATCGGAATTTTCACATTTTACAAAATGATCCTGAGACGTCAGCCATTTTCACCGACAACCCTTTGGTATCTTTTCGCCGTAATAAAAACATTCGTGACTCCTTATAGTACATAGTGCCCTTAAACAAAATACCTCGGCACCAGCGGGAACATTTTCTTGCGGCCGTTCCCGCTGTAACACATGCCCTTTTCTCAATCCCACTACAGTTATTACTGCCCCCAAATTCGACCACACAATCCGTCATGCTTTTTCACGCACGTCCACCAACATAATTTATTGCATTTATTGCGATAAATGCCCTAAAATCTACATCGGTGAAACTGGGCGACGCCTTTCAGACAGGTTTGCTGAACATTTTCGTTCCGTGAGGATCAATGATGGTGACAAACCTGTAGCCCGCCATTTCAACAGCTCCAACCATTTGGTTTCAGACATGAAAGTCTGTGCCATCCTTCCCATCTCGTGGCAACGATAACCGCAAGCGGCAAGAGAAGCGTCTCATTTTTAAACTTGGCAGCACACATCCTCTTGGTCTTAACGAACGTTTTTCTTTTATTTAATTTCCTAAAAGTTTTTTGTTATTTTATTTTGCTTGGAACTTTTTATTATTAGCTTATGCACTTTCATTCCTTTTCAAGTCTTTGTTTCTATTATTATCGCCTAATCCCCTTGAATATTGGATATATATATATATATATAGCAAAGTGAAAAGGTGGTAAACTGCCAAGTATTTAGTGACGAGATACTGACGTTTCGAGCGGAGCCCTTCATCAGAGTAAGACGAGATGAAATAAAATAAATAGGGCTTATATATATGCCAAAAGGGTGTCACAGGTAGAAAGTAGCCAATCAAATGCACGGGAAATAAACTAACTAATAATTAATGAGATGGGAAAAGTTAAATCATTTACTATTTTTACAGTCGATCAATAAGCAGACTGAGGGGGTGGGAGAAATGACAGGTAAAAACCTACACGTATATATATATATATATATATATATATATATATATATATATATATATATATATATATATAATAGGTGATATATATATATATATATATATATATATATACATAAAGAAAGTTGGATGGATGTGATAAAACACATTAGTGTTGTATTATGGATAAAATTTCATTCGATAACCAGAAGGAGACAACATTAGTAGTAACCACTCGTTTATAGTAAAACTTTAATGCAAAAACGTTTTCGCTTAATGAGTGGTTGGGTTATTTATGAATACATTATTTACATAATGTGTTGTGGTATTACGTCATCTTTTTACTTATATTGAATTTATTAAAAGCATTGTTTTTCAATTTGAATTGAAATCTGGTTGAAGCAGTAAAATTCTTTCTTTTTCTTTAGATTCTAGAAGTCTTCTTGAATCTTGACATTGGTAAATCGGCGTGATTTTAAAATTTTCATTGTTGCATTTCGCCAAGTGTTCACTTACAGCAAGATGTCCATATTGTTTATGTCGTATTTGCTCCTTATGTAAAGTCACTCTGTTTCTTAGGTTTTCAGTTGGCCCGACATAAAAGCTTTCACACTTGATGCATATAATTGCATAAATGACGTCCCTTGCTTTTAATTCATTGTCGATTTTATTGTCCAAACTTTTCCATTTATATTAGCTCAATCGAGTTGCCGGTTTTCAAATAGTTTATACACGTATCTTGGTTCTTCACATTTTGTTACGACTGGTGTGATTTTTTCTGAGGAGAACTGGGCTTACATTAGTTGGCGTTTTAGGTTTATATATATATATATATATATATATATATATATATATATATATATATATATATATATATATATATATATATATATATATATATATATATATATATATATATATATATATATATATATATATATATATATATATATATATATATATATATATATATATATATATATATATATATATATATATATACTAAAACGAATGTGATGTTGTTCACGGAACGTTGAAAGGCTCAAAACCATAAAGGTAGAGCGAATATATAGTGAAAGTGGTCTTACCTCAAAATGATAAATTTATCATTTTGAGGTAAGACCACTTTCACTTATATATATATATATAACTACAGACGGTACCGTTTCGGCCTTTTGGGCCTCATCAGTGTAATGCTGATGAGCAGTATGAAGATAACTGCTATTTACAGTCACCCTTGATGCCACACAAATGTGGGGCATCAAAAACCATGCCAGAGTGCTCAAACTGCAAGCAGTGAGCGTGCGCACAATGCATAAGCGACAATGGTTTTCATCCTGTAGAGGATTCATCATATAGAGTTTTCTCATCATGTAGTTTTCATCATATATATATATATATATATATATATATATATATATATATATATATATATATATATATATATATATATATATATATATATATATATATATATATATATATATATATATATAATTTATATTATATATTATAGTATAGATCTAGCTTTCCTTACCTGCCAATTTCTTCCTGAATTTCATAAGAGACGTTTAGTTTTTCCTTTGATATTGTGTTCACAAGGACGTTCACAGCTTTTTGGGATGCCCAATTGAATACTTAGTAAACAGAATAAACAATAAAACAGAAACGTTATTTTTAGTTCATGCAGCTGATAACAAATAGTTGTTCATTCCTACAAAATACACTTTAAAAAAATCGTGCCATTGAAAAATCGTGCCTGATCGTTCTATTGTATCAAAATTGAAATGTATATCTTTGGAACGGAGGATGTTCCCCAAATTTAGTGGATTTTAGATTGCTACTTTCACAACGAAATACTATGAAGCGAAAATTGAGATGGCTTTTTTATTGATTTATTTGAAAGAACTCCTAAAACGATAAACAATGGCATTTTGCAGTTCTTTGATATCTTATCTCGTTCTTGAGTTGTTCAAGGTTGTGTAATATGACATATGACGTCACTAGTTGTGCCCACTATTATGATTGTGACCAATCTGAAAATGAAGCATATCTTCAAAACTAGTGAATAACATTTCTTGAAACTTTGCACAAGTATACAGTTCACTAAATTGAATATCGCTGTCACAGTAACAGATTAGTTCCCAGACTCCGTTCGTCCTTTAATAATCTTATTTATTTCAATCTGCCATTTATAAAACAATTTTTGACTGTTAACTGAAGTATATTTTCAATAGCATTGCCAATAAAACAGGGCAACTTGTCCTCAAATCAAAATTTTTGCAGGGCATAATAAAAAATATAATTTTTGCTTCAGGAAGAAAGGAGTCTAGGAACTAATTTGTTACTATGGAAACGATAAAGTTGATGTGTGATGAATTTAGTGAACTGTATATATATTTCATGTGCAAAGTTTCAAGCAATTTTATTGAATAGTTTTGAAGATATGCTTCATTTTTAGATAGGTCATATTGGTCATATTACACAACCTAGCCAATAACTAAAAAACGAGATAAGATATGAAAGAACTGGAAAAAGCCATTATTTATCGTTTTAGGAGTTCAAATAAATCAATAAAAAAGTCATCTCAATTTCGCTTTAAGGTAAATACCAACAGCCACCTAAAGTACTGCCATCTAAAGTACTGTACAACATCGGGATTACTTCATTTTCTTTCGCCATATCATCACGATATCACGACCAATAAAGTCGCTTGGTAAGGTTCGTAGCCAGCTGTCGTCAATTCAGTAATACGAGTTTACTGTAGGAACTCTCGTGTGTGTGATAACTACGTGTGACTTCATCGAGTCAATACGAGGTTGCGAAAGCGATAAATGACACCAAAAACGACGAATTAATTTCGTAGTTATATTCATGCTTATATTTTCTCGTATCTAAAGTTACGCTACTGACTACATGCTATTGAACCTCGTACCCAGGGTCTTATCTCCGCTCCTCGACCGCCCCCGCTGCGAAAATACCCTGATCACGTACCACCCAGAATCTTACTCTAAGGTCAAAATAACTAAAAAAGCTGTATAACTACCAAAACCTACTCCTGACGTTCGTGTCGTCTGTGTGGATCAGTTGTAGACGCTGTTCACTAAAGAACATCTACAAAAAGTCAAGAGAATGTGCTTTAACCCTCCCCTTAAATTGTCAACTGGCCACGTGACCAGTGGAAACCAAGGGTCTTTTCGCAGCGGGGCGGGCGAGGAGCGGAGATAAGACCCTAGGTACGAGGTGCAATAGCATGTAGTCAGTAGCATAACTTTAGATACGAGAAAATATGAGCATGAATATAACTACGAGATTTGTTGTTTCAAAGGGTGTCATTTATTATTGCTTTCGTAACCACACGTAGTTATCGTTCATACGAAAGTTCCTACAGTAAACTCGTATTAGTTAATTGACGACCGCTGACTACGAACTTTAGTCAGCACGAAGATGGCGCACGAAAATGAAGTGAAAAAATCCCGAATCTCGTACAGTACCTTAGCTGGGTACGAGGTTACGTGCTATTTACGGATCTACTTTCTCTGACTTCAACGTGTTTACCTGCAAGACTTCTGTTACTCATGATTTGGTATTTACTACAAAAATTCAGAAAAAATACAGGCAAATATAAATAAAAGGCAAAGCAAGGAATATCACTCGTTAGCCAAGTAATTAGTATAACCAAGTAATTAGTAATTTAGTATATACCAGAACTAATGAGCAAAAATCTAAATATAAAAAGCCAGTTATCGGATATCAGCTTATTAAAACTCCGTGATTCTTATTGGCTGTTTCATCTGACGTTGTGCATTCATCGATAGACAACAGTTGCAAGGAGCCAATAAAAATCCTTCTTGTATACCAACCGACCAATCACAAAACGTATTATACATTGCTACTCCTACTTGACCACGGCACGCTCTATATTGACTGAGGTACAACGCCAAGTTAGGAGTTGCAGATCGTGGAATGATTGTACTTATATGTGATATTTCGAAACGGAAGTCCAATTTCTTCAATATCGAAAGACTTAACTCTTCATCTTGAATCCGGTAGTGCAGCTATAACCTAAGATCTTGTATGGGATTTTGATATTTTGTACTTCATTCGCCATTATTTGTATGCTACACACTGACTAGCTGCGACTGATGGTTCAGATCAACCTCGTACCCAGGGCATTTTGCCTCCACGGTGGAAGGTCGGCGAAAATGGCCCTGGGATCGGCTGGTCACATGACACCCAGAATTTCTGGGTGTTTATATATGATAATTTTTGTGGTCTTTGTTCCATTTCCTTTGTCTACTTTGTTGAGCTGAATAATTGAGAAATATTCAACGCTCTTCAGAGTTGTTCATGTCAGCATTCGTAGACATAAAAGCAGCTAACAAGCTTAATAATCCACCATACATCCATGGTTATCTCTTACAAAAGGTATATATCCAATTTAGGCATAAGGCATATATCCAATTTAACAAAAAGGCATATATCCAATTTAGCGAAAGGTATCACTTTTAATTTGCTGTAAAATTTGAAGACAGCATTCAGATTTAGATGAATAAATTATACTCGGCTGAATTAATTGAGTTTTATGACAAGCCAATCGGATTATAGAATGGACCAGCCGATCCCAGGGCCATTTTCGCCGACCTTCCGCCGTGGAGGCAAAATGCCCTGGGGACGAGGTTGGGTTCAGATATTACTGTGATAGTGGCTCTACTCGATTACAAAAAATCCTTCGGATCAAGTGGACCACAATACACTGATTGCAATTAGCTACATACAAGTAAAAATAAGCTATGAAATATAAATATTACTCCAGTTTTTTACAAGAGTCTCGGTGGCATCCACAAAAGTACAAGGATCGGTCCTTAGCTTTTACTAGCAATGATCGTCTCAGAGCTAGTCATTCCCAGGAGTGGCGTTAGCGCCTTGCAGAAAAAGGTGAATGCGGATTGGTCAGATGACAATAAATTTCGACTAAATCCTATGAAACCTGGAATATACTCCTGTAGAAAACATTGTGTTGAAAGCCTCCAAGCCTCATAAAATGTTTCTGAGTACTGGACAGGGATGGAGCTTCTACCTTCTGATTGCCGGTGAGACGCCATTGAGACTCAGATCATGGAGAACGAAGGTTACAATGATGTACTAGATCCATTGATATATGTACTAGATGTACTAGTTCCATTGATATATGTACTAGATGTACTAGTTCCATTGATATATGTAAACGGACTTTTAGATATTCAGCTGCCAAACTTTGGAATGGATTACCGCTAAACATTCGTAAAAGTGAAACACTACAAACTTTTAAATCTTTATATTTAAAGACATATTTTTAGACTATTGGATCATTTTAGAGTATTTGTAAGTGAAACATTATTAGTGTTTAGTTGGTGTAATATTGTAATTGTCGAATTCAGTACTATAACATGCATGAAGTCATATTTGATTATACATAGGCCATTAGGATATAAATAATTTTGGTGTATTATATTTTAGAAATATGAAGGGCCTCCAGGGAGAACAGTGTACCACTGATGAAGTTACCCTTCTTAAATAAAGCTTATTATTATTGTTATTATTATTATTATTTTTCTGCGTATGTGGAAGTCACTATAAACAATAATTATTGGGTGTGTTACACCGAATTACTGATGTACAGTGACTACCGCACAGCCAGTAAATGCCATTTGATTGCGAGTTTTTATCGCAAGTAAAGAATAGTTTACTAATCTCCAGTCTCCAGAGCATTTCAGGACACTTCTGGTCAGTCTTTTGTGTACTCAAAATTGTTTCAATGCATATAATACGTAAGTCGATCGGCGATCGACTGCCGTTCGTAAATTGACACATGTCCTCGCTATTAGAATTGGATGACAGTCGTTCGTCTCAGTAAATACGTACCTAAAATGAACAGGTTTTAATTACGATTGGCTATATGGAACAAAAGTGGTTAGGTTAGGACATTGGTTTCTTTGTGGTTGATTCTATTGTTTTATTGTTTTAATCAACGGTACCAATCACAAAACTTGATAGCATAGGTAGGCGATGACCCGTTCGTCTTCATTTAATTCTTCTGAGCTATATGATTGGCTCCGATATACCTACCATGAGGGTTTATTTTAACATGCAGTGATTTGTGCTGTGATAAATGAGATTTGTGCAGTGATAAATCAAACGCAATCAACGCTTCCCTTTTTGTGTAAAGAGGCCTGTATATATAAACTTTCAGCTTCTTTCCGACAGCTTTAGTTAGTTCTTGCAAGTGATACGATTCTTGGCGAAAAACTCAAAAAAGTACATGCTTGCAGCACTTGCGGGAGGGAATAGTACACAGTCCTCGCTGAACTCCTTCGGGGCTCGATGGTGCGCATCTCCATCATTGAAGTAAATCTCCGTCTAGCAGATCAGATTTTGCTCAAAACTGCTATCAAAATGATGAATGCGAATGGACGATGGGATAGATATGGGATGACCCGTCTCCACAAATATCAAAACACAACACGAAAGGCCAGCACGACAATTCGGATATTTCACAACAAACTCCGAACGTTTCATGTTTATTTGGGCACAGTGCTTCACATCAATGAACTCACTGTTAGTTCAGCTGTTCGAAACATTAATTTGTTTCATGATAATGTTGATATCAATGTTCTTGCATTTGACACACGGTTATTCCTTTCGAACGTATTACAACTACTGAAGTGAACCTTTTCACGGTGGTGGATCCAGGGTTGTTCGAAAGGGGGGGGGGGGGCGCTCATGAAGAATCAGCACGTTGTGGTGTAAAACCCACCTACCAGGGGGTATGGGAGCATGCCCCCCAGGAGAATTTTTAATTTTGCAAAGCCCAGAAGTGCTTTTCCGGCAATTTTTTTATGAGAATTTTTGCGAAATTAGGGCACCACGCCTTTGCTAAAAATGCACGATTACAAAGGGGCATCAAGATTATGAAATACTTTAATATTAACTCAGAAGTAGTACGGAACCAATATATATACTTTAGCCTTTAGGTATCTTCATACATATCACTTCGACTTCTTCGTCTTGACATGGTAAAAAACAGAAAACACTTGTTTGCTGGATTTTAAAAGGGGGGGGGGGCGCATGCGTGCTCGCTTCAGGCTGCGCCTTCGCCCGCCTGTATGCCTTCTTCCGGCTGTTTCTTTTCTCAATCTTCCCATGTAAACCCAGGCTAAAATACAGTTTCAGGCATAAAGGGTGGCAACCTACCTATATGTTTTGTGATTGGTTGATTAACACAATAAAACAATACAACACAACATGACAATACGATTTTAAAATAAGAAAATTACAGTTATTCACAGGATGCTAATTTATTACGTTAAAAGGTAAAAATGCTAATACAACTATTTCTTGTTTCCATTCCTTAATGTAGCTCTTCTTTTAGTTTCTTTTTGAAAATGCTTCTGACAGAAATGTCAAACGAATTCCATAATTGAGATGTGAAAATGATCTGTTGTTATCCTACACCTTAAAATATTCAAGTAATTTACTCTTGTCTAGTGATTCGATTGTGAATTTTTACCAGCTTTGAACTTAATTATGACGTACGAGGCCATTGCATTAACATCATTATTGCGTCCCGATATAAAAAAAGTATAAAGTTAAAAAATGTAAGGGTGATATGATCAAATTAATTTTTTCCAGTTGTACCAACTGTAACTTATCAATGTTTTTTGTGTTATACTCAGACCACACTGTAGACACTGTAGAACAGTATAGAAACGTTTGCTAAAGACTAAGGAGTCCATCATGATCGATAATACATTCTTATTGAAAAGATGACGAATCCTATTAATCTGATATAATGTAGAGTAATGTATAATCAACCACAAAGAAACCAATGACTAACACTAACCCCACCACTTTTGTTCCAACCTCGTTCCCAGGGCCTTACCTCCGCTCCCCCGCCCGTGCCTCCGAGATAAAGCCCTGGGAATGAGGTTGCTTTTGTTCACGTAACCATATAAAAACTGGTCATTTACTAGCCTCCTCCGAAGGGAACTCTGTGGCTTCTTTTTTCCGAGTCAAATCGCTTCCAAGGCTGTGCGAGCTTTCCTGCGGAGGAGGCTATTCATTTACTACATAAAGCCTGAAGGAGGATGAGGAATAGTTTGTTAGGGTGGGTGATGACAGTTTTTTCAGAGGTTTTGTACAAATAAACGTAGTTCGTTAACTACGAATTAATAATCGATTAGCACATGCATTTTCGGAGATCCGTTCATCCGTAGACCGCGCTGTAGCGTTCGGCCTGCTGCACCGCTGGAATGATCATCGAAATTTTTAACAAACAATTCATTTGTTGTCATGGTGGTGTCCAATAGGAGTTCTCCCAAATGAAGTAGAGCTGCGTGGCAAAAACAACAACGGCAAAGTTAAGAGTCACAGATCTGGAGGAGCAAAACACGGATACTTATAATATACTTGTAAAATTCATAATAATTCATGAAGAAAATTCAAAAGAAATTAATATTTAATCAGAATCTTTAACCCAGGATAAAACATTGATTAATAAAACATCAATGTTTTATCAAAGTTAACTTGCTGATTAACAAAACATCAATGTTTTATCAAAGTTAACTTGCTCAAATTGAACTTTTTCGGAGTTAAAATAATTTGTTTGTACCGTTTCTACAACTTCCAAACAAAGTATGTATTATATATTCTACTCATTTTACAAGTTCGTTAAAACATTCGCAGTTGATGTTTATGGGCAGTTACAGCGGCTCGCCATTGTAACTGCCCATAAACATTGGCCGCTCATGTTTTAACTACTACTTATAGTGCCCCCCACTTTTTCTCTAATTAATTCCATTGAATATCAATAATTCCTCAAACTAATTGTGAATATAACTTATCAATGCACATTAAAACTTTATTAATTTGTTTAGTATTAAATACAAGTTCAGTTCAATACAATATATAATTAAAAATATTTAACAAGTTGGCATAGAGGCACATCCAAACACTGGACATCAACAATGAAAAAAATCCGTGCATTCAGCTGTTCATTGTAAAGGTGTTTAAATTTGAAAACGCTTGTCTCGGTGGCAAATGAATTTGTGGCACAAAACGAAAATCGGAAAAGAAATTTCGGCGTATTTTCTATTTGAAACTAAACACCAGTTCTACTTTACTAAGAAGTTATAACTTACTGTTATTTCAAATTAATGTTTTTGTAATGTACGACCATGTTTTTGTAATGTAACACCTGATGGAGCATTGGGGTGTAGGTAAAAGTTGGTCCTTTGATCGCACAGTCATCCGTGTGCAAGATGCGTGTTTAATTGTTAATTATTACTTACACCCCTCCCATTTCATAACCAAAACACCATTAGCCGTTTTGACCTTCGGGGGTTACTTGAATTAAAAGTTATTTACTCCTAACTTCCATGGTCAGCGGTTATTTTGAAATTTGTTGCAAATCTTGCGTTGGGGCTCTGTTAAAAGTGATGTGTTTCACCCTTCAGAATTTTGTAAAATTGCTCTCCAAAATGCATGCAGGAAATGCTATCGGATAGTCTAGATTTCAAAATTTTCCGTACCCCCAAACGTTTCCGTGCCCCCCTATGTAAATGAGATGGTCTCTGACGTCAGGTTCCTAGCTGTCCTTAACCAGTATTTCCTCTCTATAATATTCGTAATTCATATAATTAAGAGATAACAGTTGATTCTAATTTCGCGTAATGAAACTTCGCCATGCACTTTTCGAAATCTTGATTGATGTACACAACCAAGAACGAAACTGTACGTGCTTGTGGCATTTGATTGCAAAATTTAAGCCTCGTGCCTCATATGGCCAAATGCATTTGCTAACATTCTGCAGATGAATTACGACACCATCTGGTAAACCGGTCAGTATAATCTGCAGAATGCAGTGCGGACTCGGTGCATGCTGTATCTTGTCAGTATACCCAGTCTGCAGATTATACTGACCGTCTGGTGAACTGTTCAGCGAAGGCAGAACATTAAACTCGGCAGTATACACCAACTCTTTAGATTTTTTCATGCGTATTTAAACAGTCTACGCAAGACTATAATTTTATATCATAATTGTATAACTTCTAGGAAATATGCGATACTTTCTCTGGAGAACACGTTTCCGACTGGTTTAGCCCAGCAATAGACGGCCCACGTTCAAAAACATTCAACGCCCTTGCAAAATGGTTTGAACACTATTTTCTCCAACTTCGTTCGACAACGTCGAAATCTGATTTATCGGTTTGACCACGACTTGGTTGAAACAGGGATGCGAGCTGGTATATAGGGCGAAACAGAAATTGTCACACTCCTTCAATTCTTTTAACTTTCTTGTCTAAACTATAAATATAGCCGACGACCGACATGAATTGAGTTAATTTATCTCACCTCACATATCGTTATCTTGGCTCAGTCGAACCAGATGCTGCCAGAAACGATTAAAGTGAGTAACGAACACCAATCGTATTTATTGAGCACATGATCGAGCAAATGCTTTGGAATATTTTCATTAAAACAACCGTCTGTTGTCATTTTGCTGGACAATCATGGCACTATAGCTGTTTAAACGGGTTATTTAAATATCATAAAACTCAAGTGGGACACTGGAAATTCAATAAAACGGTCTACTCAACTGCACCTTGCCTTTTCGTAGGTCTGTTTAAGTGAGAAGTAAACCAACCGCCTTCTTCGAACTCTTCCTGGGAATTCCTGATACTTCTCGAAGGCTAAACGGAGACTGTCAGGTTTCTCGCTGGGCAATTTGTTTATGCGGGTACTGAAATTAACGCCGACCAACACTTGTAATTAATTCAAAACCCCATTGGAAGACGCGATTACAGCTCTGTGCTTTGTGGCAGCGCACGTGAGGGTAAAATCCAGTTTTTGATCCCTAATGTCAATGAACGAACGGTGGCTTATTACAATTATATTTTTGTCGCTCTACTAGTTTTCTCGGACTGAGAAGAAAGCAGCCTTTGGTGAAGTTAATGAATTACCCTGTAATTAAGTTCGCCAGATGTTCGTTTTAAAACTCAGCGTGTGCCAGATAATCACGCACTGGGGTTTGTTTACGTCGGTATCTGTATGCGACTCGTGTGATTATCAGACGGAGTGGCGTGCATGTGTTAGAGAAAATAATGAAAATTCTGCGTTGAGTTGTGAAATATTAGCTCGAAATGAAGTTGCAAGCACGCTCGACGGCGAGTTACGAAACAGCAATGGAAACATGTGAAGGAGCCGAAAGCAGGCGAGTGATTAGCAAATTACACAGGACAATTACAACAATAATAAAAACATTAGTACCTTTTGCTTCAGTTGGCCTGAATCCGTGTTTACAATGGATGGTTTCAGTTCTGACGGTAAAACATAACACGTTTAAATATACGCCGCATATATGCATCAGTGACGGGAGGAAGATATGTTCACACTCGAAGATTATACTTGTAGATTATACTCGAATATTATACTTGTAGGATGTATAAATAAAATCTGAATATGTACGTGTAAAATGGTGTGTAAAACGGTCATATGTAAGCGCCAATATAGTAATGAAGTTTCGTATCGGCTTGAATGTTGGAAACTGCCGATTTCAAAATGGTCACGTTCTATCATAATTAGGGACCTTACGACGGGCAACCTAGGACGGGGATGTCGTTCAAACAAAAGAAACTTTTATGCGAAACAAATAGAATGAATAATTTTTATTCCCAACAGTAATCTCAACGCCGTCCTCGTTCTGTTTACAACGCCTCTGAGAACATTTTCACGTTTTCAGGACGACGGTAAAGCGGGAGAGAGGGTTCCCTTTTAGAAACATTGAAGTGTTTTGGAGATCATAAAACAAACTTTGAGTGTTAAATATACACTAGGCAATCGAACGTTGTTTCATTCAAACACTAAAATTTATATATCTTTCACTACCGTCGACATGCTAGGTTGTCGTCGCATTAATACGACGGTTGTACGAGAAATACTCCCACGACGACTAGTTAATTATAATGCTTGTCAACGAGGACGCATGGGTGCAGGTGTTTTATTGTGGACTCGGTGGCTCAGAATCTCCGCGTAGAGTTTGTGTTGGACCAAGCTGTTAAAAACCCCACGGCACCTCCCACTCATCACCTCGAATAGCACGAGAAAGTCAATTGGGGGGGGGGGGGGGGACATTTCCCGCGGAAATTTTTTGAAATTAGGATCTCTTAAATTCCAGCAAGTTTAAATGGATCTAAACTGGCATGAAATCGCCAGAGCAAATTAGTGGGGGTGGGGGGCGGCCCCACCCCCTGCTACGGCCATGCTTATTCAATCTATATCACCACGGCCACGGGTATATATATAGTGATTCATGGATTCCCATCATATTGTAAAAGATAAGATCATAGATAAGAACATTCATACGACCGAAGAACGCTTTTTAGTACCCCAAGAAAATTAGAAATAAGTTTGTCATCACTACTCAACCCCGTACCCAGGCTTTTTACTTCCTTTGGGCAGCAATCTCGTTCCCTGAGCCTGCGTTCCTGCTTGGGCAGAAGCCATGCGGAAGGAAACATAAAGAACATTAGAAATGCATGGCGGTTCAGATGCCGAACGTTTCATGAGCCGAACCTAATAATGTCATTAGGTTGAATAATTACGTACGGCCGAGTTTATTTAGTGCGGCTCAGGCGGAAATTACGGCTATAGAATTTCGGCTTCTCAATCAACAGGCAAGATTTTATTGATTTGTGTCGGCGGCAGTCGGCTTAAATTGGAATTAGGTTTGACTCATGAAACTCTGGAACTAAAATTGGAATTAGGTTCATAAGTTCGACTCTGAAACGGGCCTTAGGGGAGGCTGCAACTTAAAGGGGCAGTAAGACGCAAAAATAATTTTACACAATCTGGGATTTATCTAGAAGTGCATTCGAAATAAGCAAGAATAGCGCTCTTACTTTGTCAATGTCTTATCTTGTTCCAGAGATATTTCAGTTTTTAAAAGCTGTAAATGAGATACCTGATGACGTCATCTACTCCACTCTAATTCTAAAAATGAGGAATATCTTTGGAGATAGCGGCTAGATTGTGCTGAAACGTTCCAGATGTATGCTACTAAAAATGGTACACTGCACTGTGTATAGTTAATGCTTTATACATTTTTCATTTTAGAGATTCCTTTAGTTTAAATTTTGGAGTAGATGACGTCATAAGTTCATTTGCATCTTTCAAAAACGTCAATATCTCTGGAACAACATAAGATATTGACTAAGTAAGAATGCTATTCTTCCTAATTTTTTTAGTACTAATAGATAAAATAAAAATTGGATTGACGATTTTCGGTCTTACTACCCCTTTAAGCAGCTTTCGTAAAACCAGCTGTTGTGGCTGCAGGTATAGTGGTTACCACACATGTCTATGAGCTGGGAGACACAGGTTCAAACCTAGGGACTGACCACCACTGAGGGTCTTAAAAATGATTGAGGAGGAAGAGCTGCCTTTGCAATAAATAATACCAGCGAATGGTAAGACTTTCGGGTCTTCTCGGATAACGACCGTAGGGCCACGGAACCCTATATATCAAACTCATTAGTAATTCATGAGGAAAACACAAAGCAAAATCATAACCGAGACGTTGTTTGGATATAAGTGATCTTAGCATAAAAATTCGACAACTTTCACCTCGATTTTCTCTTGTAAAATTCATTAATAATTCATGAAGAAAATTCAAAAGAAATTAATATTTAATCAGCATGTTTAACCCAGGATAAAACATTGATTAATAAAACATCGATGTTTTATCAAAGTTAACTTGCTCAAATTGAGCTTTTTCGGAGTTAAAATAATTTGTTTGTACCGTTTCTACAACTTCAAAACAAAGTACGTATTATATATTCTACTCATTTTACAAGTTCGTTAAAACATTCGCGGTCGATGTTTATAGGCAGTTCTAAAATTCATTAATAATTCATGAGTAATTAAACCAATAGCATGTAAGCATTCGGTCACATGATGCTGTTTCGATACCCCGGTCAAACACCGCCAGACAAAAGATTTCAGCTGCATACGTAATTAAGATATTTGATCCAAACACTAGTGTTTGGATCAAATATCTTAATTACGTATGCAAAATCAAGTCAGCAAACAAATTCACACACAAAATTCCTTTATTCACTCTTTGTCGTCTACCACAAATCTAATGGTACAGCCAGTAAACACACACTTGTCCAGTTTAATACTCGCAGAAACAAAACCTCTACCATGCATCACAATCATCTCAACTCCACTATTTAATTTATCATTATCTATTCATCGTGGAAAACCCACTTCAGTTATGCATTGTGTAATATCTCAAATTCCTAATAATTCTTAGAATTCCTAATTACGATATCCTTCGTTAGAAATTCTATTCAAATCAGCAAACGAAAACATTCTCTTACCTCTCCATTCATTTCAGAAGCTATATAAACAACTCGAGCTCGTGTCCCACCGGGATATCCAAACACTCGAAAACAATGGACAAAAACACTCGCGCTGCGCGCTCGTGTTTTCACCATTATTTTCTCGTGTTTGGATATCCCGGTGAAACACTCGCTCTCGTTGTTCATATATTACTTACAACGGCTCGCCATTTAACTGCCCATAAACATCGGCCGCTCATGTTTTAACTGCTACTTAAAATATTGATTTGTTTGAGATGCTATATCATACACTTGAAAGCCGTTTATTATCTTATTTCCAAACACTTCGAAGTGTGTTAAAAAAGTCGGCCTGCGGCCACGGTGTGTTTTTCAACACACGTCTCGGAGTTTGGAAATCAGATAATAAACAGCTTCTCGTGTATGATATATTACTTCGATCTAGCCTGTATTGGGGTATTCCGTTCACCTAAAAAAGTGTGATAAATATAATAAACAACTGAACTAGCCACAAGAACAACAACCTGTCGACAACTTCAAAAATTATTAATACAGAATAAATTCCGAAAAATATCATCTTGGAAACTCAAGATTCGAGTAAATAATTAATAGAAATAAATGAAACTGTAATATTTCGACTCTTTATTTTGTCTTGTTTTAGTCACAAGATCAATGTACAGCCTGTTTTCCACTTCACCATTTCGCTCGCCGCTAGAGAAACATTTCGCCGATGACATAATTTGTTGCCGTTTTTATTGGTCGACAACTGAAAAAATATGATGTCATATATATACACCCGACTATGTCAGTTATACAAACTCAATTAGGCATATAAACAACTCTTTTTAATATTTAAAGTGGCAATGAAACGTGAAAAGAACATAACCGTACATTTACCATGGTTATTCAACGAAGGCTATATATAGCCCAGACCAAACACAGATATATGAGTGAACGAAAGTTGTAACTATCGCTCTCGTTCGACTGCCAACTTTAATTTCATTGACTCTCATGCGATCTCATCTAATTCGGAACCTATTCTATAATATTGACGAAAGTCAATTTGGCTGGTTTGACCGCTCGTGTATGAGAGGTGCGTAAATAATCCAGTCAATCTACCTGAAATAAAGGTTCAACTTCAAACAAATTGCAACAGAAATGGTTTTAGCTTTCTCAGTACCTACATACACTCAGAAATCACATACCAAAAGTCCCTAGATCCGGTTTTTCTTACAATTTAACTACAAAAGCACCATCCTTTAAAAAAGTGAAATTTCAAGTTCACTTTTACCAAATATCACCTATGTCGTTAGAAAGTTCTCAAAAAACCATATGAAGGACATTTAAGCCGGTAGTACAATTTTCCAGGCCTATTTTGAGTTACGTAAGGTTAAACCTGCTAAAAAACCAGCATTTTGTGGCATTTTCCACTTTTCTTGAGCGAATAACTCAAAATGGGCTTAGAAAATGGTATTATCAGCTTAAATGCCATTCATATACCTTTTTGAGCACTTTCTAAAGACATAGGTAATATTTGCTAAACGTGAACTTGACATTTCACTTTTTTTAAAGAATACTGCTTTTGTAGGTAAATTGTAAGAAAAATTTGATTTTTAAACTTTCCACTAGGTTGATTTCCAGGGACTTTTGGTGTTATTTCCGAATGTATGAAGGTAATGAAAAAGCTAAATAATTTATTTTGCAATTTGTTTGAACCGTATTTTGACTGGAACAGAATCGAAACACGCAACTATCATGCATGTTATCACAATAATATATAATATATGGCGTATGTTGTGTGAATGATTTTTAAACTGTTACATCATACAAATTATTAAAAAATTCGATCCAATTGCACACCACGCGTTCGATTAATTATTTAAATTAATTAATTCTAAGTAAAAGTAAAAGTAAAATAACATATTTTAAGTTTAACTATAAAAGCGCGCAACATCGGATCAAATCCTGAAGGAATAGCTACATCCATTTTCCGATTCAAGCAACATAAGTGTATTCGTCTTTGGAGTTTCCTTTTCGTTCTAAATATTGTTTTTCCATCAAAGCTTCGATGGCTTTCTAAGAATTACAAAAAATAATGAGTTAAAAGAGAACGAAATACTAAGGGACCGGTCGTTATTGATGACCGCGGTGGGGGCCGAAGAGAAAATAGTTGGGTAACTGAAAATTCTAAGACCTAAATGGTTGGGTAAAAAAAATAACTTCTCTGAGGGGTTGGGAAGCAAATTAAGACCACGTTTACACTAGAGCAAAAGTTTCCGGATTCGTAAATGTTTCCGGATTCATAATAAACCGAGTATTCGGATTGGTAAGCTGTTTACACTCGGGAGTATTCGGATTCACATCGTTTACACACCCGATGAAATCCGGAAACATTTATGCGGGAACGGTTACCAAGCATTTCGCGAAAAGACAACTCCAAAATGCCGCCCAAAAAGAAGGCTAGAAAGGATGTTACAGAGAGTGTTTATGAACTATAACTACTTCTTGGAGTAGTTCGTGCATCATATGTGCCTGCAACAAAATCAGACAACGAACTACCGACAACAGTGCAATAACAACAACATCCGCCATTTTGTCTGCACCGCAAACTCGTGTGATGGGGGGCGGAAAAATATTCGGATTCATTGGAATACCCGTTTACACTACAAAAGATTCCGGATTCATAAGTATCCAGATACAAAATTTCCACTTTAGATTCCGGATTCAAAATCTCCGGAGACGCGACCAAACCGGGACGTTTTATTTCGGATTCATCCTCTTGTGTGTAAACGGCAAAACGAATCCGGTACCAAAACGTTCCGGATTCGTGACGAATCCGGAAACTTTTGCTCTAGTGTAAACGCAGTCTAAGAGTTCGTTTAAAATTGGAATCTCGTCATCTGTTCTCCTAGTCATCATTGCACATTAGCTTTTGTTATTGTATTCCTTGGATTCCTTCTCTGTATAGGGAGATAATAATCTGAAAGTTACAGTAGCATCTGTCTGTATATCTATTGGGGTTTGTTATTAAAACTTGTATCGACGATATGCTGAGAATTGGGCTTTACCTATAAATGGTTGGGACGGTTAAATTTCTGATCTTAATATGGTTGGGTAAAATTATTTTCCAGCACTAAATCTATTTCTCTTCGGCGCCCAACCCGACCATAAATAATGACCGGTCCCTATATGACATATCTATAAGGCCAAACTAAAACTTTTCATGAGTCGAACGTAATGCAATGATTTCAAACAAATGTTTTACCGGGTTTACATTGAGGAATGTATTACTCGCAAAGCGTACGACAAATGAGCTTTTCAGATGCTTTAGTCACCGGATCTTTCCCTCAAATTTCAATTTTGTATAGGAATTTCGGATTTTTTATTCGGTCTAAATTAGACCAGATTTTTGAATTTCGTGTACGAGGATTTTTTCGCTTTAAATCATGTTCGGCTTACGAGAAGTTCGGCGTCTGTATTAGTATAATGTATGTCAGTTTTGTTCACACACAAGAAAACTTTTGTTCTATCGAAATGTGAATCCTCAGTCATGGGGATTATAGCGAGACAAAGCGAGGAATTTTCCCCGGGACCAAAAGTTTATCGGCCCAAAAGATTGAAAAATGGCGGCCGTTCGCTAAATGCAAAGCCAAGGAAAGTCTTTTGTCCTTTGCTTATTTGCATTCAGTTTGGCACAGGTGAAGTTCGACGTTTAAAACGGGCCTAACTGTACCTGTACCAAAACCCGAACCATGGTAAGGGGCTGTTTACATGAATCCGGATTCAGTTTATTCCGGATTGAACGTGAATTCAAACCGCGTTTACATAGGAATTCCTATCCCACGATCGAAAATCGCGCGAAATCGGAAATTTCAAGATGGTGATCAATAACATTATAGCGGGACATTTCAACATGTGCCTTAAACTGATAATTTGGCGAAGAATAAACATATAAAGAAAAGGGGGAAAGCATTACTAGCAACGATAATCGATGCGGTCGCAAGTAAACAAGCATTTCATTCACCTTTAATTTATAACGTCGTCGACAAAGAGCTATTTATATTGAACAATATGACGTCGGCGCAATTCCTGTCTCTATAGCTGCGAATTGTCGTCTATATAAATGTTAAAAGCACGCGTGTTGTTCGTTTCAGTCTTCTAGGTCGTATTCTTCTAGGTCATGCCGCCTAGCCTAAAGATTGCCCTTCCAAATCCTCGACTGAAAAAAACCCTCCATTGATCATGAGGAGTTTTCAAACTTTCGACCAATCTCAAATTTGAAAGTTGTGTCTAAGGTGATTGAAAAGACAGTCGCCACCCAAGTTAATGACTATATCAACGAGAATAATATGAACGAATTCTTTCAATCTGCTTATAAAATGAATCAAACGATATCCTCCGTGCGCTAGATGACAAGAAGTCAGTTATTTTGCTCCTTTTGGACTTATCAGCAGCATTTGACACTGTAGACCACACCATCCTACTAGCTAGACTAAATCGTAGACTTGGATTCAAAGGTGCAGTACTCGACTGGTTTTCCTCCTATCTTTCTGGTAGGAAACAATTTGTCAAAGTCAATGGCGCTCAATCTATCCTCCATAACCTAACTTACGGACTACCACAAGGGTCAGTCCTTGGCCCATTTCTGTTCCTGTTATATACACTCCCTCTAGCTGACGTGATTCGGAAACACGACATGGGCTTCCACCTATACGCAGACGACACCCAGTTATACCTATCGTTTGATTCATCAGAAGAGCAGTTAGCACATGAGAAAATTGAAGCCTGCACCCATGACATCGATAAATGGATGTCTGATAACATGCTAAAAATGAATAGGGGAAAGACTGAACTTTTAATTCTTCATGCTCGTCATCGCCTCCCACCAGAGATTTCGTCTGTCTCCGTCTGTAACGCAGTTATTGAACCATCTACAAGTGTTAAGAACATCGATGTAACGTTCGACCCGACAATGTCTATGAAAAACCATATTAATGTAATCTGCAAATCAGCTTTCTTCCATTTACGAAATATAAGCCGAATACGTAAATATCTGTCATCTCAGTCTGTCGAAACTGTGGTCCACGCCTTCATTACCACCAGACTGGACTTTTGCAACTCATTATTGTACGGCTTACCAAATCAACTTATCCAACGACTACAGAGTGTACAAAACTCGGCTGCAAGATTAATATCCCTCACCACCAAGTACGAGCATATTTCTCCTATTTTGCGAGAACTGCATTGGCTTACAATATAGAATCAGTTTTAAGATCATTCTTCTTACATTCAAATGTTTTAATAATTCTGCACCAGCCTATCTAAAAGATCTCATTGAACAATCAACAATATGTACCTAGGCGTGCTTTAAGATCTGGCAATAAAAACTAGTACTTAACTATACCTCGCTACAAATTGAAAACCTATGGACGCAGATCCTTTTCAGTAGCTGCCCCACTTCTTTGGAAATCATTGCCTCAAGACATGAGAGACGCGACTATACATCCTGAAGTTTTCAAGAAAAAGTTAAAAACTTACTTTTTTAAAACCGCATTTAACATTTAGTAATTTTTAGGAACATATTTTATCTATAGGAAACTTTATTTTTCTTCAAATTTTAATATTCTTATTTTAAATACCATAGTTAATGTTAAAATGTTAAGCGCTGATGGACTATAGGGAATCAGCGCTATATAAGTACTTTATATTATTATTATTATTATTATTATTTTTCATTCCGGAATGAAATCTCGCACCGCCTTTACATGACACCGGAATGAAATTTCAATGAAACTCAATCCGCAATGAAACTCAATACGAAATGAGAACCGGAATGAACTCAATCCGGATTGAGCTACATCTCAGAACCGGTATGAGTTCAATCCGGAATGAAACCAAACACAAACCATGGTAATCTGTTGTGCATATCATAAATAACTACGGTGCTTTTCGGTTTGAAACGCACATAGCTTTCTATATATGATATGATCTAATACGCCACTGGAAGTATAAGAACACCAGTGAACATCATTTCCCGAATAAAGTTTAACACGTGCAAGCAAAAACATTAGTTTAACGTAAAGGTGCCGTCAATTCCGTTCTGCGCATGTCCACGTTTCTGTTCACAACATGGATTGTTTACATGACATTATATAAACATTGAACATGAAGTATTGCGCAATTGTTTTCTACACTCACACACTTTGAGATCTTAAAGCGCACTCACACACTTTGAGATCTTAAGAATAGGATTCTCTGTGGGGTCCGTGTCAACAAGAAAGAGGAAGTATTTCATGTCCCTGTAAAAGCATCACCCAATAATGCTCATGCATGTTTTTCACCCTGAAGAGTGATGGTTTGATTTGCATGAACAGTTTCTAGAAGGCGAAAAGATCATCAGTGATCAGTCAAAATATTAAAGTGTCGATAACATAATGATCGAGAAGTTACTGCAAAGCTGCAACGTCTTTCTATGTCTTCAAGTCCTTGAACTGCTCGTGTAAAGACAGATACTTTACACTGTCTTGTCGAAATGTATAAGTGCTCACAGCTCGTTTAATCCGAATTATCAAATACCAACGCGTGTAATTCAATCTATTCACATGCAAAGTCTGTCTGAGATATCACAGAAATAGTTACTATAGTTTAACATTATACATATGTCTGAGACTAATCAATTAAATAAGGAAAATTAAAACAACGTATATATCTCTTTAAAGTCAAATCTAAATAAACCAGAGAGACGAGAAATAATTCTTTACTCGCACGTGCATGTGATGCGAGTCGTCATTTCCAAGTCTGGATCCCCAATCAACCTCACATTTCCAGGACATTATTACAGATGCATGATACCGATGTCAGCATGCCAGAGTACGATTCATAGAAGGGAGCACGATTCATAGAAGGGAGCACGATTCATAGAAGGGAGCACGATTCATAGAAGGGAGCACGATTCATAGAAGGGAGCACGATTCATAGAAGGGAGCACGATTCATAGAAGGGAGCACGATTCATAGAAGGGAGCACGATGCATAGAAGGGAGCACGATTCATAGAAGGGAGCACGATTCATAGAAGGGAGCACGATTCATAGAAGGGAGCACGATTCATAGAAGGGAGCACGATTCATAGAAGGGAGCACGATTCATAGAAGGGAGCACGATGCATAGAAGGGAGCACGATTCATAGAAGGGAGCACAATTCATAGAAGGGAGCACGATTCATAGAAGGGAGCACGATTCATAGAAGGGAGCACGATTCATAGAAGGGAGCACGATTCATAGAAGGGAGCACGATGCATAGAAGGGAGCACGATTCATAGAAGGGAGCACGATTCATGGAAGGGAGCACAATTCATAGAAGGGATCACGATTCATAGAAAGAAGGGAGCACGATTCATAGAAGGGAGCACGATTCATAGAAGGGAGCACGATTCATAGAAGGGAGCACGATGCATAGAAGGGAGCACGATTCATAGAAGGGAGCACGATGCATAGAAGGGAGCACGATTCATAGAAGGGAGCACGATGCATAGAAGGGAGCACGATTCATAGAAGGGAGGTCGCCCTTCTATTAACCGTGGACGTTCTGGTAGATTTATAGGAGACCGGAATAAAGACTGAACATTCACATCTGACCGCTACAACTTCAGTTCGGAAACCTTTCATATTACAAGAACTCAATTCACTGTAAAGGTACAGGCGTCACGAAGCGCAACCTTGATCCGGTTTGAGTTCAACTTGAGTTTACATGAAAATATGTTTGTACTGGTGTGACTTCAGACCAGTATGAACTCATTCGGATAGGTTCAACACCCAGAATGAGTCACACCGGTTTGAGGTGAAACGGTCTCATGTAAACGCTAAGGAGGATTTATATGGAGTCCGACCTGCACTCATCTTGGTCTGACTTTGTACAAGTTAATTATACGAGACTACAGGTACTTGGATAGGTGTGGTACTCATGTTGAGACCAGTCCCAAAATGTATTGCCACAGGCTCTCTAGAGAGGTTAAGGCACGATATTGTGATTGTGTGTAAAACTAATAATATTGCGATAAAATGTTGATCTTCGCACATATTTTACTTCTACTTCTTTTCCTTAAAACCACGAGTATCACAAGGAATTAAAATAAAATAATAATAATTAATAATAAATAAATAATTATATATGTATGAATTTAGTAACGAGTCGAGAGGAAGGCAATGTGCTTTCATGAGTCTTACCACTATGCTAGCCTACGGATACAGCGAAGCCGCCTACCACTATGCATGCTTGCACTATATGCATGCTTGCATACTTGCACTGTGGACAAACACAGACAGCTGTAAGCCTAGAAACCTTGTTTCTTTTTATTACAGTAGCTAACCACTTTAAAATACTTTTTAATCCATTGGAAATACGTACAGTGTATATATTACACTCTTGTTGTTTTTCTTTCAAAAGTATGTTTGGAATCCCATTCAATTTTTTTATTTATCATTTGCCGTTATATTGATGTAAGCATTTGACATTTAGCTTGATGACGTCACTAGTTGTACAAGCTTAATCAGCGAAATATTAAATCATTGATATTTCAGAGAGTATTGTTAGGAAAGTAACGAAACATGGTTTCAGCAGAACTACTACTATGATCAAGAGTTTAAACTGTTTTGTTCAGTCACTAAGCTTCTATATAAGGTGAAAATGAATGAATAGATAGATAGATAGATAGATAGATGGATGGATGGATGGATGGATGGATGGATGGATGGATGGATGGATGGATGGATGGATGGATGGATGGATAGATAGATAGATAGATAGATAGATAGATAGATAGATAGATAGATAGATAGATAGATAGATAGATAGATAGATAGATAGATAGATAGATAGATAGATAGATAGATAGATAGACAGATAGACAGACAGATAGACAGATAGACAGATAGACAGATAGACAGATAGATAGATAGATAGATAGATAGATAGATAGATAGATCTGCGGGTGTCATTTGGCACAATTAGGTGGCATTTGGCACAATTTTTGTGCCAAATGCCAGTGGCATTTGGCACAAAAAAAAAAGCTTGCGTGGCATTTGGCACAATGAAATGATGTGGCATTTGGCACAATTATGTGGCATTTGGCACAATTATGTGGCATTTGGCAC
This sequence comes from Chrysogorgia sp. JL179-B06, assembly GCA_035772405.1. Taxonomy (NCBI): domain Eukaryota; kingdom Metazoa; phylum Cnidaria; class Anthozoa; order Scleralcyonacea; family Chrysogorgiidae; genus Chrysogorgia; species Chrysogorgia sp. JL179-B06. The sequence goes on from JAYKKM010000137.1 coordinate 89,635, forward strand.
AATATTGAACTACATGCCAAATTATATATAATTTTTACCAATAGCCACAAAATTGTGCGAAGTGTTATCTAATCTATTTAGAATAGAATAGAATAGAATATATATATGTTATTTACCGGCTGGGAGGTCCGTATAGAAAAATATTTGCCCGAGGTCTCAAAAATGGCCCGAGGCCGCAGGCCGAGGGACATTTTTGAGACCGAGGGCAAATATTTTTCTATACGGACCGACCAAAACGGTAAATAACATATTTATTTTTTTGTTATAAATAATTGTAAGACAAGAAAATCTGCCTTAGCGGTCACTTCCGCTGCCCATATTTGGAAAGAGGCGAACCATATATAGAAAATCACCTGACAAAGGACAAAACTCATTCAGGTCAACTTTTTAATAAACAAGATTGGAAATTCGACAGGTACAGTTGAACAGAGCAAATCAGGACTTAACCAGGACTAATATTCATCATTGATCATGCAAAAGCAAAATTGAAAACATTGTTTGTCTCGTATGATACATGTAATCGGAATCTTGCCTTGTCTTTGTCAACTTCTCACTCGATGTGTCGCCAGAACTAAAGTTGAAGCGAAGTTGAAATTGAAAGTATATATCCTTCAAACTTGCCAATTTTTGCTCGGAAAACAAGTCTGTAATTGCTGTGGTTGTTGATGTTATTGCGATACTGTTAAGCAATTCGGGACGTTTGAAATCTTGCAGTGGTGGACAACTGAAGCTGCTTTGTATTAAAGCTGTAAAAGCATCAAGCCTTTCCGACACTGCCGTCTTTCTCTATTATGGTCATGAAAAACCGACACAAAAGAACATTTCTCATGTTCGTTACTGTAGCACAGAAGCGGTTCCACACATTCATCTCGTAGGTACACTTAACTGTATTTTCAGGCCGTTGTTCTTCAATAAAATTTTGAATTTCGTCCAAGTTATCTTGCACAATGTTGCCACTTCGCTGGGCTTTTTCTTTTTCGTATATAAAATCTTCAACTTTGGGAAAATAAAATTCGCTTTCGCTGTGATAGCTTTCATTGTCACTATATCCTTCTTATTTTGTTTTTACTGGCAGTCTATTGTCTCAAAAGGTAGTAAAAAGCGACGAGTATACGAAATATTAAAAAAATATATTTTGTTTTTGTTTTTAAATCCACAGCGGTCCGGTATCGGGGTCCGTATCGTAGGATACCGGACCGCTCGCTAGCCAATCAGAGCGCGCGAATCAGATGGATACCGGACCGCAAAAAAATAATTAATGATATGTTCCCGTCAGGGCTTTTCAACATAAAATTACATGAGTTAAGTTAAAATATTTAAATTACAATTTGTCAAATCTAAGATAGGTGTTACAAATGGATATGTCTTAATAATTATTTACAAGTAAAAATTTCTTTAGTCCTAATTTAAAAGTTTTAATATCCTTTTTTGATCTAAGTGTTGGATCAAGTTTATTCCATAGTCCTACAGTACGATAATGGAAAGTTATTTGCCCAGTACTTGTCCTAAAATTAGGAATATTCAAACCTTGCATATTTCGGGTGTAATTATCATGGGTTTCACTACGATAGCGAAATTTCTCGCTAAGGTAAGCAGGCGCTATATCATTGATGCATTTAAACAACAATAATGTGTCTCTATACTGTAAATGTTGATCGACGGTAAGCCATCCTAAACCAATCAACGCTGGTGTTATATGATCATATTTATTTGTGTTCGTGATTATTCTCGCAGCAAAGTTCTGGATCTGTTGTAGTTTCTTGATGTTCTTGGTTGTAGTGTTTGCCCAAACAGAAGAGCAGTAAAATAACTTATTTAAAACTAAGGATTCTAAGATAAAGGTCAGTGTTTGTTGGGCAAAAACATGCTTTAGCCTATTTATTTGACATAATTTAGACATGCACGAAGATACCAATTTGCTGATATGTTCATCATATTTCATATGTGAATCTAAGATGACACCTAAATCCTTAGCGGAGGATACGGATTCTATTGTTTTGCCAAGAATGTTCAATGGCAAACTTCCTGTTAAAACATTCATAAGTTGTGGTGTTCCAAATAGAAGAAGTTTGGTTTTGTCGGGATTTATTAATAAAGAGTTTGTACAGCACCAGCTGATTATCTTGTTTATGTCATTTTCCAATTTAACCTTTGCCTCTATTACATTCTCAACTGAGAAAGACAGTAGGGCTTTGGAATCATCTACGTATGAATCCACGGAACAATATGTTGTGATAGATGGCAGATCGTTAATATAGATGCAAAATAACAATGGAGAGAGGACTGATCCTTGTGGTACGCCATGTGTAATGGGTAGTGTTGCTGACCTGGTAGATCCCATTCTCACATACTGAGATCTATTGGGCAAATAACTGCGGAACCAGAGCACAGCTGAAGGAACTGTCCCCATACTTTCTAATTTTTGAAACAGGATTTGATGGTTTATACTGTCAAACGCCTTGGAAAAGTTAAGTAGAATAAGTGCTGACATTTTTTTCTGGTCCATCGCACGCAGAATGTTATCAGTTATGAAGACATTCAGGGTTTCCGTTGAGTGGTATTTTTTGTTTCCACTTTGATGTGAGGTGAGTTTTTTTGTGCTGAAGGAGATATTCAGTGAACTGGTTGAGTACAACTTTGTCACAAACTTTAGACAACGAGTTAAGAAGTGAGAGTGGTCGGTTATGTGCTGGAATTTCGTGATCTCCATCTTTTAACAAAGGAATTAACTCAGCCAACTTCCACACTTCAGGGTATGTCGATGTAAGGAGAGAGCAATTTATGATACTTGTAAGAAAGGGTAAAATATGTGGTAATGCATCTTTTATAACACGCATACCGATCTTGTCTGGACCTGGTGATTTGTTATTTGGCATGGACATTATTACTCGTTGAACGTTTTCATGTGAGACAACTTTGAATTCAAATAATTCCGTGGTTGGGATGAGGGTGGTAACAGACAGTGATTCGAACGGTTGAATGTTGTTATTTATCGCTAATTGTTTTGTTGCTAATGCAGTTATTGTACCAACCGAGGAAAAATAGGTGTTGAATTCATTTGCTAACATCTTCACATCTTTAGTATATACAGGATTTGACTTTTCTTTCGACGGTAGGATATTGTTTATGACTTTCCATAAAGATCCAGGGTTTCGATTACATTGATATATCTGGCTGCAGACATAGTTTTTTTCACTATTTCTCAGCTTAACTTTAACTGTGTTTCTCGCTCGTTTAAAACTTTCCCAATCTGTAATATTACGCGTTTGATAAAATAGTTGATGCAGGCGATCTCTATCTTTCATTGCCTTTTTTGTTTCGTGGTCTACAAATGGAGTAGAACGGTTTTTAATCTTAATTTCCCTTACGGGGGCGTGATTGTCTAGGACAGGATTAAAAACATTGTTAAATAAGGACAGTTGATCATCAACGTTAGGCATTTGAAGTAAATGAGACAAGTAGAATGAACGATGGGCCATATCCCGAGCAAATAAGGATGGATCATAGTTCCGGTAACTTCTTGTTATCGTAGTAATACGTGAAGGTTTAGGGCGTTTAAGTTTTAGAATCATAAGGGTTGGAAACAAGAATGACATCAATTAATGTTTGTGAAGTCGGTGTGACCCTTGTTGGAGTTTCTATAATTTGATTTAAGTTTAGTTCAGAGCATACATCCCTTAAAGCTTTACTGTCTGGTCCCATTCTCATCATATTGCAATTCAGATCACCAAGAACGAAAATTGGATGATTTAACAAAAGAGCACCAGTATATGTGGTTTTAAAGGCGGTGTTAAAGCAATTTAATGGGCAATCAGGAGGTCTGTAGACAACGCAAATAATAAATGACTTGAGCTTCTTATATTGTAATTGTAACCACAATTGATGGAAATTGTCTTCGGAAATGGAAGAAATATTTTTTAATACCTTACATTTGATGTCTTTGCAAACGTAAGCGCAAATTCCTCCACTTGCTTTATGGAGACGGTCCAATCTAAACAATTTATAGCCTTCTAGTTCAACTTCAGCATTAATAACCGTTGTATTCAGCCATGATTCTGAGATTGCTAGCACATGGGGTTTGGTTTCAAGGACGAATTCTCTGACTTGAAGAAAATGTTCACGTTTTTTAAGAGATCTAATATTCAGATGTGTGATCATAAATTTAGAGTTACATTTAAAGTTGCTGCTTTTATTTGGAATTTGTGTGATTTCTTGATTGAGAGGTATTGCAATTAAGTTATTCCTATTTACAACTCTATGGTCGATGATATCATCAGATCTTGAAATTCTAACAGGAATTTGTTGCTGTATAGGATTTTTTAGGACGGTGGTTAGTCACAATGGTTAGTCACAATGGTAGAGATTTTAGACAGTGAAACAGTTCTTTTCCTTTAGGAAATTTTAAAGCATCATTTTCCACCAGAAACGATTTACCAATTGTGATCTTTGAGGATAAACCGTCATTATTAATAATTAGCTTGTGCTGATTTGTCAATGTCTTATAATTATCTGGTCGCTTTGTTTTGTGCTTTAACACCTTATGCTCAGTCATGGTTTTTCTTTTGTATGAACATTGAACAACTTGAGCCCCAACTATTTTGTGTATCACCATTTTTCTTTGATACATTTTTGGGCTGCTTTGAACTTACCAATTTAGTCGGTAGACTACGGTTACCACTTTGACGTTGAGATAGTCCCAGCTCAACGGAATTATTATAAGGCATTGTTTTTGATGTGATCTTATTTCCGTCTAAAGTGGATTTATTTATTTTGTTATTGTGTAATTTCGGGTTTCGAGCTTGTAGAACATGATTTACCGCCATTCGGCAATTTTCCATAGAGCAAATGCAGCAAATAAAGGATCCTAAGTTATGTTTGCGATAGGAAAAACGCCTACTTTAGTCACGTGGTCTCTTTGAACAGGATACCCTAGGCATATGAATAAGTCAACCTTTCAATTCCATTCCTGGAACCTTTTTTATTATATTTATATGATATATTTTTTGGTAACCTAACTTCAAAAATGGTACAAATTAATCTATTTCCATTCAGAGCTGATTTTTTAGTTACTATTTTAAATATCTTTCATCCCAACACAACAATAAAAAAATTAAACTATTCAACACCAAACTGTCTCTAAACTTTTTAGTACGATACTTTAGAAATGATAGCGACCGGTAAGACAAAAACTAATCAACAAGATTAAGTTTGGAAATCTTGTGTAGAGTGATACAACTTTGCAACATGTTTACGGCCAAAATACATCAGTAAATTACAGCAATAATTACAGCGGATTTCTTAAATGCAGGAAATACACTTGGGACACGTTGTTATGTTATAAGAGTTTTAGGCCTATGCAGTCGCTATCAATTCTGTATTATTTCACACTTATTATTTACAAACAATAAACGCCGACCCCAACTGGTACTGCATAGTTTATTTTCGCTTTCTCAATTGTTTTTTCATATCAACCTTCATGTTTTTGACTTGCTTTCGCACTTTATTTGTCAGCTGTGTTTTTGTGTATTTTTCTGCCATTTTCAGTTCTTCACATAGCTTGTCCTTTTTCACGCAAAGGTACACCATTTCAGTATCAATATTTTTTCCCATGTAGCACACTTGTTGCTTGCAGAAGAGCTTCTTTTTCCTTTAAAGGGTAGTATATCTTCTTTGGCCGTGTTTTCTGGGGGCTTGTTTTTGTATATCCTAATAAAAACAACGATGACGTGCTAACTTGTTTCTTAAGACAATCCATAATAATCCATAATATTTACATTTTATAATAGTTACCTTCTCAACAATTTCGTGCATCTTTCCAAAACGACTTTTCACAAAATTCAACATACTAGACGGAAAGGTATAACTTTCGGTATTACGAGTCTCCATTTTAACATAACATGCGCTCAGCGTTGAACGTGGGCTCGGATTCGTGGCCAGAGGTTTATTAGAAAAGTTGGCATTTATCACAATCAAAATTAGAAAAATCAATAATTAATTATCCTCTCACCCAAATCACTTTAAATTTGTTGTGGACGATATTGTTCATGATTCCAGTGTATGTGTGAAATTTCATAGGCTTACGATAAAAGGTATATTAGCAAGTTAAAATTTGTGTGACAGTAGCTACTTCTCCGCATAACATATACCCCACCCAACTTGCTGGGATAAGTCTTTATTTTGTTGATTTTGATTACATTGCAAGATTAGTTTTATTTTGTGTTTTTATTTACAAATTTTATTAAGTAGAGTGCACTGAGCAAACTGAACCAAACAGAACGCTAAAATTGACGCAAGAACATGTAATTATCTTTGGTGGCATTTGGCACAACGAATGCAGGATTATTTCCTCAGATGAAAAATAAAGAATACATATCTCAGATTACATAAATTAGAAATGTTATTGCAGAAACAACGGAAAATCACCTTGTGAACAGAAAATTCAAATATTTGCTCGATAACCTATAAAAAGATTCGATGGTATTTGGCACAACGAACACAGGATTATTTCTAAAGATGCAAAATTACCCAAATTATTATTGCAGGAACCACATAGAACCACCTGCTGTAGGGAAGATTTTAAAATTCGGCCAGAAACGTATTAAAAGATTTGATGGCATTTGGCACAACCAAAATTAGAAAAATCAATAATTAATTATCCTCTTACCCAAATCACTTTAAATTTGTTGTGGACGATATTGTTCATGATTCCAGTGTATGCGCAAAATTTCATAGGCTTACGATAAAAGGTATATTAACAAGTTAAAATTTGTGTGGCAGTAGCTACGTCTCCACATAACATATACCGCATCCAACTTGCTGGGATAGGTCTTTATTTTGTTGATTTTGATTACATTGCAAGATTAGTGTTATATAGTGTTTTTATTTACATATTTTATTAAGTAGAGTGCACTGAGCAAACTGAACCAAACAGAACGCTAAAATTGACGCAAGAACATGTAATTATCTTTGGTGGCATTTGGCACAACGAATGCAGGATTATTTCCTCAGATGAAAAATAAAGAATACATATCTCAGATTACATAAATTAGAAATGTTGTTGCAGAAACAATGGCAAATCACCTTGTGAACAGAAAATTCAAATATTTGCTCAATAACGTATAAAAAGATTCGATGGTATTTGGCACAACGAAAACAGGATTATTTCTAAAGATGCAAAATTACCAAAACTATTATTGCAGGACCAAGTAGAACCACCTGCTGTAGGGAAGATTTTAAAATTCGGCCAGAAACGTATTAAAAGATTTGATGGCATTTGGCACAACCAAAATTAGAAAAATCAATAATTAATTATCCTCTTACCCAAATCACTTTAAATTTGTTGTGGACGATATTGTTCATGATTCCAGTGTATGCGTGAAATTTCATAGGCTTACGATAAAAGGTATATTAACAAGTTAAAATTTGTGTGACAGTAGCTACGTCTCCACATAACATATACCGCATCCAACTTGCTGGGATAGGTCTTTATTTTGTTGATTTTGATTACATTGCAAGATTAGTGTTATATAGTGTTTTTATTTACATATTTTATTAAGTAGAGTGCACTGAGCAAACTGAACCAAACAGAACGCTAAAATTGACGCAAGAACATGTAATTATCTTTGGTGGCATTTGGCACAACGAATGCAGGATTATTTCCTCAGATGAAAAATAAAGAATACATATCTCAGATTACATAAATTAGAAATGTTGTTGCAGAAACAATGGCAAATCACCTTGTGAACAGAAAATTCAAATATTTGCTCAATAACGTATAAAAAGATTCGATGGTATTTGGCACAACGAAAACAGGATTATTTCTAAAGATGCAAAATTACCAAAACTATTATTGCAGGACCAAGTAGAACCACCTGCTGTAGGGAAGATTTTAAAATTCGGCCAGAAACGTATTAAAAGATTTGATGGCATTTGGCACAACCAAAATTAGAAAAATCAATAATTAATTATCCTCTTACCCAAATCACTTTAAATTTGTTGTGGACGATATTGTTCATGATTCCAGTGTATGTGTGAAATTTCATAGGCTTACGATAAAAGGTATATTAACAAGTTAAAATTTGTGTGACAGTAGCTACGTCTCCACATAACATATACCGCACCCAACTTGCTGGGATAGGTCTTTATTTTGTTGATTTTGATTACATTGCAAGATTAGTGTTATATAGTGTTTTTATTTACATATTTTATTAAGTAGAGTGCACTGAGCAAACTGAACCAAACAGAACGCTAAAATTGACGCAAGAACATGTAATTATCTTTGGTGGCATTTGGCACAACGAATGCAGGATTATTTCCTCAGATGAAAAATAAAGAATACATATCTCAGATTACATAAATTAGAAATGTTGTTGCAGAAACAATGGCAAATCACCTTGTGAACAGAAAATTCAAATATTTGCTCAATAACGTATAAAAAGATTCGATGGTATTTGGCACAACGAAAACAGGATTATTTCTAAAGATGCAAAATTACCAAAACTATTATTGCAGGACCAAGTAGAACCACCTGCTGTAGGGAAGATTTTAAAATTCGGCCAGAAACGTATTAAAAGATTTGATGGCATTTGGCACAACCAAAATTAGAAAAATCAATAATTAATTATCCTCTTACCCAAATCACTTTAAATTTGTTGTGGACGATATTGTTCATGATTCCAGTGTATGCGTGAAATTTCATAGGCTTACGATAAAAGGTATATTAACAAGTTAAAATTTGTGTGACAGTAGCTACGTCTCCACATAACATATACCGCATCCAACTTGCTGGGATAGGTCTTTATTTTGTTGATTTTGATTACATTGCAAGATTAGTGTTATATAGTGTTTTTATTTACATATTTTATTAAGTAGAGTGCACTGAGCAAACTGAACCAATCAGAACGCTAAAATTTACGCAAGAACATGTAATGATCTTTGGTGGCATTTGGCACAACCAATGCAGGATTATTTCCTTAGATGAAAAATAAAGAATACATACCTCAGATTACATAAATTAGAAATCTTATTGCGGAAACAATGGCAAATCACCTTGTGAACAGAAAATTCAAATATTTGCTCAATAACGTATAAAAAGATTCGATGGTATTTGGCACAACGAATATAGGATTATTTCTAAAGATGCAAAATTACCAAAACTATTATTGCAGGAACCACGTAGAACCACCTGCTGTAGGGAAGATTTTAAAATTCGGCCAGAAACGTATTAAAAGATTTGATGGCATTTGGCACAACCAAAATTACCCCACATAACGTGGTCTATAAATGGCTCCTCATGTTATTTACATCACTTTTCAAGATTGAATAACGGCTTCTGAACAAACGGAAATGCAGGAACTGCCTCCGTGCAAATATAAACTTTTTGTGCCAAATGCCACAGACCTAAATCTTGTGCCAAATGCCATAGACCTAAATATTGTGCCAAATAACACCGAAACGGAGGTTTCAGCTTGGCATTTGGGACAACACCGCAGTTTTTTCCATTTTTTTCTTTCAATTTAAACTTTTTTACAACATTTTTATATTCGGTGTCTTCTACCATTGCTTCTCTATATTGTTGTTAAGATTAGACGGCTTTTGTGGAAAAATAAAGTTTTTACGGCTTTTTAAACTTTTTGTGCCAAATGCCATAGATCTATAGATAGATAGATAGATAGATAGATAGATAGATAGATAGATAGATAGATAGATAGATAGATAGATAGATAGTTAATTAAATTAAAAAATTACAGCCCTAATTACAAAAGCTGAATTGTATTTAAACTTTACAGTGTCTGATTAATATAAATATTTCAGAGATAGGAGAGATATAAGAGTTTGTTTTAAGGTGGCTCCCTACAGTTCGAGGGCTTTTCAGCTGCGCCTACAAATATGCCTTATATATGCAAGCAGGTTTGATGGAAGCACCGATTGACATTATTTTATACTAATATGAGTATAACCAAACATCGCATATAAGAGTAACAAAAGCATAATGTGTTACCATGGCAACCGTGGGCTTTTATAATTTTCAAAAATATCACATTTATATATCATTTTGACTTATATTTCGGTAATAAGCCTGGTGACCCCCAAATTTTTTGCGCTAATGTTAGATTATTTATGATTTTGAAACTCTATGTGAAAAATAAAAAAATTCTGTAGAGAGGTTCTCGCTGTATAAAAAATCGCTGTTTTCTTTATTTTGGTTCTACAGAATTTTCTTAAATTTCTTCAACAAAACCTCCGTGCATTACTCTATTACTCTGCCAAATTTTAGGATATGTTACCAGGCGTTTTGGCGAATGCCGTTGCAATTAACATATGGGAAAGCTCGCGGCCAGAATACTTTGGAGACCCCACAAGATCAATGGTTTGTCATGCGCGTGCATAAAATTGCAGGCGCAGTTTGGAAAACACGCGTATTCCACGCTTTATGGCAATCAGAAATGCCTATATTTTTGTTTGGACGTTGGCCATCTAGAAATTACTTTACGTGGTAAAGACAAAAGAAGAGGCTTATCTGTCTTATATTCATGAATTATGTAATTTGATTTAAGATATTGAACGATATTTCCTAGTGTCTTTTTGCTCTTTGTGACTCGTGCTCGGCTTTCATATTGGCTTGTTGTTAGCACAATGGCAAGACAGCGATAACTCGTGGTTCTCCAAATTTCTTGCACAAAGTCAACAGAACGTCGTACGAAAGACCACTAGCAGCAAGTGTTTGATCCATACCCTAAGTTAGAGGAGACTATTACTATCCTTTGGCTGATAAAGATTACCAACAAATGTTTGAAGTAAATTATGGCGCTTGTCGAGCTTTAGCTTCTTGTATCATGTCAGCTTTAGCTTCTTGTATAGAGTGTAGCTACCTGGATGCCTGTGTATCACTCCATCGTCTCCAGCCGCGTTAAGCTTATTTCCCCCAAAAAACTCCGAATAAACAAGCCACAAATCCCAGAAAATGTGGTGTTTTTGATGCCGAGTTTTCGCCATCGCTGACCAATGGTTCTTTCCGCTGGTAGGATTCGCAGTTTGAGAGTTGTCTCACAAACGAACTCATGTCATAATTGACTTTTAACCCATTGTTTATTTTAGTAATTGTTTTTTAAATAAATGAAACCACGAAAATTTGTTTTTATAAAGCGAAATAAACTTAGCCATTTTTGAATGCTTTGAATATAGTCTGTTTACTTTTTGCGTGGATGTTACACGCAAATTTCTCGCGTTCGTAATTTTATACACGAATCACGCACGTCGCGAGATTAGATACCAGACCCCTATGATTTAAAGGGTAGGGAGCCACCTTAAAATGATCTTTTGCGTTTGCCATTATAAAACTGTTTTTAAATCTCTTCGTTTTGCACACTGGGTTGCTAAAGGTACTCTTTCTTCTCAAATTCGTGACAGACTCGTTTTGGCTTGGTAATAACACGTGTAATTTATGAGATGTATTTTGCGCTATGTTATTAAACAGATGTTTAGTGAAAGTTTCTCTTCTGGTGTACAAGGAAACTAAAACGTTTTTGAAGTTTCTCCAAGTCTTCTGACAGATATTTAGTGAGAGAATTATGAAAATACTTGTTATAGTTTTGAATGAGATGAATAACTTTGACAAATACTGCTGATTTTCGTATTAGTAATGTTGTGTCAAACTCACAACCTAGCTAAAGTCTGTAACAGCTGTTCAGGGATCATGAAAATTATATTTTGTGAGTTAAGAAAAGGGGTCTGGAACCAATTGTGTTTCCCTGGTAACTATATAAAGAGGTCATCACCTACCTATATGAACAAGTTTTGTGATTGGTCGATTAAAACAATATAATCAACCACAAAGGTGGATATCGAGATACCACAAATTTCAGACCCTAACCCTAACCACTTTTGTTCCATGTAGCCAATCACAAAACCTGTTCATGACTAGCCAGTCAACAAATAAAATACTAGTATTGCTGTCAATTTCTGTTATTGACCTAGTCATACTTCGCGAAATACCGATCCTCTAATATTTCACTGATTAAGCTAAAATTACAAAATGCTTGCATCAAAACAACGGTAAACGATAAATAAAAAAGTTGAATGGATTCTTCATTATTCAAAACACGATTTTGAAGGAAAAGCAATATGTAATGTGGAATTTTTCATACACTTTAAGTCGAATGCTATGGAAGAAAGAAAAACCCACTTTGCAGAAATAGTCAGATAATTTTTTAGGGGCTACTAAAGACTTTGTGCCCCCTCCCTCCCAGTCAATTTTTTGGGATTAAACAAAATGGCGACAATTAAATTGTCGCTAGATGAAACGGTTGCTTTTAGCAAACACGACGATACATACGGTGAGAGAAGGGTACAGGAAGCATTTACAGTTATAATGCTTATAGAAGTATATACGAAGTACAAAAAATCAAGAAAGATTGGAGACCAAATAAATGTTAATAACACTGTTAAGCACAGGGTCGTGGCTAAAGCCTAAAGGGCATGGACGAGAGGTAGGATTCAAGATGGCCGCCATCCTGCTTACGAATTGTAATTAAGCTGGTTTCCTAATGCTAACCCTAATACTAAACCTAACCCTAATCTAACCATAATCCTAACCCTAACCATTACCCTTACCTTGAGACCTCCCAAGAGCACCAATATTATATAAGTTATCCACATTCCACATCCCTGCCAGCTCCACATCGCAGCAGTCTAATGTGGGTGTAATTATCAACTTACTTTATATAATCATCCACACCAACAATCGGGGTAGAATCCCTAATACGTCTTAGTAAACCCAATTTGAATAGACTCCTAGACATTTGAACGAATTTTATTTTTTTAAAAGGGGACCCATTGTATGATAAAGACGCACTTTCTTCCTTCAACAGCCTTTGGTGTCTGTTTATACTAACTACTGAGTTGATTATTTCACGTGGAATCATCAATAGTGTGAAACAAGTAATTTTTTTCTTAGTGATTGATGGTAGAAACAGCAGTAGACTTCCCCACTATTCTGTTACTGCACCCAAAAATTATAAAGTTTGGGCTATATAGTTATTTAGTTTGATGTTCTATGAAACAATTAAATTCAGACAACACAAAGCGCTCAGAGATATTGACAAATTGTCCACTGAAAATCTATTCAGTTTGGCAAATGAATGGGCTGTTATCTAATAGCGTAGCGTCTGGCTGCTATTAATAGCTCAAAATGCGGACAAACAAACCAAATTTGACTCACAAATTATTGCAAATGAACTATTTTCTTTTGTTATGGCCGCAAGAATTATGGGTAAAAGCGGAAAAACATGGATACTGACGTCATCTTGACAGAGTGCTATTCAAGTAAAAGAACGAAAATAAGTACTGTAAGCAACTGCGCTACAAAAGTTTCAAACAGTAAGCGGGCGAGGGGTTGTTGCGTGTACGTATTTATATATACGTACGTATATATATACGTTCGGAGATTTACGACGTGGGAAATGAACTCTCTGAACGACAGCTAGATCGGACGCAACGCTAGACCTGGGAGTCTAAAGTTTTATAGAGGCGAAAATAGTAACTTCATACCAAGATGAGACGCGATTACAATGTGAGAATTATTTACCTTGATCATAGAAACACTTGGAAAGAAGCGCATCCTTGATTGGCTAATAACCTGGATAGAAGATAATGCATTACTGATTATTAATCGAGTGTGAGGTCTATACAGGAAAGTATTTGGACGAGGTTTTCGTGCGAAAGAAACCCGAAGACAAATATATTCCCGTATAGACCTTTTTCATAATGGCACCCAAATTAAATATTCTTCTATATTATTTATTTAAAAGAATTCGTGATCGCTGATTGGCTAACAGCCAACGGTGAAATCGTCATATCAACTCATTGCCCTACCAAATATGGAGTTGTGAGATCAATGGTGCATTATGACAAAATATTATTGCACGATTGACGTCACCTGGTGCAATATGAAAAACTAATATTGCACGCTATCACGTTTTTTCAACGATGCAGTTGTTAAATAGTTGGTAAAGTTAATCTTTTAAATAAATAATAAAACAATTATTGAATTCGGTTTTCGCATGATAACAAGAATTATCAAGGCCTCAGTTTGTGTTATCCGCCTCAGCCTTCGGCAGATAACACAAACTTCGGCCTTGATAATTCTACTTATCATGCTCAACCTCATTCAATAATTGATAAATATTCATTTAAATTAGCCTTTCTGACCTCGTTCGTGTGTCTGTAATTCCAAAGAATCTTCGCTTTGTAGCGAGGCCAGAAAGGAAAATTTGCATGCATATAAAAGAATATTTAGATTGCCCGCCATTATGCTTTAGGTCTATACACACTGAGGTTAATAAGGTATTTATTACATGGCTTTTAGTTCTTTTTCATCTACATTTATATCAAAGTACGTAACTTAAATAGCCGGAATATAATAGTTCGAAGTTGTAAAAATGCTCGTGAAGAGTATTAACTGCCCTGTCACAGTGATGTATTTTCGATATGCGTGTGACGTCACAACCGGGTAAAGCGAAATTTTTATCTAGACATCCTCGTGACTTTATAAGTCTGAGACTCCATTTTTGTGAATGTCTTCCTTTTTCGATTGAACCACACAATTTTAAAAAGCATTCTGCGGAAACTGGGCTACCCAGATTTGCCCGGGTGTGACGTCACCAATTTCCCAGTTAATTAGACAAAGTATTACAACAAGATGGCGGATGATAGGATTGTCTTTGGTCAAAATTAGTGCTGTTATTTTGTACAAGAGCAGTTTTGCTTACTTGGATTACCTTTGAATGCCTGTTTGTTGATTGATTTTTGTTACCAATGTCCTTTAATAAGGTATTTTGGTTCTTTTCTCGTTTTTTTTAAATTTAACGCTATTTTGTTTTGCGAGTTGGCGGTTAAAGTTTACATGCTTGTTTTTAACCATAGACTTGGCCTGCAGCCCTCCCCCATTTGTTTGAAAATTAATTCTGTTCGGGCAAAAATGGTCTTGTCATAAATCTATCTCTATCTCACGTTTGGGGATTTTACATATTTTTACTATTTTTCATCTTCATGGACTTTCTTGCTGTTATAGTTATCGGATGTGATGTCACAAGAGGCATTTTTGTGGCAAGTAACAAAAGAAAACTGGTTTGGAATGCCTCTTGTGACATCACATCCGGTATCTTTGACAGCGAAAAACTCCATGAAGATGAAATTTTCGGCTGACAATATATATTATGATTTTGCTCAGAAAGACCCAAATGTTACGGATATGTAAAATCCCCAAACGTGAGATAGGCACTTTAAATTAAACCGAACTTCGACCCACAATGGTTTATAGTAACGCTCTTATGTCAACAAGACGCTGGAAACCGATATGCAAATGATAATTAAAACACTTTTTGGCAGCGACGTCAGTCGTAACTGTAATTTATTTTATTAAAAAACATTTAATTCCGGACTAATTTGCGAACACTAATACATCAGACATTCCGGGAGTCTCCCGAAATTTCATGCAATCTCCCAATTTTCATCAAATTCTCCCGGTTCCTCAAAAAATTCTAGAAACGGTAGACAAATTCACAAACCTACTGTTTTTAGCGACATACATGTATGGGAAGATAAATGGGTCAACATACACTAATCTTAGCTGTTCAGAAACATAATATGTCTCTGTAAACCCCCGTATTCACTCCGTACCGCGTTCGTTCCGCGTCTCGGAGGGACAAAATGCGCACGTGCAGGCTTTTGAACTCTCTAGGTCAGAAACAAAACAATGCCAATGGCCGCAGTAATGTTCATGGCTGTGATACAGTCCAATTACGAGTGTCGAAGCATAAAAAATGGCGGCCAACAAATAAAATCTTGGGCCGCCATTTTGATGACTGTGACGTCATGTGCTGGTAATCGTGGAGCCATGTATGGCACTTGTGGCTGTAATAGCGATTTCGCTGAGAAGCTTAATTTCGTTGCAATTGCGCCAACACTACCCACTTTACCCAGCACATGTAATATGCATTACAAACATTTTACAACCTCAAACTACTATATTCCGGCTATTTGAGTCACGTACTTTGAGAAAAAGGTACTTATTTTTTGTTGCCAATGTCCTTTAAGGGGGCAAGCTACCTTAAATGTTATGTTCGCAAACCCATGATGTAATAATGGCTCTATCTTATTATGGTTAAATGTATATGTAACATGCTATATATAATTTTAAAGCTTATAACATGCTCTAAACAATAGATGCCATCCCAGGCAAAAACATCAATGTAAAAAACCCTACAAAGCTGAAAACCATCTTTGGATGCTATCTAGTCAAAAACTAAGCATCAAGAATTGTTCATTTTAACTTGTAAAATAGATTACATCCCAGTCAACAAATTAATGGAAGCTTTTGGTGTTACACTACATTTTATTGCCATAGCAACAAATATTAAGTGAGGATCTTATTTGTTAATACCAAATTCGGTATAGAGCACTCAATTTTTATCACAGAGTAAAAAGCACCATTAATTTCTTGACTGTGATGTAATCTATTTTACAAGTTCAAATGACCAATTTTTGATGCTTAGTTTTTGACTATATAGCATCCAAAGACGGTTTTCAGTTTTGCAGGGTTTTTTTACATTTATGTTTTTGCCTGGGAGGGCATGTTATAAGCTTTAAAATAATATATAGCATGTTGCATATACATTTAACCATAATAAGATAGAGCCATTATTACATCATGGGTTCGCGAACATAAAAAGCTTTCCCCCTTAAGCATATAGAGAAATTCACCCTCTAATAAGAACCTAAATTTTACCAAACTAGCGTGCGATAGGTTCTTATCGATTTGATATCGAATGAAAAATCTACAACGGGGTACGAAATATTGCAGGAGCAACTGCGAGTCTGAGATTGGTCATTAAGCACGCCATTGGTTTCACCACCGCGTGCTGTAAAATCGTAGTTCTCATCCATCTGAGTGCGAAAATCGATGAAATAAAACAAAAACATTTAATTTGTTATGGTAGTCAAATATAAATTTCTCTACTACAGGTATGTGTCGAATTGGTTCCTAGAATATTTTTCTTGGTTGTGAAAATACATACCTCTTGCATAAGCACGTTATGTTTAAGAACCTTACGAGCTTTCATTATTCTGACAATAGTGGCCTAAATAATGATAACAAACATAACTCCTATTATTATATGCATGACAAAATTACTGTATTCTGATTGGTCGAGAGGAGTGCAATTATTTGGAAACAAAAACTCAAAATATATTTTATATATATTTTTTATATTTGTAATGGATTTGTTTTGAAAATTCTAAATCCAATAAAAGCTAACAGCCTAACTCACCTGAAGGTAAAGCTTTCTGTCGTCGTCAATAGAAGTACGGAAATGATGAATTTCCTATAAAATGACAGGGCTAGGTTAAAGCATAGTTGAAAAAGTGATGTGTCGATGGTCAATTTCGACTAATGATTGATCGGAAACTCCCATAATCGATTGCAGCGTAGAAACAAATGCATATTTGTATACAATAGAATAACATAATTAAATCTAAGCCTCAAATTGATACTTCTTAAGGCAAGTAGTATAGAAAGTGGGGCTACCAGCGCATTTTTCCATTTTTCATGTCTCAACTTTTTTCTCTGGTTAACGCAGCACTTTTTCGTTTTTAGGTTCCACATATGTCTCTCGAGCAAATATGTGGAATCCAAAAACAGAAAAAGTGCTGCGTTCTCCAGAGAAGTTGAGACATTCAAATGGAAAAAGTTCGCTGTTAACCCCACTTTCGAGACTACTAATAGACGATGTGTCACATGGTTTGGAGCCTATGAGACGTGTGTCAGCTAGTAGGCTACAGAGTGAGGTGTCTAGACGTGGAGCTGCTGTGGGTGAGGATGTCGCTCGTAACAAGATTATGTCAAGCAATATTGTGTATGATCCTGATATGGACTTTATTTCAGGTCATGAGTTGAGTGGGGCTCATGATTCGAAAGGGTCTAAAGACTTGGCTATATTAAATAATAGAACGACTCTTATGAAAAGGTCTGAACGTAAACGTAACTCTGTCACGGGTGGTAATGTCGCTCGTAGTGGTACACTATCGAGTGGTGGTGCACGTGATCCTGCTATGGGTTCTGGTAATTTAGTTATACCGAATATTAAGATGAGTTTTCTAGAGAGGATGTCTGGCTATCTAGCTGATGCTAAAGCATTGGGGTATAAGTGGATGGACCTTATTAGAAGGGGATCTAGAGAGAACGTTATTAATAGAGTCACCAGAGTTAGGGAGGTCAGAGAGATTCGAAAGGCTAGACGTGATCTTAGACGATATGTGAGGAGGTCACAATTGAGTCAGGAGGCCTCAGACAAAGAGTACGAGAGAATCACTAGTCTTATTGCTAAGATGAAACGTCCTACTGTAGTACAAAGGAAAGTTGCTCTCAAAGGGTACACCAAGTCGTATAGTGTTGAGGTGATCGACAATAAGGATCCATTAAAACAACTAGTCAAGACTAGAGGAGTAGTGGGCTCGACTTTACAGAAAGAGTTAGAGAAACTGAAAGGTTTAAAGTTCTCAGAGACATTGAAAGTGACTCTAGAGAAACAAATTGGTGATGGAGAGTCTGTGTTTAAGACAGCCTTCTTCAATAGTGTGGTCAAAACAGTGGTTAGTAGTGTTGATATTAGTGGGACTACTAGACAAGCTAGCGAGGAGATAGTGAATCGTATAGCTGTATGGTTGTCAGAAGGGTCTGGGTGGGTTGTGGACAGTGTTAGTGACCACTTTATTAATGTGGTAGTGTATAAGCCTCTTAAAGGATCGAGTTATATTGAGCTACCAGAAGAGTTGAGGAACGCGTCTAAAGGTTTGATTAATATAAAGAACAACGATGACAAGTGTTTTATGTGGTGTCACGTGTTGCACAAGTGTCCTGTAGGAAAGGATCCGCAGAGAGTGTCGAAGCACAAGAAGAACGTAGGTTCTGTCAATTATGACGGAGTGAGATTTCCAGTGAGTACAAAACAGTACAACAAGATAGAGAGGCAGAACGGTATTAGTATCAACGTGTTTGGGTACGAGGACAAACAGCCATTCCCTATCTACGTTTCTGAGGAGAAGTACGAGGATCATATGGACCTGCTACTTATAACGAGTGGTAATAAACGACATTACGTATACATCAAAGACTTTGATAGGTTTATGTGCGGTCAGTCTAAACACAAGTGTCGCAAGAACTTCTGTAGGTACTGTCTTCAATGTTTTACTACCAGTGAGATTCTAGAGAAACATAAGGAGGTTTGTATGGTGATAAATGGCAAGCAAGCGATCAAGATGCCAGATGAAGGAGACAACACTCTTGAGTACAAAAATTACCACAAACAACTAGAAGTACCGTTCGTAATATACGCAGACTTCGAGGCTATCACGGAGAAGGTAGACAACGTGACACCACTCACAGGATCGTACACTAGCGAGTACCAAAGACACACGGACTGTGGGTATGGGTACAAAGTAGTGTGCTGTTATGATGATAAATATAGTAAACCAGTAGAGATGTTTCGAGGTAAGAACGCTGTTAGGAAGTTCATGAAAAAGATGTTAGAGGAGGTCAAATACTGTAAGAAAGTTAGAAAGGAGCATTTTAATGAGGACATGGTGTTGACCAGAGCTGATAAGGTTAACTTCAAGGAAGCGAATAAATGTCACATTTGTGACGAGAAATATAAAAGTGGAGACACGAGAGTTAGAGATCATTGTCATATCACTGGTAAATATAGAGGTTCAGCACATCAGTTATGTAACAGGAACTATAGATTGACTGATAAGATACCTGTCATATTTCACAATCTAAGAGGATACGATAGTCACTTCATAATCCAAGAGATAGGTAATCTAGGTCAGAAAATCAACGTCATACCAAATAATATGGAGAAATATATGGCATTCATGTTAGGTAAACATCTAGTGTTTCTAGATAGTTTCCAATTCATGAGCTCTAGTCTAGTCAACCTAGTAAACAACCTACCAAGAGATTGTCTTAAGTACACGTCCGAAGTATTTCAAGGTAAGGAGTTAGAGTTGATGTCACGAAAGGGTGTGTACCCATATGACTATATGGATAGTTTCGATAAGTTCGAAGACATAAAGCTACCCTCAAAGGAGAGCTTCTACAGTGTTCTAAACGACGAACATATATCAGACGCTGATTATGAACACGCACAAGAAGTGTGGAAGACGTTCGACTTGAATAGTATGGGTGAGTACCACGATATGTACCTCAAGACTGATGTGTTACTATTGTCTGACGTGTTTGAGAACTTCAGAAAGACGTGCAAGCAGTACTACCAACTAGATCCTTGTCACTACTTCACATCACCAGGACTATCATGGGACGCTGCTCTAAAGATGACAGGAGTGAAACTAGAGTTGATGACTGATATTGACATGTTTCAGTTTATTGAGAAAGGAATGCGAGGTGGCGTATCTTGCATCACGCATAGATATGGTAAGGCCGATAATAAATATATGAAGGACTATGATAGTCGCAAGCCATCGAAACACATCGTGTACCTAGATGCGAATAACCTTTATGGTTGGGCTATGTGTCAGTATCTACCGACTGGTGGATTTGAGTGGGTCGAAGGTTTTGACAATCTAGACAAATATAGTGACAACTCAGACAAAGGGTTGATAGTTCACAAGATCAAAGAGACACTAACTCTAAATAGACCAGCATATGTGGGTATGTGTATTCTAGACCTGTCGAAGACATTGATGTACGACTTCCACTACAATAACATCAAAAAGGAGTATGGCAACAAAGCCAAACTACTATTCACAGACACGGATAGTCTAATGTATGAGATTGAGACGGAGGACGTGTACAAAGACATGCATGCTAACAAAGAAGTGTTCGACTTTAGTGGATATGACAAGTCATCTCCTTACTTCGACCTAACTAACAAGAAGGTTATTGGTAAAATGAAGGATGAGACATTAGGAGTCCCCATCGTTGAGTTCGTTGGTTTAAGGTCGAAAATGTATAGCTACATAAAAGAAGACGGAAAAGGTGGGAAGACTGCTAAAGGTATCAAGAAGAGTACCATTAGAAACAACATAAGACACGACAACTATAAAAGTGTCCTAACAAATGGTGAGCAAATGTCTCACATAATTAAAACTATTCGCAGCAAGAGCCACCAATTAGGAAGCTACGAAATAAATAAGATATCCTTGAGCTGCTTTGACGACAAGCGACATATACTACCAGACGGCGTGTCTAGTTATGCGTATGGACATTACAAAATAGTCTAAAATTAGATGCTCAAATTTCTCAAATGCTTTTTGGTCTCCAAGTGTCTATATTTAGAGGTCACATGGTATGGTCTATTATCACATGTCTCACACACCCATTTATGAGTTCTCATCCACTCTTTAGTTTGAGCTCTAGCTGCTCTTGAAGCTTCTTCTCTTGTTTTGTAAATTCTTGGTCTTGCCATTATATATTACTAAATGTTTTATTTACCCACTCGTTGTAGTATGGATCTCCTCTTCCGTCCCAACCTAGATCCTTGTATACTACACTATACAGGTTATACTCGAATCGTGCCTTGACCTTACCAGGTTTGAGGTCGTTAGAACTACCTCTCAACTCTATACCTCTTCTAGAGCATATTCTTATGGCATAGAAAATATATTTCGATATATTCTTGACAATCAGTTTGTTTCTTTTAAGAGACCATACTATATTTATAAAATCACTGACCACTATTGGTACGTCACTCTCGTTAACTAGTCTTTTGCTAGTCAACATTCTCCCTAACCACTTGCTGTAACTATGAGCCGATTTCTTGTACATCCAAATGTTAGGTATGAAGTTTCTCACACGTCCGTAGGTAGTCTCTCCACACTTGTTATATACTAAATACACCATCTTCGATTTGGGTTCTGTGGTTACTACACTCATAACAGTATGTGGTGTCGTACCACTTTTTTGCTTTTGCGTCCTTAATTCCATTCTTGATCTCGTCCAACGTGTACCCTAATGTAGTACCACTCCACGTTTTTGATGCAATCTCATCCAATGTGTACCCAGCATAGAACATTCTCATAGTACGTTCGTCAACCATTTGAGTTATTATACTGTTATGTCTTTATACTGTTTTTAAAGACATAATAGTATAATAACTTAAATGTCGTTCTAGAAGGCGTGATAGTTAGCAGAATCAAATGTCTTCCTACTATACTGTCTTGATTGGTCTAGAACGTCCAACAATAGTTGTTTCAACTCTCTAATCTCATTCATCTGACGAATCTGGTTCTCATAGATTATCTCCATTAAGTTTCTACTACTATGTTTTGCTTCCATAGCCATCTCCTTCAAAGTTTTAGTGCTCATTATAATACTCTATATATTAGGTAACCTAAAGGTATTCCAACAACTCCAACGAATACCATTTGATACTCTTTCATCTCATCTGAGGGTTTGTAATAGTCTGACAACTCAGGCTCTTTACTAAATGTCTTCCCATCATACTGTATCGTCAGTACTTGTCTTAGTTGATCCAGAGCGTGGTTCGTGTCGTTTATGTCTGCGTTAGCGTCTGACAGTTGTTGTCTTAACTCCTGAATTTTGTCTCTCTGACGAATCTCGTTCTCGTAGAACTTTTCTTTCGCTCTTGCGAGACTTTCCAATGCTTTGTTGTGTCTCTTTATCTCTGTCTCGTAACCAGTGTGGTTTAGCTTGCTGAATATAAATCCAGCTCCTGCAAATGCTATAGCGTTGAACAAACCACCTGCTATCACACTAGCCATTATGTATTACGTTAGATTATTTTGAGAACGGGTCAATAGGTAAATATTTCTTGCTCTGCGCCCACTTAACGAGTAGCGTTGAAACGCCTACAGCAGTAGCTAACTTGAGAGTGCCCTTCACTGATTCAGGGGTGCCCAACGGTTCTTTTAGTATTTTCTTTGATGCCATCGACACGGCTACGGCTCCAGCAGTCACGAGGGCTGCGTCGTATAGCTCGTTCATCAGTTCTTTTCTGTCTATTGATGCCATATATTATATGACATGTTTTAATCAAGGCTGTCGAGTTTACGTGGTGGTGGTTCCTTTTTTATTACAACGTTCTTAGACTCCTCATTAACAGTCACCATTTGTTTATCTTGCTTCATCGCATAATACAATGAGCCGGCAGCTACAACCACTCCTATAGTTCCTATTATGTATCCATAACTAAAACCATCATACTCTATCTCACTTACCACTCTCTCTCTCATCTTCCTCTCTTTTGCAGCTTTAGATATAGCAGCCAAGCGTTTGCCTGCCTCTACTCTCTTAGGGTCTTTGGTCCTTGTTGTCGACGTTATAATAGGTACAGACTCACTGTCAGTCATCTATATTATACGTGATATCTAGTCACAGTCATCTAGCTCACAGTCATCTCACAGATAGAGTATTCGATGAAAGTATCTTTGGTGATTAGATAGTGTGGTTTCACTCTTGAATCTCCTATTACAGTACTCACACAGGACTCTGGAGTCTCTCATATATGTCTCTATGAAATGTATTATCTCGTGTTGGTCTGAGGATAGTAACGTGTTGTACCCTTGTGATCTTAGTCTCCTTAATACCCTCATCTGGTTATTCCTAATAACCCCATTACCTTTCGGTGTTTTGAACTCTATAGCAAAACCATTGTATCTCTTGTGTAGTTGTGGAACTATCAAATCTGGTTGCCCACCACTGTAACCCTTCTTCCATCCATCTATTCTTTTAGCAGATGTGTCTTGGTACTCACCCAACCCTGGGATGACTATTGTTGGGTGGTACTCTCTAATGTACTTCACAATGTCATAATGCAAGTCTGTCTCGTTCATTATTGATAACTGGTTGCATTGCGTGTACTGACCCGTTTTTCTAATAGACGGTAGAACTTCTGTGAATACCCATTTTTTAAACTTCTTGGCTGACTCCAATTTAGACGAAAATATTAGTCTGTACACACCTGGCTCGTTTATTTGCCAAACCATACTTTTGACCAACACACCGTTTTGGGACGTTGATATTTGGACCTTTATTTTCTCGTCGTCTGCCACATGGTCTCTTATATCCTAAGATTTCAGCTACCTCTTTTCCATAGAACCAAATATTGTCTCCATCTTTTACAGCAGTGACTGACATGTCGTTATTTCTAAATATTTTAGTGATACTCATCACCTATAATATACCACATGTTTTATTTTTGTGTTTAAATAGCAGTCATCTTAAGAAAGTAACCACTTAATAGCACGAACGCGTGATCTGACCAAGGTCCCATTTTGGGACCTTGGTCAAAGTGACCCTTCTATCGATCACAAACACACTATCAGTAGGGGGTCACATGTAGTGTCTTAATATTTTACTACTATTTGCACGCTATTAGGACATCTTAATAGGGTGTCAGCTCTCGTCGTCTTTCATGTGGAACACACTCCTGGTTCTGATATGTAGACCGACCATGTGTGACCGTGTGGGGTTAGTCACCCCTTGTATCTTACCCTATTTTGGAACGTTGGTCTCGTCATATATTTTATTGTACCTTTTCACCATTCCATTGATTGGTGGGCATAAGTCAGTCACAATATCGTCCAACACTTTAACGTCTGAGAGGAACATTGACTCGTTGTAAGGAAGACCTCTAAGATACGATCTTAGTTGTGTCAGTATCTTTTTATAGCTAGTGTGTGCGAACTTACAATGCTCCACTCTACTCGTCAGATTGGATTTAGCCAAGTAGCCTTGGATGATCACACCAGGACCACTAATACAAGCAATGATTAGAGGGTTAGCGGCTATCGATCCAGCTATAATCCCTACTGTTGTTAACCCTATGCTAGTCATGTTTAACGATAGTTTAATTTTCTTCAACCTCTTGTATTTCCATTTGTAACAGGCTTCTAGTTTGTGGTAGTACGCGTACAATCGTTTGAGCTCTAGCACCTCTTCCTCTGACATATCCTTTGATATGTGATTGAAATCAACAACTGACTTCTTCCTCATATATCTTAGTTCACATTATATTCCTTCATCATATCTCTACCAACTAATATTATGTCTCGGCTCGTCATGTAACCAGAGACAATCTTCACACCGTAGAACTCTATCAAAGACGGGTACTTGTAGGGTGCTAGTGGTATTTTTGGTCGATGCACTCCAAAGATCGTTACGTAAGGAGATCCTATCTCTTCGTAATTAGCTGTGAAGTCTGAGTCTGTTGATCTTATGTTATTCACCTTAACGTAGGAGTTACCCATCCGCCAATGTATTGATATCATATGTCTCTTGGTGGTGTCGATGTTATTTGGGATTGTACACGTGTACTCCCTTGCTGGAGAGCCACCACCATATGACAATTTATCAGTTTCACCTCCTTTGTATCCTATGTATTTGTCCCACGATCCATCATCGTTTGAGATAATCGCCTCCCAATCTTTCGTAGAAACCCTCATGGCTAACCTCACTACCATAAAAACGGATATGTCACAGTATTGCATACGTGGACAGTTAAAATGCACTCCAGCTTCAAATGGAATTGGAGTTAGTTCAGGGGATAGGAAGATATGACCATTGTTAACACCAATAATAGGACCATACGTTGGATCGTATTGCACTAACATGTTCGTTTTATCTCTAATGGTTTTCACTTTATTTGTTCCATTGTGATATTCCACCATACTCACAGCATGCTTTGCGACGTTAAAGTCAAATAGAACGTTATAGGACTGCGTTCTAAAGTATTGCGATAAGTATACGGACTCCAACACTTTTTTACTGACAGCATCCAAATCATCTTCTGGATCTGCTATGTTGTTGAGTGCCCTGAACGCCATATCTATATCTCCAGACATCCTCCCACCGCTAATACTTAACTTAGGGTCACTGTCTAGATGTCTCTTCGCTCTTCTTAATATTTTGTCACTCTCGTAGTCTCTGTCCTCAAACCCGTAACTTAGACTCATTATGTTATAACACATATTTGCTCACTAAATAGCCAGACACAGCCGAAACCACTAGAACTAGCCCCAACTCTGTCGTGTCATCTGGTGTCGCCTTTGATGCCTCCAGACGGTGTGTCACTTTTGGTGTCACCAGACGATTCGTCACCTTTGGTTTATCAAGTGTCTCCAGGTGCTCTTTCTGGTGTGTCACGTTTGGTGTCGTCAGACGATTCGTCACCTTTGGTTTATCAAGTGTCTCCAGATGCTCTCCACCTTCTTGGTGTACTTTCTTAACCTCCGTCGTTTCTGTGTAGTTTAACCCACTATTTACCCCAAACTTCATACTCTGTGTGGCAGTCTTCAATAGGTTGTTGTACCCAGCGATTTTGTTCTTTAGGATTACCACGTTACTTGGCATTAACCACGTAGATGGTGATAGCGCAAGATTTTGGACAACGTTAGTATCTCTAATCGACTTGTTCATGTTGAGAATCCACGTTGACACGTCGTAGTTTATAACACTATCCTCCACCAACTTTCGGAACTCTTGCTGAGTCTCTAGACTACCTGCGGAATCACCAACGACTGACACACGTGTTCTCGCTTGTGCACCAAGTGTGGAGTAAACAAAGGCCTCTATGGACTGATTTAGGTATTGTCTCCCAATGTTGGTGAGACCATTCGACACCAGAGGAACGTATCGTTTGTAGTCGTTCTTAACGTCGTTAATCGTGAAGACTCTCTCCTCACCTGTTGTACCATCAGCAAGGACTTTACCCTGGTAGTAATGTTTTCTGGGAATCTTGTCTGTCTTACCATACAATTCTCCAGCATCAAACTCTCTACTTATCGATCTCATACTCTCACCACCTTCCATCCTTCTGAGAAGTCTTCTAACAGTAAAGTACAGGTGAAACCTCATTACACTTGTGATAACAGGGTGAACTTCTTGCGAGGGTGACAAGTGTTGTAACGACACTCCACAACAGAAACTTGCACAATAAGTCGCAAACACTACTCTATAGTAGCTCTCGTTGTCGTCCCACTTTGACTTTGTCTTTGACGTGGTGATTTGCAATATTGGTAGCTTTGAGAGAAAGTAGCTCTTTTGATTAACGAATACTCTAAAGTTATTCACTGGGTAGTTCAACACGTTTTCCGTTGGATAGCCATCCCAAAGTCCCCAGTGGTTCTTGCGACCTTTCGGTAATGGTTGGATAGTTCCACCAGATAGCCATATTTCTGGAAACTTGTTGTTGTGTAACCAAATCCACATACTCTTGTCGTTTTTGAAGGTATCACTAGTTATGTTCGTGCTTATGATGTCGTTGTTTCTAAAATATATGTCAACGCCATTAACCTCACCATCTTGTGAGACAGTTGGATCGAACTCAAACTTGCTCAAAGTGATGTGAGGATACTTTCTCACTAGGTTCAACTTAGCCACGCGTATGGCATTAGCTATCTCTTTTTGGTTAGCTATCATTGGTTTGTTTATCGTTAGATACTTAGTATACTCCGGGTTACTCTTAAACCTACTTGAGTCTATCGAAACGTCACCAATATTAGTTTTCGTTACGAAGAATATATGTAAATGCATATTGTCGTCAACATCAAGAAAAAACCTATTCTTGTCAGCATAAGGGTACTTTCTTTTGAACGCGTCCATCATAACATACCGTACGTTATATGAGAGTGGTAGTATTGATTAGTGGTTCAACGAAAACTACAGACCTACCAGAGTCAATTATAACAACTAACTCAGACCCTCACTTGCTAGTGAAGAAGGCAACCATCTTTTGGGATTACGTTAACGTAACCACAGCTAACAACAAGATAACTTATAACAGTAATGACCACGTTTTTAGCCCTGGGTATCACACCTTTAAAATGGTCGCCGACGACTTGAAAGAGTTAGGAGACGTCAAGCTAGTAGCTAACAGATATGACTCGACGTGTACGATAACAACTGATCAACAAATAGAACTGTTTAAATTTGGACAACTTCTGGGATTTGACGAAAACACTACAATAGCCACCACAAAAACCAGTCCCAACGTTGTTAACGTTAACAGAGGACTGAAATACATACAAGTAACATCTAACATTGTGGACAGATCTAAGAACATAGTTAATGGTAACAAAAGTGATTGTATCACATTACTGCCAATAACTAGCACGCAGACACTTAAGGGTTCTGTTCAACATTTTGGT
Organism: Chrysogorgia sp. JL179-B06; assembly: GCA_035772405.1. Classification (NCBI taxonomy): domain Eukaryota; kingdom Metazoa; phylum Cnidaria; class Anthozoa; order Scleralcyonacea; family Chrysogorgiidae; genus Chrysogorgia; species Chrysogorgia sp. JL179-B06. The sequence goes on from JAYKKM010000137.1 coordinate 117,817, forward strand.
GTTGGGTCGAAAATCCCAATAAACAAAGGAGTCATCAACCATCTAGAGTTCAAGATAACAGACCAGGACGATAACAGTATTAACGTTGGTGAAGTGTTGTTAGATTTACACATCACGTAGTGTATATGGAGCAAGAACTAAGAGATATTTACTATAACCCATCAACTGGTTACCAGTCTGCTGAGAGGCTGTACCAAAAGGCACAAGAAGACGGTCTAAACGTTAGTAGGACAAAGATAAAGGACTGGCTAAAATCTCAAGACACATACACTAGGTACAAACCAGTTGTTAAGAAACACAAGTTTAGACAAACGTTTGTTGACTACCTGGGTGAGCAGATACAGATGGACTTGGTTGATATGGGCAAGTACAAGCACAAGAACAACGGGTACTACTGGATACTAACAGCCACCGAGATCCTTAGTAGGTATGCTTTCGCAATACCCGTCTATAGGAAAGATACGAAAAACATGACTAAGGCTGTAACAGAGTTACTAGAGAAGGTTAAGGTTAGATTTGGCGAGTATCCAAAGCTGGTTCAGTTTGACGATGGTAAGGAATTCTACAACGTTGGTGTGAAGGATCTACTGGAGAAACACGACGTGAAATACTTTAGCACGAACTCTGATAAAAAGGCAGCAGTCGTGGAACGGTTTAATAGAACACTTAAGACGTCTATGTGGAAATACTTCTACAGTAAAGGAACGTACAAGTGGATTGACATTTTAGACCAACTCGTTGAAAATTACAACAATACCAAACACAGTACTATTCTAATGAAACCTAAAGACGTGAGCAAGAAAAACGAAAACGAAGTATGGACGACGTTGTTTGGACACCATTTCGGTGACTACCCACTACCAAAGTTTAAAGTAGGTGAGACTGTCAGGATATCAAAGTACAAGAGCATATTCGCGAAAGGGTACGAGGCTAACTTCACTGAGGAGCTATTCAAAGTGACAAAAGTCATACGTGGTGACCCTACCGTGTACGAGATAGAGGACCATGAAGGGGAACCCATCATCGGTAAGTTTTATGAGGAAGAGTTGTCAGCTGTTGATAAAAGAGACGATGTATACAAAGTTGAGAAGATAGTGAAGAGAAAGAAGGTGGGAGGTAAGAAGATGGCTTTGGTTAAGTGGCTTGGTTATGATAGTAAACACAATTCGTGGGTACCAGAAAGCGATATTCAAAATATCGAGTAGTGTATAATGGCTGAAGGAGGATTTGATGAAATCGAAATGCAAGACCGTGACAAGTTTGAGAAATATACAGACAAACAGTTAGAAGAAGAGTTCGACATGCTCAATAATATACTCACAGAAGATGATACAGGACAAGAATATAGTGGTATACACGACAGGATCACTAGGGTAGAACAAGAGATAGAGAAGAGAGACATATCGTACAGAGTACAAGACAGAATCAGATATATGGAGACATTATTCACAGGTGGAAAAGATGGGAAAACAGTGTTAATCACTAGTAAGGGTAGTAATGTCACCGCTGAGGCCCCAGCAGTAGTGTTTGCTGAGCCGGTGACATATGGTGACGTCCACGACGAGAGCTTCAATTTAGCTTTCGAAGAGGCGAACGAAATCGAAAGAAGACTGAAAGAACTAAAAGGAGAAAAAAAAGTCAATAGTAAATGGTGTAAAAAGAACCAATCTAATAGACAGAAAAATACATAGATTGTATAAAAAAAGACTTAGTCATGACGATGTGTCAAGGAATATAGTCAATAGGTCATATGTGACACCCTCAGGTTCTATTCTTTTCAAACCGGTAGGAGAAGATGGTGAATATTTGAAACCTAAACTAATACTAAAACCTGGAAAAAATGGTTTAATCTAAAGTAAAGACAGTAGAAGTAAAAGTGCGATTGAGCAGTTTAAGCAGTTAGTTGAACAAATCCCCGACACAACAACTGACGTTAGAACAGTAGACACCCCAACAACTGACGATAGAACAGAAGACACCACAGTTTCAAGTGAAGACTTCCCAGTAATTGAAACAGAAGCTAACCAAGATAACGTATTTGGGTTAACAGAAAAAGAAAATAGTGAGTTAAGAGGCGTCCTAAACTCAAGTGATACAATCGATCCAGACACTAGACCACTATTTCTAAAAGCACAAGCCGACTATTTTCAGGACGCTATTAATAAGACTGTAGACCTTATCAACAGAGAGGAAGTCGGTTCCACAGAGGAGTTAGAGTTGAATAAACGATTGACAGGTCTCAAGACAGCTAGGGACAGAACCTTAGACCAATTGGAACGTGAGGCTGTTAGAGAACAACAAGAAGAGGACATCACTCGGTTACGAAAAATAAAGGAGTGGTTTAAGGAAAATTGGTTGGGTGCCTCAGCTTTAGGAATAACCATAGCCTCTTTTATCACCACAATTATAATATCTGCTAGAAGTGTTATCTTCAAAGGTGGTCAAGCACTTGGAAAACTAGGAAAAGCTATAGCTAATCTAGCCGCAAAAGCTGGCCCTCTACTGTCTGGACTGCTAAACATGGTGGCGACTGTGCTAAAGTGGGGAGCTGCAGGTGTATCTTGGTTAGCATCTAATTTGTGGATCCTAGCAATAGCACTAGCTTGGTTCGTCTACGATCAGTACAAACAGAGGAAATAAAACATGTGTTATAATATATAGCATGAATACTAATGAAAAAGAGTTGCTTCCTGGATATAGACGTCGTGAAATATCTTCTATCAAAGGCACAAGAACCCGTCATGTTGTAACGCTAAACCCCAACAAAGCCAATCCAGGGGAGGAGTTATACATCGATATCCCGAAAACGAAAGGTAACACTTGCTTGGTACCCTCCAGTCTCCATCTTCTATTCGACTTTAAAAGTTCGAACGCGAAATCATGGTTTCTTAACAACCTTTCGAGACTACTACTTGATAGACTGGTGGTAAAACTAGCAGGTGAGACTGTGTACGACAATAGTGGTGAAAGTGTCATCGGTACGTACAAAGACCTCTGGAAATCTAACAGTGAGCGAGACCAGATGGTTGAATATGGTATAGCAAACGAGAACCTTCGAAAGCTAATCTCAAAGGACGACAGTGGCGCGGCCAGTGGAGACACACAAAAAGTTAGCGATGGTCTGATGTTCTCCATCCATAACAACAAACAAAAGATTCAAATCGACAAGATTCTAGAAGATCACGGTCTATATGCACCATACAACATGAACAACAATTTCAGGTATATAATCACACTACCTAAAGCGTCTGATATTATGGTGGCTCAATCTGGATCGGCTGTGGCTGGCTACACGTTGGAGAACCTTGAGTTGGAGTACGAAACTATCGAGAGTCAAGAGATTGCTGATGAAGTATCGTATCTATACTCATCAGGTAGATCTCTGTCGTACGAACACACCACACTAATGAAGACTACGGAGTGGGATAAAGGAATCACACTCGTGAATGAGAATATTAATCTACCAAGAAAATCGATGAAATCTGTCGTTTTACTCTTCACAAACAAAACAAGAACTGATAGTGAAGAGTTCGTCTATCCAAACATAGAGTCAGTCAAACTCACCATAGAAGGTGTACCAAACATGGTCTACAGTCAAGGAATACCGAAATCAAGACTCTGGGGAGAAGCGAAAAGACTATTTGGGCAAGGACTAGACTCCGACCAGCACATGACTGTCCAAAAGTTTTACAAAGACGGTTTCGCCTTGGTTGTTGACCTTAGATCTATCGAAGATAACGCGAAAGTCGCCACTGGAAAAAAGATCGTGAACACTCAGTCAGGAATATTGATGGAAATCAATAAAGAAGTCACAACAACGAACGTCATGTGTAGAATATTCGTACTCTCCGACGGACTCGTAAACCTTATCAACAACGATCTATAATCAATCCAATACTAAAACATATAGTATTCTATATGAAAACACCTTTTAACATGTTAATTGTTGGTATGACAGCCTGTGGTAAAACACACTACCTATTGGATATGGTAGAGAAAGAATACATGAATCACTTCGAGTATATCATTCTTATATGTCCAACATTCGAATGGAACAAAACGTACACAGAGTGGAAATACTTGAGAGACCCAGACTTTATCACTATTCAGTGTGAGCAAGACAAGGTCAACGTGTTTCTTAAATACTTGACTTGTATTTATAAAGGCACCAACTCACTGATAATACTAGACGACTGTGCTGGTGGGCAGGACGTTAAAAACAGAACAAGCGAACTAGTTAAACTAGCCTTTAGTGCTAGACATTACAACCTATCCACAATAGTCGTGACACAACAACTAACCTCAATTAGTAAACCATATCGTGAGAACATCTCAAAGTTAGTAACATTCTACAACCCTAATAGAAACGATATGAAAATTATTGTAGACGATTATCTCAACGGAGTCGATAAAGTGGAAATTCAGAAAATAATAAAACAGTTGAAAGACAACGAGTACGCAAGATTGGAGATACTTCTAAGACATCCATACTCGTACGAATTAGTTATTCCGCGAAAACAAAACACGTCGTATAGTATAGGACATGCCAAGACGTAAGACAAAAAATCTTGAGACAATTGACGAACTCATCGAAGACATACAAGAAGCAGAACAGGAAGTGATTGATGAACCACAAATCGACACACCACAAGTTGACAAGTTGACTAAAAAGAGATGTAGAGAAGATTATATCATACATATCCCCCTACCTCCCTTATTTAGGGTTGCTATCAGGTGGACTGACAACTAGTAAACACGTACTCAGCCACATGGCTAGAGGGGAAATCCCCGAGGGGGAACCCCCGAATGAAGGAGACAGTACTATCTAATTACAATAACTTACAAAACGACCTAAAGACACGAGTATATACTAACTTAATGAGTGTAGAACGTCAGGAGTCAGTGGAGGAAAAGACAGCGAGACTCAACAAAGAGTTGTTATTTATCTACCAGGTTAGAGAGATCAAACGACAACTCTTCGCTAAGACTAACTTGGAACGTGAGGAACTAGACGAGAGGTTTAAACACACTGTACTTGGGAAAAGGATGACCAGCCACGACAGAGAGTTGCAGCTAGTAGTAATGTAGTACACTTTGCGTCAAAATTTATAGCTCGTACATTTCCCAAAATTTCGAATCCAAATTTCCAAGTCTTCCCAAATCCCAAAAATTCTCCAAAAACAAATTCCAAAATATTTCAAAAACATTTCCCAAAATTTCGAATCCAAATTTCAAAACATTTCCCAAAACATTTCCCAAAACAATTCTCCCAAAACAAATTCCAAAATATTTCAAAAACATTTCTCAAACCGAACCTGAGATCCTAAAATTCGAAACCAAATATTTCGAATTCAAAAACATTTACAAAACATTTTCAAAAATTCTCCCAAAACATTTCCCAAAACATTTCCCAAAACAATTCTCACAAAACATTTACAAAACATTTACAAAACATTTTCAAAAATTCTCCCAAAACATTTTCAAAAATTCTCCCAAAACATTTACAAAACATTTTCAAAAATTCTCCCAAAACATTTTCAAAAATTCTCCCAAAACGTTTCCCAAAACATTTCAAAAATTCTCCCAAAACATTTACAAAACCCAAAAAGAGGGTTCTCCCTATGTAACACTGTTAAAAACAGCCAAAAAAGACCCAAAACAGGCCAAAAACACCAAAAAACAATGGACCAATGTGTGCACAAAGTGTCGAAAAACGGGGTGTTTCGAGTGTTTTGAAACATCTATGTAACACTGTTGTTTTGAGTTGGTGTTGACTGGACACTAACGGTGAGTTTGGAGTACATTATACGACAGCGGGATAAAAAGTAGTACATTATACGTCCGCGGGATAAAAAGTAGTACATTATACGTCAGGGTAAAAAAAAAGTAATCGGATGTTTATCACCTTATAGAAAACACGTGTGTACACACTATAATAAAGAGATGTTAGCGAAACGTGTTATAGACATGATAACGAGTAACGACCTGACCACAGAAGAGCTGATGAGAATCTGGAACATACTGGCTCAGTTCATTCACTGGAAAGAGAGTGGGGGTGTCGGAGTGGTTCCTGAGGGGTACAGGTGTTACGTAGAAATTCCGGTCTGGTACTAGAGATCGCGGTTGAGAAAGTTTACTTACCTGTTTGGTAAGTAGACTTAATAATAATAATAATAATAACTTTATTTAAACTGTTAGTGAATCCCATCAGCATAAATGCTGGTATTAACGGGAGAACAGTGCTTAATTAAATATTATGACTTAGCTATTAATACAGTAATATACATAAATTGAGAAAAATAACCTAATAAGAAATTTACAAACTACAAACATGAGAATTATTGTCAATTTCTAAAAGATACATATAAATAATACATTTAAAACTATTAATGGATGTTATTTCCCTAAACTTCGAAGGCAAAGAGTTCCAGTCCTTCGCACCAGCATACTTGAACATGGATTGCCCTATTGCACTATGAACCTTCGGGAGATCCAGCAACGTTTTATCTCGCAAATCCTTGTCGTGCATGTTACGTCTAAACCTAAAAATATCTCTTAACTGGTCAGAGCAGTCCAAATTATGCAATATTTTATAAATACTTATGCAATAGTTTAAAAGACTTCGAAAGAGACGATGAGAAGACGAGTTACACAACTGAAAGACATTTTTGTCGAAGATCGAAAAATACAACACCATAAAAAGGTGTCCACACCTTTATTATAGAACAAAAATTAGGTCTAGTTATTTAAAATACGTGTTATATAAACAATGTGTCTTGTTATGAGTTATCTACTACAGTTTGTAAGAAGACTTAGACAACCTAGCTACTCAAAGATGGTGAAACTTGATCTCGAAGACGGAATTGGTGAGTGGGATTTAGGTGTAGACAACGAGGTGGTTATGTATGTAGAACCACCTTGCGTTCGTAGAGTTTGTGTGGTACGTTAGGTGATGTCTCTTTTTTTGTAACCAACTCTAGTTACAAAAGCTTAGACAACGTTAGTTTTTAGATCCTCAAGTTAGGATATATAAATGTAGGTGGTGGTGCCGATGGTTCGTTAGGATCCTCGTTGACTGAGGCTTTGACTTTACTTACGAGAACTAGTTCGTCAGTGTCCTTGTCTGTCTTTTTGATAATCTTCTTATTACTTTTCACAGACTTCAACCTTTTGAGTGTGTGTCTAATTCCCTCTGAACCTGATAGTACAGTCGCCGCTCCAATAGCGATAGCTCCTGATATTGGGTTTGGAATTATGATGGCCGTGGCTATTCCACCAACAAGTATAACTGTGGTTACAACCACCTTAAGGAGTGCTTTCACTTTGAGACGTCGCATCTTCTTCTTTGAACTCTGTAAATCTCTCTTCACTGTGAAACTTAACTCTTCTAAGTTTTGACTGAACATACCTTTATTAAGGTACAATCTAAGGCATATACTAGGGTACAAACCACACTAATAAAATGGTTGACAGCAATACACAAGAACAAACACTCCGAAAACTGAGAGCCGAGGTTAAACTCTTAATGGTTAGAGGTCTAATTAAACCAGTACCTGGGATAGAGGACTTGTCAGAGGAGACACTTGAGATCGTAATAACCGAGTACAAGGAGTCAAAACTAAAATCCGTCAACGAGACAATTTGTGTTACGTTGATTAATGGGTTGACTTCGGTGTGTAAGAGTTCGAACATAATGACAGACGAGGCTGTTGACTCGATGAGAGAAGAGATCCTAGGCAACGAGGGATTCATGTCTGTTGCGACAAACATCATTGGTAAGGTTACACCTTGTATTCCATACATTGGTGTTGCCGTTGGTTTTGGAATACTAGGTAGGTACTTGTATGATGGTGTTATGGCAGCCAGGAAAGCAACAGAGACGCCCATGGAAGAGGAGAGTACACCTAACGAAATGTAGACTCTCATTTTTGAGTTACGTAACACATTGTATGTTACGTAATTTTTACTCGAAGACACTACGAACACACGATGTTGTACGTGTGAGGGAACCCTAGACCAACTATGAGATAGCTGTACCTAGTTGACTTGAGTGTGTGTTGTACTTGCTTTCGCTCGTCATCGGCGATATTACCTAAGAACTCGTCGAACAGTAGTGTGTTACCTTGTTTAGACTGTGTGTGGAACGCAACCACTCTGGTTAGATTGTCTCTGTAGGGTTTTGAGATACTGGTAAGTTGTTGTGTAACGACTATGATACCAACACCAATATGACGTGCGTTAAACGCTAGACTCACTAAGGGTGATGTTCTTCCCTTTACGTCGTTACCTTGTGCACAGTCGTCTAGAACAATGAGATTCTTTGGCTCGTCTTCAGACCCTTTGTTGGCAGGTGTTTTACACTTCCCCATAATCTCTCTTATCTCTTCGTTGACTGAGTCTTGGTGGCAACCTATGTAGTGGACCTTTTTAGAGAGTGGGGTTGGTAGTTTCCATTTTTTAAAAGCCTTGTTGTTGTCGATCGTTGGACATATGATGTACACCTTGAGAAGACTCGGGTTGTGTTTTAAGATGGATTCGAGTTGGTGGATAAGATAGTGTGTCTTACCACTACCACTTCGACCAATAATAAGTTCTGTGTGTGGTAACTCTAACTCTTTAGTGTACTTTTTGACGTCTGTCATTTATTATCTTGATGCCTAGTCCAATAGCACTAATAGTAGCTATGACTGGTAGTGCATATTTGTTTGACCAAGCCTTGCCACCAGTGTCTTCGTCTTCGCTATCACTATCGCTATCAGTGTCACTGTCGCTATCACTGTCGCTAGAGTCGTCCACGTCTACGGTGAGATCTACGGTGGAATCCTGTTCTTTTGGAATGTTGACTAGTAACGACGTGTTCAGTGACTTGTTGTCGTCGATCATCTTGTACAACAACAGTGTCTTTGGAACTCTGATAATACCCTGTGCAATGTCGACCCAGGTGTTAGTCCAAGAGGTTATTAGACTCATTGAGGCTCTTGTGTCTCTTACTGTTTGGAACAGTGCACCACTATTGACACGAACGGTGTGTAACCTCTTGAACTCTGCTTGTGTGAGCTGAACCATTCCAATGTCTGTGTTACTTACGATGGGAAACCCTGTTTTTCCTTGTGCTAGAAGTACACAGTACATCATCGTTAGAATAGAGTCGGTGATGTTAGTTATTCCATACTTGGTTATTCCGTCTGAGTTGGTGTGGATCATCTTCTTGTAGTCCATGGGGTGTGTCTCGTAACTAACAAGTTGTTCGTACTTAATCTTAGAGTATTGTGGGTCGTTGTACGTTAGTTCTATGTTTCTCTTTGTGTTGTTCTTTTTTTCCCTTGTGATCCACTCTGTTGGGTCCTCGGTAACTCTAGATATTCTTGTCTCCCATAATATTTTCTTAGTTGGGATGTTACTAAGAATGACTTCGATGTCTGTAGGGTTGAGTGCGTCTTTGAGTAGTTCGGGGTTCTCCATCATGAAGTGGAAATTTAGAGCCACGTGGTACCTCAACAATCCACCAACACATGTGTTGTCCAGATGGTGAGTACAAACACCACATTTGGTTGTTGAGACATACATAGCTGCCAGAGACCTAAAGTACAAGTCATCCAAGTCCAAACTAGGCTTCTCATCACACTTCCAAGTGGCTTTTGTGATACTATAGCTCTTAAGTCTTAGTTGGAGTGGTGGTAGTGTGTTGTCTGATGTTGGTAGTGTAATTTTAGGTTCTAGAGGATTGTAGTCGAACGACCCTTTGATGATCGTCTTCGAGTCTGGCACGTTCTTTGTGGTCTCTAGTTTACCATCTACACTTATCGTCAGCATTCTTTTATTCAAGATAAATGAAAGGGTACAAATCCAGGTCCAAATTAAGAAGACGTGTGTCTAAGTATCCAATGAGTCAACGTAAGGTTGTGAGATCTCGACTATCGAAGACTCGTAAGGTTTCGAAAAGACCGTGGTACAAGAAGTACAGACCTGGTTCAAAAGCTAAGAAATATCTAAAAAAGATTGTCAAGAACAAGACATTACAAAAAGGGGTTCTCGCGGCAGCCACAATTGGAACCATCGTAGCTGTTATGCCTAAAGAGTTTCTAGAGAAGGCGGCTGAGACTGTTCAAAGTATGGGAGAGAACATCTTCAACATCGCTGAGGGTCTTGGTGACACAGCTGGCTTGTTAGTTAGAGCTGTGGGAACAGGTGCTGACGTGTTTGCGAATGGTCTTGGTTTTTTGTCTGAGAACGTGGGAACCATCGCTCTCGTAGGTGTTGGTGGTTGGCTCGTGAATAAGGTCTTATAGGGGGGTACCGGTGTTGGTACCTAGTCTCGTTCCTTGCATAATAAAGTAAGGAATGAAGTCTACCAAAGTTCAAAGAACAAGACACTCGACAAGTGATCAAAACCCTAGGTACTCATGGTTGTCCAGGTCTGACCCACAACTACGTGGAACAAGAACAAAGTATGTGATAACACACAATCAAAGTTATCACCAACCTGGAGAGGATGTAAACATTAGACTAGGTGATCTGGGTGCGACTCACCCTATTGACCCTAACAGTATTAATCTTAGGTTTGTGTTTTCACGTACAGACCCTGACGCGAAGTTGTTCAACAACTTGTCTGCCAATCTTGTCCAGAGACTCGTTGTGTCCATGGGTGGTGAGACGTTGTACGACAACGCACACGAGAACCTAATGAGGACTTATTCTGACTTGTGGCTGAGTCAAAGAGCGAGAGAGGAGTTAACCGAGTTTGGTATTTGTGACGAGCTTCTTAGAGGTAATGGGTGTGTGGAAGGTAGTAAGGAAGACACACCCCAGTGTAAAGTGATCGTTCAAAAGTTGTCCAAAGTTTTCAGACACCAGAAGATCCCAATTGGTAAGATCGTGTCTGACCAAGGTACTGTATCATGGTGCCAAGTGCTAACCTTGAGAATTTGGAGTTCACCTTAGTTCTCGCTGATCCAAGTAAGGTTTTGTCTAAGGGGTCTTACACTCTAAGTTCTGTGGAAGTGGAGTACGACATCATTAACTCGCCTAGCTTACGTGATCTTGTTGTCAAACAGTACACAGAGGGTAAGAGCTTACCATTTAGAGGATTGTCTTGGTTACACCAAACATTGTGGTCTAAAGACAACATGTTGATCAATGAGAACATTAATGTCTCTAAACGTTGTTTGAACCAGATCATCATGTTGTTCACAAAGGTCAAACGTAGTGGTTCAGAGGAGTTCGTGTTTCCTGGAATTAGTTGTGTCAACATAACTGCTAAGGGTGTTCCTGGTGCTGTCTACAACACAGGTATTAAGACAGTTGACCTACTCACAGAGGCACGTAAGACATTCAGCGGTCACATGAAACCACACGAATTCTTCTGTGGTAACATGTTTGCACTGTGTGTTGATCTAAGATCTACATTCGCTCCTGACGAGTACGGAAACGGGCGAAACACACTAGGTGGTTCTGACATAGTTCTTGAGATTCAAAGAGATCCTGACATGTCTCCTGAAGAGGATGTTAGGTGTCATGTTTACACTGCCTACGACGCCATTTTGAATATGAGTACGAAGGGAATGATCTCTCTTGTGGTTTGAACACAAGTACGAAAACAGGTAAGTTCTTGAGTTTCGTTGTTGAATAAACAATGAAACTGTTAACAGAGATGACTATGAGTGAGCTGAGATGGTACGGACAAAGACTTCACATACGTGGTGCGAGTAGCTATAGTAAGTACACTGCGTCGACGAGACATCACTTAGAGTCTGAGATATTTGCGAGACTACGAACGAGTCCAGAGTACATTGTGTTGTCTGACAAACCACTTAAGTACCTACGAGACAACGCTAGAAAATACGGGTGTAAGATTTCGTCCGATGTGTCGGAGTCTATGAGAGACGAGATGATGTGTGCTCTCGTCAAAGAGGGTTTCGTAGAGTCTAGCGAAGGACTTGTGGATGAACTCGGTAAGGTCAAAGTTGTGTTAGACAAGATAGGTGTGAGAGTGTTCGAAGAGTCTTAGAGTAGAGTTGTTTGTAACCAAACCTTTTTGAGTTTGGCTACGTAACGTGTCTTTGTTACTTTCGACTACACAACCTTGTTGTTCTTACCAACAAGAATGTTGTTTTCTCTAACACCCTTGTTGCTTTCAAACACACATTCTTGTTGTTCTACCATACATTATGGTGTGTTGTTTTTACCAACAAGAATGTTGTTCTCTCTAACAACCTTGTTGCTTTCAAACACACATTCTTGTTGTTCTACCATACATTATGGTGTGTTGTTCTTACCAACAAGAATGTTGTTTTCTCTAACAACCTTGTTGCTTTCAAACACACATTCTTGTTGTTCTACCATACATTATGGTGTGTTGTTCTTACCAACAAGAATGTTGTTTTCTCTAACAACCTTGTTGCTTTTTAGGTAATAGAATAAAAGAATGTTCAAACACACAAGAACAAAACAAGATCTAGTAGACGCGGGGTCTAAGTTAGGAATTCCTGGTGTAACACATACTAACAGAAAGTACACTAGAAGAAACATCGAGGGTTTAGAGAGTCTTGTGGGAGTGGGAAAACATGAGCGTAAGTGAGAGAAAAGTACGAAGAGCACCTCTTCGAGAGTTAAAAAAGATGGCTGTGGACAATGGTGTGTACTGTGTTCGTGACTACACACTGGAAAACAAGGAAGAGTTGGTGGAGAGAGTAGTTCTACGTCTACAACAACCACCACATCAAAAGACAACGAGTGACTATGGAGTGGATGAGGTAGGACCACCTAGACCAGAAGATAGAGAGGACTACATAGTAAGTGAGGGTTGCGAAGATAATTGTGAATACGGCGACGACGACTCGGGTCCCAGTGAAGACCACTCAGAGACTAAGGAGAACAACAATATCGAGTGTTCGAGCTCCAAAACCACCGAACCAAAACTTAGTGAGTCTAAACCTAGTTTCCCTAGTAAACATAACCTATGTGGGTTTGAGTGTGGTCTTGGACTAACGAACAGAGAATGTGCGATACGACGAAACCTAGATAACGCTACGATGTTCACATGTCGTTGAGAGTCTAACAATATTTGTACACACCAGATGTGTACAAATCTCTCTTTCACAACTACTTAGCTACTTAGTCTTCTATACACACGGTACCCACCATACACGATAGCTCCAGTCACTACAAGGTCTGTTGTGAGATAGTACGGGTTCTTGTTCTTGTGTGTCTCTAGTTCGCTTTGAACCTGACTATTTACCATGTTTCGTTGCGCTAGGAGATCATTAAGTGTAGACCGATCATTGGCTTGCTCTTGTTTTGCATCACTACGTTTTTGAAATCTTCGAGTGTCTTCGAGTTGTTCTTTAACGATATTTTGATCCCATTTTATACGCTCCTCTTCTAGTGTTGCCATTCTCTCGTTGTGTCTCTTTGTCTCTTTGAGGTACTTGTCATCTTGTAAACTCGAGAACAACATGTCGGCTCCAGACATAATGAATGGTGACAGTAGTAACGACACTGCTTGCATTTTATTAGGACACATCTTAGACCTGCTTTTGTACCGCTAGGAGTGCTAGTGTACACCTCCGACGTACTCGTGTACAAATAAAATGAGCTCGAATGAAACAATGAGTAACGACGACGCCAAAGCTCTTAGGAACATGCAACTAAAGGATCTCAAAGCCAAAGCTGTCACCTTAGGTATTAAAGGTACCACGTCGAGAACAAAATATACACGAAACACACGTGGTAAACTCATAGACGACATCGTCTACGTTAGTAATCTCAAAGAGAAGATGAGAGAGTGTGATGTAGGTGAGAGTGAGATTGGGCTCGACGACTTACATGAGAGTGTCAAGAGTAGTGTCAAAAGTGAGACACCAAAAACACTGGGTGACTCAGTGTACTCTGAAGACAAAATGTCTAGTCCTCTTATCTGTAGATCTGTCAAAGAGACTGAGACTAAGAGTAGTGAGAGTGACCGACCAAAACAGTCGGTCATCGAGGAGACATTACACACTCCTAATCTAGTCGACAATAATGTGTCCCTTGGTTGGTTGATAGGTATTGTGACGACAGTAACTGTGGTTACACTCTCACTGGTTGGTGTTAAGATGTTGAACAAGGACACTAGACAAGTCAAGACAACCAAGTCTACAAAGTCAAAACCAACACACACACTAGTTAACGATCTATAGGTTTAGACCTAGTTTTGGCCCGTGTTAATAAATGGAAGATATAACTAAGTACGTGTCAAAGGAGAACGTAACCAAGTATTCAGTTCTAAGTTCAAGTGTGTTGGCTACACAACAACTAGCCACAATGGGTGCTATTGGAAAACGTGGTTGGAAGTACATGTACTGGGTCAAAATGTCCGGTGCAACTGTCTTAGGACTAGTTGGTGGTGGTCTCGTCAACCAGGTCATTGTTAACTACCAAAAACCAATAGTGGTTCAAAAGTCAAGTGCTAAGGCTTCGAGTACTAGTAAGGGGTCAGACGTAAGCGGGTTGTAAGTAGTCTCTTGATTTTCATTCCTTGTTGGAATGAAGATCTTAAAAGTGTTGTAGTTGGCTCTCAACCAAAAAACATTTCGTTGTACGTGTCTATCTCTGTGTTTTCACACTCGTCGTCCGAGTCACTGTCGTCGTCTGAGTCACTATCGTTGTCATCTAAGTCTTTCAGTAGACTCTCACAGTTGTATTTCTTTAGTTTGTCTAGACAACTCTGTTCCCACTCCTCATGGTTGTTCCAGTCGTATGGTTTCAGAAACTTGACGTTCTTACTCCTAAAGATCTTTATCACACCAGCCATCGAGTGTTGTTTTTCAACACCCATCTCGAGTAAATTTTCGAACTCTAACCCCATGTCAAGTTCAATGAACCTCTCTCTCACGTAGTTTATGTACTTGTACCACTTTTCTCTCTTCATTGTACAGACCACTGTTCGTAGACTCTGTTCGTTCAACTTTTTGAAATCTAGGTTGTGTATCACTAGGTCTCTAATAATGTCGTGTTTTGAGTTACTCTCCTTGTTTTTGGTAACGTAGGGTACGTACGATGGTCCTCTGTCTTGTCTACAGTAGTACTTCAAGGTACCAATGGAGTAGTTGGTCTGTCTAGTGTGTTGGTTATCCCACAACTTGTCGCACGATGTATCACAGTACTTTTCAGAGCATCGTTCAGAAAACTTATGCCAGAGCTCTCTTCCATGTTCACTTCCGTGTGTCGCGTTAAACAAGACACATCCAACACCAAGCCAACTTTGGTAGTCCTCAGATCTGGTGTCACTTAGTTGGTCTAGGTAGTGTGTCAACTCCTTAACACTAACTTTGACATCGTTGTCGTAGACTCTTGTTATGTCAGGTTTCCGTGTGTCCTCAAATGGTCTCAAGGACAACACTGTAATGTCTTGCTTAGGTTTCACAGACAGAAACCACACCAACTCGCTAGTACTAAGATCACACCTGACTCTCTCTCTCTAAATTCTTCGGTAATGTAAGACACTTTGTAAGCGCCAGCCCCCCTTGACTTCGTCGAACCATACAAGAACCAGTTACCTCTGACCACTGCGTTGTCAGGTCCCATGTGTGAGACACCAGTACACTCAATAGCTTTTGTAACCAAGTCGTTGACTCTGTACCTGTCTCTAGACGATAGCCATACATTTGGAAAATGGAGGTGAAACCCATTCTTACAGTACTCCTCCTTCATGTAAGGTGGTTTTTCAAGAACATGACAATCTAGAGAACGTTCAACCAATGGCTCAGCGATCTCCTCCTTTAGAACTCTTTGAAACACACGTGCGAGTCTCAGTACTTGGTCTTGTGTGTACAAGCTCTTGAGAGACTCGGACTTCTCTTTGATGTCTATGTCAACGATCATAGGACTTACTTCCTCAACGCTCTCTAGAAGAGTGTAGCTTTTAGGAAACTCGTTCCTAGAGTTTTGGGACCATACATAGGCTGATGTATATAACTTTAGAAACTTTTCTCTATCACAATTTTTGACACTGTAGCTTCTCTTTCGAAACATGTCCATATGAGTTTTTACCTTGGGTGACCAACTCGGTGCGCTATTAGAAAACAAAAATGAACTCAAACTTTCTTTCGTCGTCATCTCTTTTATTATAGCACGTACGAAACACCAGTGACTACTACCTCTATAAGGTCAAACACGAAAAACTCGTGTCATGAGTTGTGACACGAGTTCTCTAAGTCAAACTCTAGTAACCATATGGTAGTGTATCATAGTTACCCTGTACAACACGTTTGTTGTAGTTTAGTGTGAGATCCTTCTCCTGGTACTTGTTCACTAGTTGTCTTGTCTTAGTGTCCCTAGTGATCGCCGCTTCTTTGACAGTGGTGACTCTGTCAATATTACCATCGACGAGTCCTCTCATTGTGTCCAAGTTGACGTACTGACTGTTCTCGTAGTTCAGTGTGAAACCCTTGACCTTACACACACTCTTACCCTTATTGGTTGTGTAGGCATAGGACTTAGGACCCGTAGCGGACCACTTTGTAATGTAGTCTCCCTCAAGTTCGTCTGTGAGATCACCAAGACCATCACCGGTTTCAACCACAACACCACCTTCTCTCTCTACAAACCAACAACTATCAGTGTCGTACCCAAGTACTTGATCACCAAGGTTGTCTAAGACATTGTATAGCATCGTCCTTGCATGACTTGTAGTGAACGCGGCTATGAAGATGTTTATGTTGTTACGATTGTCCTCGAACTTGTCTTTGGTTGTGTAACTCATCTGTGCGATGTCGTCGTTGATGTAGTGAATGTCGAGGTCATCGAGTGTGTCATCCAGAATTATGTCGTAGTACTCCTTAAGTGTGTTCACGTATGTTGTTTGTGTTAGGTTAGTCCTTTGACCAAACTTTCCCCACAAACTGTTCAGACACAGCTTAGAGATAGCTCTCATTCCGGGGTTGTGTTCTATGTTACCTAGTTTGACGCCAAGCTTATCCCACACCACACTCTTGAAGTGGTCGATGGACTTGTACATCTCATTAGGACCAACCTTTGGTGGCTTCGACGACTCTAACTTAATCTTCATGAACTCTCTGACGTAACCCTTGAACAACTCGCCTGATCGCTCTTTGAAGTGCATCACCTCGTAGATCTCACTCACGACGTAACCCTTCTCTATGGCTTTGTGTAACTCGTTAGTACACCACGTACCAACGAATGACCTCTCATCCTTTGTGTGTTTACATTCAGTTTGTGACTGTGTCTCAGCACACGTTCTACACAAGGAGAACACCAGTTTCATGTCACCACCACAGTCAACTTTGACAGGTAACACAGGGTGGTACAGATCACGTGGCGGTTCCACTTTACACTTTACAAACCCAAACCAACTAATGTCAAAGGTCTTAGGATTGTAGATTGTCTCAGGATGACCAACTGGATAGCTCTTGAAAAACTGGACTGTAGGGTACAGGCTAACAAAGTCCACGTACTTACCCTTCTCACCCTCCTTAAAGTCGTAGTTGAGCTTTGTCACGTTGGTACGACCTCCAAAGAAGGCGTCTCTAGGGTTAAGTGGTGTTACGATGTTAGTGTCGTTCACAGTAGTATAGAGAACAGGGCTGCGGGCCCAATTGATGTCAGCCGTGAGTATAAATACCAAAACGTCACCAAATTTATAACAAATCACGATTCGACAAAATTTAGTGTCGTTTCGGTAAATCTACGTTTACGGAAAACATCGGAAAACATCGAATAAGCCCACAACCATGTTCTCTATACTACTACAGTAATCGTTAGTCAAGCTTAACACCCCTCACGTCTTCTACTCAATTGATGTCAAACACGCGCGAGACTAGCGAAACAACACCAAATTTATACCAAATCACGATTTTCACTAAATTTGGTGTTATTTCAGTCATATTTTAAAAATAGAGAGTGTCGTTTCAAAATTCTCGCAAATTACATTTAGGAAAAAATAGAAAGTGTCATTTCAACATTTTCGCGTGTTAAAAAAAATGTGGTGCGAGCGGTCTCACATATTAAAAAATAGAAAGTGCCATTTCAACATTTTCACAAATTTGTCAAATCACATTTAAAAATAGAAAGTGTCGTTTCAACATTTTCGCAAATTTGTCAAATCACATTTTCACAAATTTGTCAAATCACATTTAAAAATAGAAAGTGTCGTTTCAACATTTTCACAAATTTGTGTGTCGTAAAAGTGTCTCACGCGTGATAAAATTGCCACCTGTTAATAATAGATTAGTCCGTTTGTTCACTATTTTCAGCGTTTGTCGCCTCTCACTTCAATGTTTTTGTGACCATACGCGTAGGAGTCAATACCATTTTCTAAAAGGTATCGTTTATCGTCAAAACAGGATAACGACACCTTATTAATTTCATAACTACCGAGCTGATGCTTGACACTTCTAATGGTCTTCATTGTGTGTCGCAATTGTTTCTGCTCAAGTAACACACTTTTATAATCTTCATGCTTGATCACTTTTTTAATTATATTCTTTCTAATACCTTTAGCGGTTTTCCCACCACCCCCATCCTCTTTCAAATAGCTGTACATTTTACTGCGCAACCCAACGAACTCAATAATTGGTGTTCCAGCGCACTCGTCTTTCATCTTGCCAATAACTTTCTTATTCTCTTTGAAAGCGAACGGGTTGTCTGCAGGGTAATCGCTATTGTCAAACTTTTCGCGCTCCTCCATGAAGTCGGAATAAACGTCGCCAGTTTTGATTGAGTACAACAGACTGTCAGTGTCAGTGAAGTGCAATCTACAGGTGTCGCTAGAGTACTTTTTCATAATATAATTGTAGTGAAAATTGTACATCAGCGTTTTACTCAAGTCTAGTATGCACATACCCACATATGCAGGTCTATTTAGTGTCAACGTTTCTTTAACTTTGTGGACAGCAACTAAATTCTCGCTAAATATCTTGCAAGACACGAACGTAGGCTTTGAGACAAGCTTTTCTAACTTTTTCTCGGTGGTTACTAATCTTACATCCACACGCTTCCTCAAATTCTCCATTGTTTTTCCAAACACACTGTTGTTCATCAACTTGAAGAAATCCTTCTCGAAAGCGTTCTTAGCCGCGGTTCTCTTGACTGTGTTAAAGTCGATGTACTTGCCCAACCACTTGGACTGGTCGAACTGTAGGACCCTATACACCTTTTTGATTTTTAGTCCAAGACCCGTGTACAACTGCAGATTTCTATAGTGACACACGTACTTTTTTTTGTCCATCAAATTAGTCACCAGCTTCTTTACACCACCAACACTCACGTTAAACTTATTTTTGATTTTCGTGCAGTACTCCGACAACATGTCAACAGTTATCTCCATCTTCTCAGGAGCCAGCGGGTAATCGTTATGCAGGTCATGCAAATGGGCTGGGTACTCCAAGTCGACTTCAAGCAGCAGGCCCTTTTCACTGTTGTTGTGATAGTCGCATAGATTAACCTTTTCTATTTCTTTCTTAGTCAACCATTTAAAACCACCCGTAGGTAGACTTCGACTCATCGCCCATCCGTACAAATTGTTGGCGTCAAGGTACATCAAATACTTCGACTCTTGCGCTTTATCGTACCCCTTCATATATTTATTGTTTGCCACGCCATGTCTGTTGCATATGTAGCTCACACCACCACGCATACCTAATTCTACGAACTGGAACATGTCGATGTCGGACAATAACTCAAGCTCCACTCCAGTCATCTTCAGCATGGCATCCCAAGCCAATCCAGGCGATGTAAAATAATGACACGGGTCTAATTTGTACTCACGATGGCATGTCTTTCTAAAGTTCTCGAAAACGTCGGCAAGCAAGAGCACGTCACTTTTCAAATACAGGTCGTGATACCCACCCATGTTTTCAACGTCGAAGTAGTCCCACACATCGCAAGCACGCTCATGCATTTCTTCCGTAATATCTTCGTCATTCAGAATATTGTAAAAGTCCTTTTTGGAGGGTAGCTCGCATTCGTCGAATTTATCAAAGGAGTCCATATAATCGTAGGGATAGACTCCCTTTCTTGTCATGAGTGCCAAACCCTCATCGTGAAACACTTCTGATGTGTATTTGAAAGCGTCCCTTGGTAGGTTCCTCACCAAGTTGTCTAGACCGCTACTCATGAACTGAAAGCTGTCCAAGAACACCAAGTTTTTTCCAAGCATGAACGCCATGTACTTCTCCATGTTGTTTGGTATCACATTTATGTCTTGACCAAACTTGCCAATCTCCTGCATAATGAAATGGCTATCGTAGCCGCGTAAGTTATGAAAGATCACAGGAATTTTGTCAGTCAACTTAAAGTTCACGTTACACTGACGATGTGCGGACCCTCTGTACTTACCTGACACGTGACAGTGGTCTCTCACTCTAACGTCAGCACCAGTGTACTCAACACTGCAAATATGACAACTTTTAGCCTCGTCGAAGTTCTTCTTATCGTCGTCAGTCAGTATCATTTCTTTGTTAAAGTGACTCTCAGACGTCTCTTTACAATATTCAACAATTTCTAACATCTCCCCAATGAACTTGTTGACTGCGTTTTCACCGCGATACACTTTTGCTGGCTTACTGTACTCGTTGTCGTAGCAACAAACTAATTTATACCCATAACCGCAGTCAACGTGCCTCTGGTAAGCATTTGTGTAGCTAGGCTCGCTTGATGGTGTCGCTGTGTGCACCTTCTGTGTGATAGCCTCGAAGTCTGCATACACCACAAATGGTACATTTAATTGTCTGCTAAAATTCTCATATTTTACTTTCGCGCCTTTTTGTGGCATTTTAATAGCTTGCTTCCCATTAATGACCAAACACACTTCAATATGACTTTCAAGCACGTCCGCACGGGTGAAACACTGCAAACAACACCTACAAAAGTGCTTTCTCGCCTTATACTTTGTCTGACGGTACATGAATTTGTCGAAATCGCGAATGTACACATAATGCTTGTTGCTCACGTCATTAGTTATCAACAGTAGGTCCATATGGTCAGGGTACGCCTCCTTAGAAACGTACACAGGGAATGGCTGCTTATTTTCGTACCCAAAAACATTGATGCTAATTTCGTTAGCCTTTTCGATCTTGTTGTAATCTTTGAGTGTGACTGGGAAGTCAATTCCGTCATAATTCAGCTCACCGACATGCCTAGCGTACTTCGACGTTCTATCAGAGTGTTTTCCAACAGGAAACTTATGCGCTAGGTGACACCATCTAAAGCACTCGTTGTCATCATCGTTATTTACGTTTACCAAGCCCTTCATACTGTTGCGCAGCTCCTTTGGCAACGCAATGTAGCTACTCCCATGCAAAGGTCTGTAAATAGCGACATTAACGTAGTGTGCGTCTATTTTGTCGATAGTCCATCCAGACCCCTCAGATAACCACCCAGCTATCCGCGTTAAAATCTGCTCCGATCCACGGTTGGCAACACCTTCAATGTCACGCTCATTAATGACGACAAACGTTTCGCTGTTAAAGTAGGCAGTTTTGTATGTGGTCTTATCACGCTCTAGGACTTTCTCAAAAGTGACCTTAACTGTCTCTACCACTTTCATTCCATTGGTCTCACCCAACTCACGTCTCAAGAGGTTGATGACAGCGCTTCTACTGCCGTTTACCTGATTGATGTCTCTGTCGTCAATTACCTCGATTCCATAAGACCTTGTGAACCCTCTCAGTGCTCGATCCAACAGCCGTGGGCTATGGTCTTCAACTGTGGGTTGCGCTTCCTGGTTTCTAACAAGACGGGTGTGCGTCCGACTACTGATGTTAGCTCGCCTGTTTGTCAGTGGGTTAATAGTGCTGGCATTTGTCGTGTTGCTAAAGACACCATCTCTAACAAGTTGATTGTGGACTCGCCCGTGAACGTTGACTGCTCTACCTGTTAGTGGATTTACAACGGCTGCACCATTTCTAACAAGTGAGTTTTCTGTGACGTCACCCATGGCTTCTATATACTACACTTGTTGTTTTTTTTCCTAAACCACTCGTCGTAATAATTGTCGCCACTTTCGCACCATCCTAGTTTTGGGATTAGCATCTGAGAGCTGTTGTCGCAAACGCTGAATCTGATCTTTTTTAGCGACTTCATTTTCATACCACACTTCTTTCGCACTGGCCAGCTGTTCCAACGCATGGTTATGTCTTTTCATCTCAGCTTCATAGCCTAAGTGGTTAAACTTTGAAGACATAAAGCCACCACCTGCGAAAACCACTGCGTTAAATATCCCTCCAGCCACAACTCTCGATCTAACAGATGCGTTGACGATGTGAGGTCTTCGACTACAGGTTGTGTTTCTTGGTCTCCAAAAAAGCCGTGAACGTTGGTCGCTTTATCTGTTAGTGAGTTGACAACGGCTGCACTCGTCTTATGCGCCCGTCTTTTTGTCAGTGGGTTTTTCGCAGTCCGACTCATTGGCTTCTATATACCACACTTGTTTTTTTTCCTAAACCACTCGTCGTAATAATTGTCGCCACTTTCACACCATCCTAGTTTTGGGTACACCACCCCAAACAAATTATCGTCGAACAAGTCTTTCACCTTCCCGTCTTTGAGGTCTGACACCTTCTCAAGTGTCTTGACTCGTCTTCTATGACACAACCTAATAATGTAGTACCCGTATCTGCTGACGTTTCTACCCTTTATCAAATTGCATGAGTGCAACACATTGACAACTTTCAAGAAGTCCTCTTTTATCAACTCAAGGTGCTCACCCTTCACAACGTTCCGTAGTCTCCTCCCCATCCACCAAGACCGTTTGTGAACGCTTTTTAATCGCGTGAGTCTCGTGTCGCTGTAACTCTGAGTGTAACCCCATTCGGTGTCGCCACACTTTGGACACGCGTACCCACCGCAGTTGGGTGTCTCCACACTCAGTTTGCGTCTCACTCGCGATTTCGTCAATTGTGTAACCATAGCTCATCTGCCTCATAAGTTTGTCCATCACTCTTATACTACTCCAACATTTTTTATTGAGTTAGCGCCCACACCACTATTCCACTACCCAAACCTAGCGCGCTAACAAACAATAATTGGTATTCCTTCATTTCCGCACTCGGTTGGTAGTAATCCGCGACCCTCGGGAGGTCAGTGAACACTCGTCCGCTGTACTGAATAGTCATCACGCTTCTAAGTTCTTCTAACGCATGGTTTGTGTTATTAATGTCAGCGTTAGCGTCTGAGAGCATTTGCCGTAAACGCTGGATCTTATCTTTCTTGGCGACCTCGTTCTCATACCACGCTTCTTTCGCGCTGGCTAACTGCTCCAACGCATGGTTATGCCTTTTCATCTCAGCTTCATAGCCTATGTGATTAAACTTTGAAAACATAAAGCCAGCGCCTGCGAAAGCCACTGCATTAAATATCCCTCCAGCCACAACGCTCACCATTAACTTACATTGATTTGAATGGATCTGTCGGTATCCACTTTTTTGATTGCAGCCATTTTACTAACAGCGTTCCTGCACCAACAGCTGCAGCAAGTTTCACTGTGCCTTTCACAGTCTCTGGTGTTCCCAATGGTTCTCCCAAAGCCCTTTTAGAAATCATACTCACTGCCACAGCACCAGTCGTAACAAGTAGCGCGTCGTACAATTCGTTCATGAGTTCTTTTCGATCGATCGCAGCCATATACATTGTCGTGTGTTTTGTTCAAGAATCAAATGTGTCTAACGCTGGACGACGAGTTTTGTGGTTCTCTGACGCAGGTGCTGGTGTGGTACTCACAGGTTCTAATTGTGTCTCTTTTTCACTACTAATTGTGTGCCATAACGAAGCAGCAGCAATGATAACACCAAGTGTTCCGACAATGTAACCATAGCTCCACTCACCACCCTGTTCTTCGCTAACTATCATTTCGCGCATTTTTTTTTCTTTCGCAGCTTTCGATATCTCAGCCAACTTTTTACCAGCAGCGACACGCTTTGGGTCCTTCACCTTAACACTTTTCACATCAGCTGTGATCTTAGCTTCAACAGCCGTCTGTGGGTCTTCAACCATCTAATACACTATCACGTGTTATCTTACTCACAGTTGACCTCACAGGTATCTCACAGATGACCTCACAGGTATCTCACAGATGACCTCACAGGTGTCTCACAGTTCCAGACCAAACGCACTAAAATTAGGATTTTCTCTGGGAGTATAACATAATGACTCAAGACCAAGAGGTTAGCGAAGAAGTTATTGACCGCTTGCTGAGAACGGCCTTTGTCAGTGTGTCTACCCCACGAGTCGACAATGGACCCAACGTCTTAAACGAGTACTTTTCAATATACGATCTGCTCAACCTCAGATGTGAAGAGGTGTTAATAAAACAGCCTATCCCCCAGGTCGACTGTGCGAGGCATCTTCACGACACTTGGATCGATCTTCGAGAAGATAGAGCCAAGGAGATTGCTGATAGATTAGCTAGCATAATCCCTGTGTGGTGTTACTCATCATTCAAGTACCTTATGTTAGCGAGTGATGTCTACTTGAGCAACCCTAGTGGGTCCAACGGTACGTTACTCGGTAACTTCCTCGAAGTGTTCTTAGTGACCCTTATATGGAAACCATGCCCAACCAAAGCCAAAGCGTGGCTAGATCTCGCCGCGAACCGCGACGTTCACGTTTGCAAGGTTGGGTGTAAGGAGATACTAGGTGTGGACGATATCAGGGACCACGTACTCTCGCCCGCCCACAGACACTTCGCGAGAGACGAAAACGTGTACACCTGTCACCCATGCGGTGTGGCCACCAACGACCCACTGTATCGCTTGAGACACGAGAGCTCGAGGTCCCATCTTAGAAACTTAGAGCTCCAGCGGATATTTAACAACGAACAACAGTTGCCGCAACAGGAGAGAACATTTCTCTGGAGGTATAGTAATCATGAAGAAAGCCGGTAAACTAGAAATCGTGATTGGTCCCATGTTTGCAGGAAAAACAACAGAGACTCTTCGTAGGTTAATCACGTTAAGTAAATCAAGGCTCAAAGTCCTCTACATGAACAACACAGGCGACACTAGGCGAACTGACCACGCATTCTCCACACATCGTCAGACCATTGTTGTTGGATCAGACAGTTTACCTGCGAAGTTAATCACCAACCTTCCGAGTTCTTCTGAGATAGCTGACTATGACGTCATTGGCATTGACGAGGGCCATTGGTACTCTGGGTTACTCCCAATTATTCGCGAATACATTAAAGCTGGCATTCACGTCATTATTTGTGGTCTCATATCAACGGAGCATTTAAAAAGACTTGGTGAACTTGACACACTGTTCCCAATGGCAGACGACATCACCTTTCTAAAAGCGTGTTGCGCCGTTTGTCGCGACACTTACGGAACGACTGTTGACGCACCATTCAATTGGAGATACAACCCAGGACCATCATTCGTTGGTGGCGCTGAGCAATATCGTGCAGTGTGCAGACGTCACCATCCTTCCACACAAAATTAGGGGTGTTCTCGGATACCCCACTTTATTAAATTTAGACATTGGTCACACGAAGCGTCCAATGTCTCCCGTAGAAACATTTTTCACACAGTGGTCAGAGGGTTCGTGAAATAAAGAGAGAAATCTTCGCAGACACCTTTATCAAGTTAAAAAACGTCTTTAAAAAATGCTAGAGCAGTTGTCGCTTCAAACGTCGTCTCAACAACGAGAACGAGCGCTAATTCGACTTATTACTCGCTGTCTAAAAAGTCTCTTTACAGTAGCGTCTCTCGTGGTTACTCAACGCTGATTTATTTTTAAATTCACGAAAACACTGGGAGCACTGAAACCCAACGTCAAAGAAATATTTTACTACTGTGGTAATAGCGTCGTCGTACGAGTCGCACAACAATGTTAGATAACCAGCGGATTTGTATCTGAGTAGCAGAGACTCCTGCTCTTCAGATGTCTTGCCTGTGCCACCTGGGTTCTTGAACTCAATCACTAGTCCGCTGTGCTGTCGGTTTGCATTGGCAATAATCAAGTCAGGCGTTCCACGTTGGTAACCTTTTTTCCACGAATTTATTCTTTTACTTGAAGTGTCTTGATTTTCACCACAAGCAGCTATCAAAATAGCTTCTGGATAATATTTCCTAAGAAAACCAACAACTTTCGTATGAAGGTCGAACTCAGTGATCATTTTAAACTGATTGTGTTTGAGACCGACGTCAGCTAAACTTTTTTAACGCTTGGTAAGACTTCTGAGTGCACCCACCTTCCGAAGTGTTTCGCGCGCTCCAATTTACTCGAGAACGTCAATGAGTAGACCCCAAGTTCGTTGATAAACGAGGTCTGTTCCATCTTCATTTTACAGTCAGGTTCGACGTGGTCGTGCACTGCGTCTTTTGGTCGAGCATAACCTAGAGCGCTCACGACTTCTTTCGCTTTGAACCATATTTCACCGTTGTGATTAACCGTTGTGATTTGGTGACCATCGAATAATTGCACTGAGTTGGTTGCCATTACTATAGCCTCGCAAAAAAAAAAGACTACTCGACATAGGTGTCAGGTTTTTTATAGATCTGGTTTGTTGTGTACCAATGCAGCAGGTGTGTTTTATTAGTCTTCAGTTTTCTACGTCGTCTGAAAAAGTCTCTAATGTTACGAATCAGTTTTCTAAGCCAACCCATTTTAACTTAGGTCACGTCTCCTACCACTCCCACAGTGTCTGACTCTGGTAACATAATAGGTTTGCCGTAAGTCTTTTTAGACCTCATACCAATCTCAGCGTGGAGCTCGAGAGTAACGTCACCGCGACCAAATGATCCACCAGCTTTGAACATGTGGTCAGTCGTCTTATTTATCTTATATGTTTCGTGAGGTCTCGAAATACATGCTCCCATTTACTTTACACCATATTCCTTCATCATTTTTCCACCCATGATTATGATGTCTCAGTTCGTCATGTAGCCACTCACAATTCTCACGCCGTAGAATTCTATCAACGATGGGTATGCATAAGGTGCGAGTGGTACTCTTGGTCGGTGTGTTCCAAAAATTGTTCCATAGGGTGTGCCTATTTTTTTCATGTTCGCTACGAAGTCTGAGTCGGCTGACTTAACGTTGTTGACTCTGACGTGTGAATTGTCCATTTGCCAATGTATTGATATCATATGCATTTTGGTGAGGTCAACACCACTTGGAATAGTGCATATGCTCTCCATTGCTGGGATGCTACCACCATACGCGAGTCCGTTGGTCATACCAGTCTTGTACCCTATGAACTTGTCCCACTGACCGTCGTCGTTTGATATAATTGTCTCCCAATTTGACCCAGCGGTTCTCATGGGTAACCTCGCCACAACAAAAATGGAAAGATCACACCATTGCATACTGGGGCAGTTAAAATGGAGACCTGACTCAAGTGGGATTGGTGTTAACACGGGGGATAGAAAACTTTGACTCACACCGCTGATGCCGACAATAGGACCATAAGCTGGGTTGTTTTGCACTAATTTACTTGTTTCACCAATGGCTTTCACTTTGTTTGAACCATTGGTGTGAAACTCCACGTTTTTCAAGGCGTGTGTGCTAACGTTGAAGTCGAGCACAATATTATAGGACTGACTCTTGAGGAAACCTGATAGCAATTGCTCTAGAGTTCTTTTATTGGTAGCGTCTGAGTCATCGACTGGGTCTGCTACGTTTTTTATTGCTGAGCCTTGCATGTCTATTATTCCAGACATCCTTCCACCAGTCGCACTTAATTTGGGATCTTCGTCTAGATGTCTTTTCGTTCTCTTTAGTATTTTATCGTGAGGGTCGTCAGACTCATACCCATAGTTTAGACTCATTACTACTTTAAGGTGTATTTGGTTACTAAATAGCCAGAGACTGCTGAGAACCCTAAGATTATCGCCAGCGTTGTCGTGTCTGACTTACTTGTGGTGGTCTGCGCTATTTGATTGGTGGTGACCACTGTTTTCTTTGCAGGTGGTGTAGCTAGAGTTTCCAAGTGAAGTCCTGCCGCTTGGTGGACTTTTTTATGCCTCGCTTTTGGCACTCGGTGGTAGTTCAACCCGTCATTATACCCAAACGTCATCCCAGTTTCGGACGAAGTTCTTAGCACGTTATTGTAACCAACGATGGGGTCCTTTAACAAGACCATGCTTCTGGGGATCAGCCAAGTGTTGGGTGTCACAGCTGTGTCTAGCTTAACGTTGGTGTCACTAATCGCTTTGTTCATAAGGTTGATCCAAACACTCGGTGAATATTGAACCACGGCGTTTTCAACGATGTCTCTAAAGATTTGTTGCGTTTCTCGAGCACTAGCTCTAGTTCCGACGATGCTTTGCTTTGACCTCGCTTGGGCTCCAAGAATGGCGTACATGTAAACTTCAATCGATTGGTTTAGTAGTTCTTGCCCTAATGGTGTGAACCCGTCAGAGTGTCTCGGGCAATACCGACGATAATCACCTTGGGTGTCCTTGATGTATCTATTGTCAACATCAGTCAATGGTAGGTGACCTTTCAAAAGTCGCCAGTCAGGGAGGTACAGTCTTAAGATGTTGTTAATGTCAACTTGACTCTTACTCAAACGAAACATCACACGACGAATGGTGAAGTACACGTGGAACCTCATGAGACCCACGACTTGCTTTGGGACGTCGACGTGATAACTTAAGTTTTGTAGAGACACCCCTGAGCGGTATGTAGCTATGTACATACCTGCGATCGCTTGATAGTAACTCTCCGTTAGAGTCCAAACTGTGTTAACGTTACCACCAATTGCCTTGTCGTCGTAACGTTTTTTGGTGTCGATGAATATTTTCGGTAGATTTGATTTGAAGGAGTTATTGTCATCAACAAAGACGTCAAAATTGTGGGTTGGGTAATTTAGGACATATGGTGGAAACGTTGCGACTTCTCTGTAGCTCTTGTGGGTCTCCGTCAGTAGTAACTTTAGGACACGCCCATCGCTCGACCATATTTTTGGGAATCTTGGTGTGTTGCTAAGGAATTTCGTGAAGCCCTTGTTCTTCGTGAACTTTGATGACTTTATGTTTATCATGTCAGAGTACTTTGGACCTGACTTGAAGTAAATGTCGACGGTCTTGACTGTTTTATTGTCGTCTGCAAGGTTGTACCCAAACTCAAACTTGTTTAGTTGCGCGTTTGGAAACTCACTAAGAAGAATTAGTTCACCTTGCTTTCTTTTTGTTAGCATCTACATAACACACACTATATTATATGGTCAGGGTTGTAGTGTTGATTAGAGGTCCAACGGAGACTGTGGATCTACCAGAAGCACTTTTGACGTTTGGCTCAGATCCTCCATCTTGCGAAATATTTGGATCGAACTTGAATTTGCTTAAAGTAGCGTGAGGGTGCTTTTTGATGAGGTCTGCCTTTGATGTGTTAGCCATCGCACGTTTGTAGTACTTTCCATAGTAGTCACGAAGGGCCTTCTGCATATAATATACCGTATGTTATACATAATGCGAAAGTTGACGGTATTCATTGAAGGCGCAGAAAAAGTTGTGTCCTTTGACAACAGTGTGATGATTATGCACGATAACCCATACATTATGGTCAAGACAGCCACTGTGTTTTGGGACTACAATAACATATTAGATGGTGACGCCTCTCATCTCTCCGAGTTGAGTTACCCTTCGAGTGATCTTAAAAGCATGATAACGAGTGGAGGGTATACTAACTTCGACACACTAGTCAGACTATTAAAAAAAGACTTTAAAGATAGTAAGGGTGCGGACCTTGAGATAGAGAAAATACCATTCATAAGTAGATGCATGATTAAGGTTAGCGCCTCATTTGAGCTTGGCAGCCTTGGACCTCTATTTGGTTTCGCGAAGGGTAGGGTGATTAAGGGCGACTCAAAGTGGTACATCAGTCCAAACGAGGTCGACATGCTTAGAGGTTTGAAGTACATAGAAATCTTATGTGATATTGTTGACTCTGAGAGCAGTGTGGGTATTGATGGGAAGCGAAGCAGTGTGATCACAACGTTGCCAATACCCACTGAGCAGTCATTGAATGGGTCAGTGCAACGTCATGTGGACATTGAGTCTAAGGTGAGTATTAAAAAAGGTGTCTACTCAAGTATGACGTTTCGCGTCAAACCAAATAACGGTGCTGTTAAAATTGGTGCAGTGCTATTGGAACTGTATATTGTGTGAGTTATATGGAACTTGGTGTGGAGACAGAGCAAGGGTTGCGAGACATCTATTATAATCCCAAGACAGGGTACACTGGTGCAGAGAGGTTGTATCAAAGTGCATTAGGAGACGGATTGAAAGTAACTAGAAAAACAGTGAAAGAATGGTTGACAGCGCAGGACACTTACACTAGGTACAAACCCATCGTGAGAAGACATAAGTTCCGCGCGACTTTTGTTGGATTTCTTGGTGAAGAGCTCCAAATGGACTTAGTGGACATGAGTAAGTATTCAAAACAGAATGGAGGTTACTATTGGATATTGACAGGCATTGAAATATTGAGTAGATACGCTTTTGGAATTGCAGTTTATAGAAAAGACACTAAGAACATGACTGAGGCTGTTGGAAAGTTGTTGAATAACTTTAAAGATCGGTTTGGAACCATGCCTAAGTTAGCGCAATTTGACGACGGACTTGAGTTCTACAATGTTGGTGTGAAAAGTTTGCTGAAAGAACATGGTGTTGAATATTTCAGCACTAAGAGCGACAAAAAGGCTGCTGTTGTCGAGCGTTTTAATAGAAGCCTCAAGAGCGTTATGTGGAAGTACTTTTACACTCATGGGACGTACAAATGGATTGACGTTTTGGACCAGTTTGTGAGCAATTATAATAGCAATGTGAATCGAAGCATTATGATGAAACCGAAGGATGTCAATAAGTCAAATGAGGGTGAAGTTTGGACCACTTTGTTTGGTCATCATTTTGCAGACAACCCATTGCCAAAGTTTAGAGTTGGTGAGTCAGTGAGAATTAGTAAATACAAGAGTGTGTTCACAAAGGGCTATGAAGCCAACTTCACTGAGGAGCTGTTTAAAGTGGTAAAGGTTATTCGTGGTGATCCGAATGTGTACGAAATTGAGGACCACACCGGTGAACAGATTATTGGTAAATTTTACGAACAGGAGTTATCGCTGGTCAATAGGAAACGTGGTGGCGACGACGTGTACAGAGTTGAAAAGGTGTTGAAAAGAAAGAAAGTCAGAGGGGAGAAGATGGCGTTGGTCAAATGGTCGGGTTATGAGAGCAAACATAATTCGTGGATATCAGAAAGCGACATTCAAAATGTGAGCTAATATAATATGGCTGAGGGTGGGGAAGGTTTTGACGAGATCGAGATGGAAAACTTTGACAAGTACGAAGGTGAGAGTGACGAGCAATTAGAAAAGACGCTCGCCGATATCGAAGATTTTATTGAAGACATGCACGGTGAGTACACTGAAGACAACATGCCGGAAGACGTTCGTGTTAATTACGACGACTATCAAGACCACGCGAAAAAGATAATGAGTGAGCTAGACGCGAGGCGAGGTGGGCAAAAAGAGACGTCGTTTGTTGACACTGATGATGGTAAGACGGTGACAATAAGGGGAACTAACACAGAAGTCCCCGCGGTGGAGTTTGTTGAACAGGGGTCATATGGTGACGTCAATGACACAAGCTACAGCACGGCTCTTGAGGTGAGGTCAGACGATCTTTATAGAAGATTGGACAAGATAAACGTGTTCAACAAAGAGATAAAAAAAAATCAAGTAAAAAGAGTCAAGCTGATAGATAAGAAAACGTATGAGTTGTATAAAAAAAAACTCGGTCATGACGTCGCGTCAAGGGAAATAGCCAACAGGTCGTATGTGACAGGCTCAGGGTCTATTCTTTTCAAACCGATGAACAAAGATGGTAAATATGGAAAACCCAAACGAATTCTAATACCTGGGAAAAAAGGCTTGATCTACAGTAAAGACGTGAGTAGTAAAAACGCGATTGAGCAGTTCAAACAGTTAGTTGATCAAATCCCTGAGAGTACAGAAACAACAGCTGTCACAACAGAAGTAATCCCAGACGACTTCCCAGTAATTGAGACAAGAGTGGGTTATGATGACACACCTGGGCTATCACCAGACGAAAACCGCGAGCTGAATGGTGTGCTCAACCCAAGTGATGGTGTGGCGCGCGAATCAAGAATAGGTGCCAATGGTGCATTGCGAATACAAGCAAACCATTTTCAAGAAGCGATAGACAAAGCGAACGAAAGAATAGTAGAGCTCGAGGGAAAAGACCTCACAACTGCAGAGAACGAAGAGCACATCGATCTACACGAAAGAGTGATTGGACTTACGCAAGCTAAATACAGAACTTTAGGACAGTTAGAAATAGAGGAGGTTAGAGAGCAACAAGAAGTCGACATTGACAGGTTTCAGAGATTTAAGGAATGGGCTAAAGAGAATATGGTTGGGTTGAGCGCTGTA
Source organism: Chrysogorgia sp. JL179-B06 (assembly GCA_035772405.1). NCBI lineage: Eukaryota > Metazoa > Cnidaria > Anthozoa > Scleralcyonacea > Chrysogorgiidae > Chrysogorgia > Chrysogorgia sp. JL179-B06. Next base: position 150,206 of record JAYKKM010000137.1, read on the forward strand.
GCAATTTCAATAGCTGGAATTATAACAACAATTATTATCGCTGGTAGGTCTGCTGTTATGAAAGGCGCTATGGCCACGAGGTCATTCGCACAGGCTGTTAAGAACACGATAACGAAGATGGGTCCATGGGCTGTCGGGTTGGCTAATTTAGTTTACAACGCGTTGACGTTGGGTGCAAAGGGTCTCACATGGTTGGCTCAAAATCTGTGGGTACTTGCGGTGGTACTTGCGTGGTTTGTGTATGATTATTACAAGCTAAAACGGTAGTCTCAGCTTCGAGGGTCTCAGCTTCGAAGATGATAAAACATATGTAAAGTATATGAACGTCACGTCAGCAGAGTTGAGCCCCGGTTTTAGACGAGCGACCATGGGTGTCATAAAAGGGGTGAGAACGCAACACGTAATCACGTTGAACCCTAATAAAGTCAGTCCTGGTGAGGAACTTTACATTGACATACCGAAGCTCAAGGTTAGTAGCTGTTTGGTGCCTGGGTCGTTGGGTCTAGTGTTCGACTTTAAGAATGCGAACGCTAAAAGCTGGTTCTTGAATAATGTTAGTAAGTTGTTGGTTGAGAAACTTGTTGTGAGACTAGCTGGAGAAGCTGTGTACGACAACAGTGGGGAAAATTACACTGGTGTTTATCGCGACCTTTGGGAAAGCATCACTGTGCGAAATCAAATGATTGATTATGGTATTGCTGGTGAGAACTTGAGAAAGTTAATCTCTAAGGACGACAGTGGTGCGACAAGTGGAGACGTTGTTAAGGTTAGTGACGCGTTGATGTTTGGTGTGATTGGGACGAAGCAGCGGATTAAGCTCGGTAAGATCATGAACGACCACGGGTTGTACGCTCCTTTTAGCATGAACAACAACTTGCAGTACGTGATCACACTTCCGAAGGCCACAGACATCATGGTGGCGCAATCCGGTAGCGTTGTGGGTGGATACACTCTGGAGAATCTCGAGCTCGAGTATGAGACGATTGATAACCAGGAGCTCGCTGACGAAATAACGTCAGGCTATGCAAGTGGTCGTAGTTTGTCATACGAACACGTTACATTGATGAAAACCACTGAATGGGATAAGGGCACAACCATTGTGAACGAAAACATTAATCTTCCAAGAAAAAGCATGAAGGCGATTGTGTTGCTATTCACGAATAAGGTGCGAACAGACAGTGAGGAGTTTCTTTACCCAAATATCGAGAGTGTTAGAATCACGATTGAAGGTGTGCCAAATAGTGTGCACTCACAAGGCATCCCAAAGTCGAAGTTCTACGCAGAAGCGAAACGATTGTTTGGGTTGGGTGAAGAACACGCTCAGTTCATAACCATACAGAAATTCTACAAAAGCAGTTTTGCGTTAGTCATCGACTTGAGGAGCGTTCAAGATAATTACAACGTCGCCACTGGTAAAAAAATTGTGAACACACAATCCGGCGTGCTTCTTGAGATCACTAAGAAAGCGACGACTGCGAACGTTATGTGCAGGGTGTTTGTGATGAGTGATGGGTTGGTCAACTTTATGAACAATGGGTTGCAATCAATCCAGTATTAAATCAAGCGTAATTTAATGGAAACTCCGTTTAATGCGCTAATTGTTGGGATGACAGCTTGTGGTAAGACACATTATTTACTCAACACACTAGAGTCTGAGTATCGCAGTAAGTTTGACTACATTGTGTTGATTTGTCCTACTTTCGAGTGGAATAAAGCGTATCAAGATTGGAAATATGTGTGTGACCCCGATGTGTTAGCGATAGACTGCACACAAGACAAAGTCGACGCTGTTCTCAAGTGTGTAACAAACATTTTTAAAGGCACTAACACTCTGATTGTGTTGGACGACTGCGCGAGTGGGCAGGACGTCAAGAATAGGACTAGTCAATTGGTCAACTTGGCTTTTAGTGCGCGACATTTTATGTTGAGCGTTATTGTCATCACACAACAACTGACGTCGATCGCAAAACCGTATAGAGAAAACATCAGTAAGCTCATTTGCTTTTACTGTCCGAGTAAGAGTGATATGAAGGTTGTTATTGACGATTACCTTGGAGACATTAGCAAAGAAGAAGCATCGACGATTGTGACCGCATTAAAAAATAATAAGTACGCTAGACTCGAAATCTCACTACGCTACCCATACAGTCACGAAGTTGTTATTCCGCAATAAAATATGGGTATAAGTAATAACGTAATGGTAAAACGCAAAAGTGAAGAAAACCCCACGATTGAGGAGTTAGTTGAGGACACTGATGGTACTTCGACTGTGGAAGACAACATTGATGTTAGGAGATCCGAACTTATTAGACTGTCTGGCGATGGTGTGGTAAGTCAATCTGAAGCGCACATTAAAAAAGCGTCCGCAAAGGTTATCGACAAGATATGGCGCCAATACGAGTTGAAGAGAATGGAAATCGCAAACGCTTTTCTCACTGACTTGCTAATCAGCAAATTCGCCAGCTTACTAGATGGGTTGAACGCTATTGAGAACCCTGACGAACTAAATGATGAGTTGCGAAAAGACCCGTTATTAAAAAAAGACGTCGAGAGCATTGTCGCGATCGTGACACCACGCGTGCCTTTCTTAGGCTTGTTGTCAGGAGGGATCACAACGTCGAAATATGTGTACGATCACCATTTTAAAAGTAAGGCAACAAACACTGAAAATAGTGAACAAACGGACTAATCTATTATTAACAGGTGGTGATAATCTAATTTGCATAACAGGTGGCAATTTTATCACGCGTGAGACACTTTTACGACACACAAATTTGTGAAAATGTTGAAACGACACTTTCTATTTTTAAATGTGATTTGACAAATTTGTGAAAATGTGATTTGACAAATTTGCGAAAATGTTGAAACGACACTTTCTATTTTTAAATGTGATTTGACAAATTTGTGAAAATGTTGAAATGGCACTTTCTATTTTTTAATATGTGAGACCGCTCGCACCACATTTTTTTTAACACGCGAAAATGTTGAAATGACACTTTCTATTTTTTCCTAAATGTAATTTGCGAGAATTTTGAAACGACACTCTCTATTTTTAAAATATGACTGAAATAACACCAAATTTAGTGAAAATCGTGATTTGGTATAAATTTGGTGTTGTTTCGCTAGTCTCGCGCGTGTTTGACATCAATTGAGTAGAAGACGTGAGGGGTGTTAAGCTTGACTAACGATTACTGTAGTAGTATAGAGAACATGGTTGTGGGCTTATTCGATGTTTTCCGATGTTTTCCGTAAACGTAGATTTACCGAAACGACACTAAATTTTGTCGAATCGTGATTTGTTATAAATTTGGTGACGTTTTGGTATTTATACTCACGGCTGACATCAATTGGGCCCGCAGCCCTGTTCTCTATACTACTGTTCACCTTACACCACTTAGTGAACTTAGTGTCCTGTTTGAGTTTACACTCGTAGATCTCGACGAGTTCGTAACCTAAATCCCTAATCTTACTATTCTTTGTTGTTGTACGTGTCTGGAGCTCACCCATATCCACTTGGTTTTTGTTGTTGATCGTGTCAGGTGAGTAACACTCTTGACAACCATGCCAGAAACACCCCTGAAACTCGTACGCAGTGTTGTTCTCTTGACAATAACCATCAACCTTACCAACACCATCGATCTTATACTCACCACCATTCACAGCGTGTCTAATGGTAATGTTGTTGGTTTCGGCGACGTACCTTAGCCAGTTGACACTAACCTTACTGAAAGCCTCGGAACACACAGTGTCCTTAACGACCGCTATTGTGTCTTTTGGCATGTGTTTACACCTGTACGTAGCCATACAAACTGACGCTACTGTGATGTACTGTAAAGGGTCAACGTTCCCTATTTTGAGGAAGTCCTCTCTAAACTTCATCATCGAACGTCTGAGAATGTCGACGTCGGACTCACAATACTCTCTGAGTTCCTTAGCGAAGTCAAAGACATAACCCTCGTCAACACGTTCTTTGTACCATCTCAGGAAATCCTCACGAACCTCAGAACTCATCTGATCTGGGTTGTAGTGTTTCTTACTTGGCATTGGACCAACATAACTTTGGTTACACGGTTTGTTGAAGTAGTGAGGGAAGAAACCCTTCTTCAACTCGTTAAGACCAAATGTCTTGGGGAATAGTGACAACCTCTGGTTAACGAAGTTAATACTATCGATGAACCTTATCCTGTTCTCACGTATGCCAACGGACATGTACATGATCTTAGACCCATTGTAGATACAATAAGGTTTGATACTTTGTTCGACACAAAACTTAAGGATGAACTGTACGTCAAATGCCTTAGCGTTGTGAGCGATGAACGTGAAACCATGTTGTGTGAGTGCAAACTTACAAAAGTCGTCTATGTTGTTGAACTCGAACTTGTCACCATCGAAACTCCAAAGACACGCGTGGTTGACAATGTGAATACCAGTGTCTTGTGTTGTCTCAAAGTCGTAAAACATGTACTTTGTTGATCGAGTCTTACAACACTCACACCACTCACCACGTTTGGTGATGTTGGACACACACTCAACGTCTCTAGTACACTTACCACCCTTACACTCTTTCCTGGTCATATGACACTTGTGGTTGTCTCGCAGGCAGTGCTCGTTACAGTTGTTACATGTGGAGTATCCACACACATGTGTCTCAAGGTCTTTGACCGTTCTCTTACAACCCGAACATTTCTGAACAGTCGCACACACCATGTCTACGACGCCTGGTTTCGTGGCTCTGTTTCTCTTGTGTTCCTTGTAACACTTAGACCCAAAGAATGTTCTGTTACAGTCTTCACACACCACATTTGGCTCCTCACTGTCTCTACACCTACTGTTACTCTTGAAACAAGCAACACATTTGTCAGGGCACCTATGCATGTCTCGGTTACAATAGGACTTCTTACATGTGTGGCAGTAGTAGTGTTTACATAGAAATGCTGGCATGCTTGTGATGACGTCAAAGTGGTTGTTACTCTTGTACAAGTAGACCATGTCCGAGTCTTTAGGACCTCCTGTAAAGATTAGGGTATCAAACATATCACCATCAATTATGTTAATTTGGACTCCAAGGTATTCAGCGAAACTAAGAACGTCATCCAAGTCGTTGCCAACATCGTTGACGTCTACGTTGGCACTCTCGTGAAGTTTTTGGGCCTCCTCAGTTTGGAGAGCTCTAGACCTGTTAAAGCCATTATTGACTTGGGACTTTGTCCACTTGTCTTTGTTCAAGTTTGCCAAGGCAGTAACTATAGCACGCGCCATACACATTGTGTCTGTGTTGTTGATCGTAATGACACTCCTCTTTCTAACAACGTTCTGTTTGGTTACCCTGAGACGTCCACTCCCTCTTGGCATCTTTACACTGTGAACATTAATTACGAGTTCGTTGAGAGGCACACCCTTGTACTCTGCAAACTCCAACAGCTTTTTGATGAGAGTGAAAAGGAACTCTTTGAGACCAAAGTTAGGCATCCTCGTCAGCTTTGTACTGATAGGCTTTCTCCAAACCTCGTGGTCTAGTCCAAGACGTATGCGATCACCCCCAACCAAGTGGTGATCTCTGATGGACTCAGTTAGAGCCTTCACGAGGACATCAGCCACTTTGACAGGTGGGTGGTTGACTTTAACCACGTACCCATCGTGGTGTGCCTGGAACTTGTTCACTTGTGTTGTTCTCACGCGTGTTAGCTCGAAAGGCTCTTTTGTTCGACTGGACTGTTTACCTTTGTTCTGTCCACGTTGTTTGACCTGTTGTTGTACCAACGTGTCTTTCTGTAACCTCTGTTTCTCGTTGAGTTTCCTGATCTGGTCGTTGAGTGTCTTTGTTCTCTTTTGAAGAGTCCTGACGTGTTTGGTCTTCAAAGTTTCGACCTGTGTCTTCGTGTGTTTTGAGTTTTCTCTCAACGTCTCAAGACGCTCCTCGTGCTTTCTCTCCAACACGTCTCTAACCCTGTTTTGTTTGGCTCTTAGTTTGTCGAAGACCTGTTGGTGTTGTATTTGTTGACGATCTTGACGACGACGACGGGTTTGTTCCATTGTCTCCCGTGTTTCATGTCCACGTTGCTTTTGTTTACGTTGTCTTGCCTTCTCTCTTTTTACCTCTTGTGGGTCAGCCGAAAAAAGGCGGGACTCTAGTTCAGCTTTAGTTAACTTTCGTGTACTCATTCTTCTCTCCTTTATTAGTGTGTGTACACATCAACACAATTACAAATCATACTCTATAAGGTCGTTCACGTCGTAACACTCTTATGTGTTACGATGTGAGTTGGTTGTCTAAGATCTAGAACCTAACTTGTTCTATCTCATGTTTGACACCATTGACTTTCAACTTTGTTCCCTTCTTGATAGCATAGAAAATACTCCCAGAGTTGATACCTAAGGCAGATCTGGTGAGCGCTCCTCCACTTAGTCAACTCACTAGTATTTGTGTTCTTGAGAACATACTTTGGTTCGTGTTCGACACGTACTACACCAACAAGTTTACACAACTCGTCCTTGTTCAAAACACCCCAACCACGATGGCCTTCGGTCTTTGCTTTAAGTCTAAGTTCAATGAATGAATATCTCTTCATCTCTTTTATTATAGTACGTGTACATTGTATTGTCTATAAGGTAACAAATGTCCGATTCCACGTAGAATAAATGATTGTTGTTATCACCCTACTATCAGTCTCTTTAGCACTATTTCTAATGGCGTACCTTACGACCTCAATAATGACTTGTATAAACTCTCCAGACAAGCGTTCTATAATAAAAGGGTAGGTAGTCCACTTTATTTTCCATAGACCATTGTTTACGTTAGGTTTCGTTCATTAGGTAGTTCATCGTCTCTTTCGAAGTCTACTTACCAAACAGGTAAGTAAACTTTCTCAACCGCAATCTCTAGTACCAGTCTGGAATTTCTACGTAACACCTGTACCCCTCAGGAACCACTCCGACACCCCCACTCTCTTTCCAGTGAATGAACTGAGCCAGTATGTTCCAGATTCTCATCAGCTCTTCTGTGGTCAGGTCGTTACTCGTTATCATGTCTATAACACGTTTCGCTAACATCTCTTTATTATAGTGTGTACACACGTGTTTTCTATAAGGTGATAAACATCCGATTACTTTTTTTTTACCCTGACGTATAATGTACTACTTTTTATCCCGCTGACGTATAATGTACTACTTTTTATCCCGCTGACGTATAATGTACTCCAAACTCACCGTTAGTGTCCAGTCAACACCAACTCAAAACAACAGTGTTACATAGATGTTTCAAAACACTTGAAACACCCCGTTTTTCGACACTTTGTGCACACATTGGTCCATTGTTTTTTGGTGTTTTTGGCCTGTTTCGGGTCTTTTTTGGCTGTTTTTAACAGTGTTACATAGGGAGAACCCTCTTTTGGGGTTTTGTAAATGTTTTGGGAGAATTTTTGAAATGTTTTGGGAAACGTTTTGGGAGAATTTTTGAAAATGTTTTGGGAGAATTTTTGAAAATGTTTTGTAAATGTTTTGGGAGAATTTTTGAAAATGTTTTGGGAGAATTTTTGAAAATGTTTTGTAAATGTTTTGTAAATGTTTTGTGAGAATTGTTTTGGGAAATGTTTTGGGAAATGTTTTGGGAGAATTTTTGAAAATGTTTTGTAAATGTTTTTGAATTCGAAATATTTGGTTTCGAATTTTAGGATCTCAGGATTCGGTTTGAGAAATGTTTTTGAAATATTTTGGAATTTGTTTTGGGAGAATTGTTTTGGGAAATGTTTTGGGAAATGTTTTGAAATTTGGATTCGAAATTTTGGGAAATGTTTTTGAAATATTTTGGAATTTGTTTTTGGAGAATTTTTGGGATTTGGGAAGACTTGGAAATTTGGATTCGAAATTTTGGGAAATGTACGAGCTATAAATTTTGACGCAAAGTGTACTACATTACTACTACAGCTTCTACGTACTAATACTCGAAAAACTATTTTGGGAAACGTGTGTGATGGTTTTCGAGTCTAATTTATTTCGTCTCGTTTTAGTAGTCTCGAAAGTGGGGTTAACAGTGAATTTTTCAATTTTGATTGCGAAGCATGAAAAAATGGAAAAATGCGCTGGTAGCCCCACTTTCTATACTACTAAGGCAAAGAACTACTGTATGTAATGTTGATTTCTTCCTGTTGAATTTAATAATTTAAGAAAAAATAGTCAAAGAAAATAAAAGTACTAAGGCAACAACAATCAGGGTATCCATGTAATGGGGTAATAACAACTGATCAGGGTAATAACAATCGGCCTAGTGGTTACCACACATATCTATGAGCTGGGAGACACAGGTTCAAATCCTGGGTCGGACCACCACTCAGGGTCTTAAAAATAATTGAGGAGAAAGTGCTGCCTTTGCAATAATACCAGAAGACTTTCGGGTCTTCTCGGATAATGACCTTAAAATCGTTGGCCCTCGGAACACTTATCTATTGGGCTTCTAACCTGTTGGGGTATTCCGTTCGTGCCCCTATAAATACTATGAAAGTCGACTGTTTTATTTACCGAAGGGAAAAATAAGTATGTTGGCTTACGGAATTGGCTTGTTGTAACGGACTCACAACAAATTTCCCATCTACCTAATTCTGTATGCCATAAAATCGGAAATACGCAACAGACAAAAATTATCACCGACGCCGTTTTGTAGAGAATTTATTGGAGCTTACAATTGTATAAACCTGAAAACACCAAATTAATTTCTGAAGGACGTTAAACTTCAAATATGGTATTGAAATTGATGAATATTTTTGGTATAGCGACACCCTTATTACTGTCACTTTGACGTGTCAAAATATAAACATGTAATGTTTACTGGTGAATTTATCCAATTATAAGCTCATAGAGAATATTAACATTAAGCAGAATTTTAAAAAAGAGTAAAAAACATCATTAACTTTAGTTGAAAATGGCATGTATGTAATCGAATGTGACCGTAGATTGGTTGCGAATCGACGAAGGCATTAAGCAAAATTATGAATGCGCATGATCCTCGAGTCTTCAATCTCAAAAAACCTTTGCATGATGCAGTCAGACAGCGTTGCAATGCTTGTCAAGAAATCAATAATGTGTGAATCTATATTGCCTTAATCTATTACCTGAACAACACCATCGCAGAGTAATGAAAAAAGTGAATGTCTCACCTGTGGCGTTTCTCGCATAATTGCTGTTGTTATTTTAAGCTTCGTTCTTTTATTTGAAAACCCAGTGTTTACGGACAATGTTGAGTTCGATAAGTCAATTTCCTAGTTAAACAAGATAGATAGATAGATAATCTAATTATAAATATCAAAGCCCAGCATATTATTTTCATAAAAGCCATTGAGTCGGACACGAGAGTAAATTAGAACTTTATTAAATATTATGATTTTACTCTCGTGTCCGACTCAATGGCTTTTACGAAAATAGTATGCTGGGCTTTGATATTTATAATTAGATTACGCTTCCCTCCTGGTCTTTCAATAGCTGATGTCCTAAAGACAGACAGACAGACAGACAGACAGACAGACAGACAGACAGACAGACAGACAGACAGACAGACAGACAGACAGACAGACAGACAGACAGACAGACAGACAGACAGATAGAGAGATACTGTAGATAAATAGAAAACCAGTCAACTTGCGCACGCGTCGTCTGAGGTCCATCTCATGCACTAGCTGAGATGTTGACCCACAAAGTGGATACATAGCGTATTCTTGAGACGATCTTGGTTGATGGCTTACCTTGTTACCTTACTTTGTATTGTTAAGAAATAGAAAACATTTTCCGTGTTTCAATGAATATGGGGAAACATGGAAAAAATATTTTCAGTTTCTTTTATAAAAAGAATATTTTGAAATTATAGGATTGGTATTAGGATTGATATTTATAGGAATAATGATTAAAATCATGAAAATGTATAATTCTCCTTACTCACGAATGATGTCTATTTTTGAAACTGTTATCAACTTTTCGTTTGACTTCAAGAGTGGCGGGTAAATGTCCATGTTTCGATACTGGTATAAAACTTATTTCAATTCATACCATCAGGCTAAAACCACAATAGACATTTGCATTTCTATTTACACTTGAAAGTCGTTATACTGAATTCCAGAGCCTAATGTTATGAATTGAAATAAGTTTTATCCCGACGCAGAACGCGTCATTTTAATGCGCAGTCTTTTGCGACGCAAGTTGCACGAAAAATAGCTACGTGTAACGGGGCCTTAATTGTCGAGTTTTTCGTAGAAAACAATGCCGATGCCTCGTCTTTCAAAATAATTTAAAAAAAATAAAACGAACATAAGTTTGTTTTTACTAAAACAATTAGATTATTCGCTCTCATTTTCCATGAGGCGATAGTTAACTCGGTGTTCGCCTTCGTCGACTATCACCTCTCAGAGACATTTCCAGCTCATTTGTTAAATAGAAGCACGGCATTCCACTGGCCCCTAGATAGCCATCACATTTCGAGTTCAGTGAAGTTGCTAACCTGAATGTCAGGCCTTCTTTATTATCGTCTTCCGCTGAATAACGGGCTGGGCGGGCAAGAGGGGCAGGGCGGGCAAGAGGGGCGGGGCGAGAAGATGAGAAAAAGAACGGATTTGCTATCCCACGGTGGAGGATGAACATGCAATAAGCCGGGGGATTAGGAAGATACTTAAAGCGGGCTAGGGTTAGGATCTAAGTTGTTTTGGGATTAGCAGTTCCATGATGAATCATCATACACGCGTGTGAGAGAAATGTACTGAATTCCTCATATCGAAGCCCAATGTTAATGCGACCAGCCAACCATGCTGTTTGCATATTCATCCTCGATCTACCACCGTGGGATAACAACATCCAAAAAAGAACACCTGAAGAAACTCTATCATAAACCTGTGGGAATCCGTCCAGATTCTGGACGGAGATTTGACGCCATCCGATTGGCTGACTTAAGATTTTAGATTTTGATTGGTTACTCACTTATATAAATTCATCCAAGGTCACATTGAGCAAAGTTTGCATCTTGAAACCTGCGTGAACTTTATAATATTCGTTCCTTCAACCATGCCATGGATTCGGAAAGTCAAATCGAATGGCGTTGTCAAATCAATTGACTCATTCCGCGTATGAGTCTTTAAAACCAGAACAAAAGACATGTATTCAAAAGCTCGCTGTTGATGGCATTAAAAGATGTTAGACGTATTTGCTGTTTTGCCTACTGGTTTTGGAAAGAGTTTTATTGAACAAATGTTACCCTTCGTGCACTCCGAACTGTATCGCCTTTAATATGGTACCGTAACGACATTCGTAGATGGCTGTCGTTAATCCGTTGGAGTATATATATTCGCATCCAGCTGAGCAAGTACAAAGAATGCGCATAAGCGCGGAAGACAAGTATGGTGAATAACTTAGGATAGCCGTGTGCCTGCTGTGCTCTTGATATTATATATTGTTCATATTTCTCCTTACATCTTATAAATCTTTACCTCCCATGAGGGAATCAAATGCAAAGTATATAGACTGGAGAATGCGTTCTTCGTCGAATTCAGGTCAATATTATTTGTTATTGCCCGATATTAGCACCAAAACCTGTCAAGTTGATTTGGTTCCTTTATGGAATATGGAGCTCTATAAAAAGGCATAGTTTTAATCCGATATCCGGCATCGTGTAACTGCTATGAAAACGCCACGACATGGTTATATGCCGATTTGAACAAGACAATCGAGTACAAGCGGTAATCCGGTATCAGATATTTAATTTCTGTCTATATACAGTATAATCGATGGCTCGATTTATTATGAAAATGTCATTAATTTTTAAAAATAACAAAGTGGGAGGAAGACATTTATGAATAGAGTTTCCTTAGGCTTTTTCTCGTCTTCTCGCCCCGCCCTATTTTTTCTTCGCCCCCTTTCCAGCGGAAGACGAGAATAAAGAAGGCCTGATATTAATTCAGGTTATGAAGTTGCAAGACAGGCGGCATTGTTGTAGAACAGTTGGATGGAAATAATTGGGTTGCAACGTTTTTTTATATATTCGAAATGCTACGCGAAAAACATGCAAGCTCACTTTGAATTATAGCGAGATAACACGTTTAAGTTAGGATAATTGAAGCTATAAACAATGAAACAAAGTCCGAATGTAAACATCTTGAAAACTAAAAATATGAGAGAAAACAAGATAAACAAAATTCGAGGAAATAATTCGATTTTATTACAAATCCAATTTCTCATATCCCAGTAGACCTTTCACATCATGCCCGTGCTAACAAAGGGAGTGGCGAGAGTTTGACAAATTGAAGAAGTTCTTGCATTTCTTTACCTGAGATGAACTTAACAACTTTACGTCAAGGAGTGACTGCAGAGTTTTGTCCAATTCTTTGCTAAGTATACTGGTCTGTGTTGCAATTTCACTAAAGCAAGAAATCATGGACAAAAACAAAATAAAACAAAATAAGCAAAAGTGATTGGAATTTTATCAAATGTTTCAATGTTCGAATTGCTTGGTAAAATGCAACAAAAGCAACGGATGTTATAGTCCAGTAAATATACCTGAAATAAAGGTTCAACTTCAAACAAATTGCAACAGAAATGGTTTTAGCTTTCTCAGTACCTACATACATTCATAAATCACATACCAAAAGTCCCTAGAAATCAACCTAGTGGAAAGTTCAGAAAATCCGCTTTTTCTTACAATTTAACTACAAAAGCATCATCCTTTAAAAAAGTGAAATTTGAAGTTCACTTTTACCAAATATCACCTGTGTCGTTAGAAAGTTCTCAAAAAACCATATGAAGGACATTTAAGCCGGTAGTACAATTTTCCAGGCCTATTTTGAGTTACGTAAGGTTATACCTGCTAAAAACGCCAGCATTTTGTACCATTTTCCACTTTTTTGAGCGAATAACTCAAAATTGGCTTAGAAAATTGTATTATCCGCTTCAATGTCTTTCATATAGCTTTTTGAGAACTTTCTAAAGATATACATTAGGTAATATTTGCTATATTTGCTAATATTTTTTAAAGAATAGTACTTTTGTAGGTAAATTGTAAGAAAAACGTGGTTTTTTAAACTCCCCACTAGGTTGATTTCCAAGGACTTTTCCAAGGACTCAAGACTACAACAACCTGGACGATCAACTTCACACATCTAATGACTTTTGGTATGTTATTTCCGAATGTATCAAAGTAATGAAAAAGCTAAAATCATTTATTTTGCAATTTGTTTGGTGTTAAACCGTAGATTGACAGGACTAATAGCGACCTTTAGATTGAGTACGAGTACGAGTACGAAGACAAACTTTTCTGCGCGCGCAATGGTAAACTCGTCTTCGTACTCGTATTCGTCCTCAAATCTAAAGGTCTCTATTATTGGAACAATCTATAAATGATTTATTCCAGAGCACTCAAGCGCCATACATACGTTACTATCATCAAAACGTTCCTAGCCAGTTTTACTTGCTCGTGTATGTGCTCATGCAGCAACCTACCAAGATTATTTCTTGTCAAGATTTCCTTGACCACGGTATACACGGACCAGTTCTTTTTTGTTTAAAAGCAGGCAGAATTAGCTTTTAAACAATAAACACTGAATGACTGGTCCCGAGGGTAACAGCGAGATTTAATTCCCGAGATTTAAGTCGAGGGAAACATCGAGATTCGAGGGAATTAAGGCCCCGTTTACACAAAACCGGACGAACTTGGATCCAGATAACATTTCGTCCCGTTAGGCCTTTTGCTAACACTGGGACCTGCTATCCGGACGAATTTTGTACCTCAAAAAAGAAGGTACAGTTTCTGTACCTGTACGGTTCGGTGGCGTACCAGTGTAGTATAAACACTGTAACCGGTACGATTTTAGTATCTTTTGCGCAATTTTACGGATTAGAAGGATTGGGAACTAGTTTTCAATGGCCGCCAAAATGGTGATACAGTAGTGAAGTTTTTGTTTGGTGTATTTTTATGTAAAGAAAGCAATTATGATGTTGACACAAGCTGTTGCCTTGCTTGCCATGTTTCTTGGCATAACAGGCTTACTGATGAAGCTCCATTTTGTGCAGATGGCATTATGTACGGCGAATTATAGAGCAAGGAGACGGAGGTACATAGCGTTCAACCTGCGAAGCTACAAACATGTTGTTGCACAGAGAAATAAATATCGCCCTAGAAGGATGAAATTTTGGAAACACACTCGTCAATGTGTCACTATTTGGATAGGCTTCGTTCTTGACTTTCGGATAACTCTCGATAAATTTGTCCAAAATATTGTCATATTTCCCAATAGACCCCCAGAGATGACTATTCGGTTTTGTAATCCATAATAACATGCAACAGAAAAGATAACTAATCGTCTGTCCAAGTAAAGTTGTTGGTTTGTTGTTCTGTAGATCTCCCCTTCCTCGCCGCCATTTTTAACTGCGCTCGTGGTTATTTTGCGCATGAGCAAAAGGGAAAATTGTCTCGCCTGGGCATATTTATCCGGTACAGTGAAAACGCACGTGAAAGAGGATAATTAAGTAAACGGTACAACATGTAAACAGACCTGTACCGGTACAACATTGTACCGGACAAAAATTCGTCCGGTATAGTGTAAACGTGGCCTAAATCTCACTGTTTTCCCGAGGGACCAGTTATTACGTGATTTGTTATATAGCAAAAAAGGTATTATAAAAGAACAGCAGAAAAAATAAACATTTGTCAACGCAGCGGATTGGGAAGTGAAAGATGTTACAAGCGGGATTTTCCAGTAAAAAAACATTGCATCATCCTGTCACGAGCGCATCACGTGTGCACGAGGGGAACATTGCAATGTTACCCTCTGACATCCCAGTTGTTACCCGGGTTATATCGTTATATTTCGCACACCAATTGAAGGCGGGGGGTTATAGGGTTAGGAAAACACTTAAGGTGGGGGGTTAGGGTTATGATTAAGGGTTGGATTAGGGTTAGGGTGTCTATTTTAATATAACTGCATAAAGTTTTACCAATTGGTGCGCGAAACATGACGATACTACCGTCGCCCGCTCGCCTACTTTACCGGGAAACAGTTTGTTTGTTACATGTCATGTGACCCTGTATCAACCAATGAAAGCGTGTCTCACGCAACTAATATTCCCCGCCACAGCGGGAATATTACTCCCTGCTACTTGTCGAAAAGTGAAAAAAATGCACATTTCAACTTCAAAATGTTTGTTTGAATATTTCAGAGGAGAATGAAACTGAAGTCGTGTATAGAAAAACATCCAGGTATCAAATACTGTTAATAAATAGTTAATAAATGAAGCGTTTCAGTAGTGGTACATTAGCGACATTTCAAAATGGCGTCAAATTAACATTCAACCTGACAAAAGACATTTTGCTGGATTCGTTTGAAATTTTCAGAGATATTGACACTGAATTAAAGAGCCACTACGATCAAATTTTTACCTATCGATATTTTTACGTATTTATAAAGCAGAGCTTCTAAATATTACTCGGTCGAAACCGTTTTGCGATTCGACGATGGCAAGTATTATTTTTCTTACTCGGAATCTGGAGTTGTTATGTCCGCCATTAATCGTTCATGTTGTTGACCAGCGTAACGAAGTGACGTCAGATTCTCAACGCGAAGACTCCACGTGGCTAATTCTTCAAGTAAATCAAGGTCGTTTTTTTCAAATTCTTCGTCTGAAAGGCTGAACATTTCATCTATTTCTCGAAAAAAACAAGAAAACAAATAACCTACTGATGGTGGGTATTTTCCAAGGAGATGTTTTTGTTTGGGAAACCATTTCTTCTCAGTATTGTGTGGAGGTGTTGGAGTTCTTCCTTGAGGTGTTCTTGGTCGCAGATGGTGTAGGCTCGATGCACCAAGGTTTTACACACCGAATTTTTAATCTTTGGATGATGGAAAGTTATCAACCCTTAAAAATCTGTTCTAGATATCCATTAAAAATCTGTCTGTTCCTCACAGACATTTCTTCCGGTCTCAAAATCTCTGAAAATGTCAAACGAATCGGGCAAAATGTGTTTTAGGAATCCTTTCTCAACCATCCAAAATGCTAATTTAGTGAAATGGTAAAAACAAAATGGCGGCCAAAATTTGATTTCCATTGCGCATTTTACAAACTTTCTGCAGTCTTCCAGAATATTTTGAAAACTAGAAGCTCGGCAATGCAATTTTCAGCATTTGGAGCACCAAATTGAGCACAAAGTATTTATTTTGAAGTATATGGATACATATCTTTCTTGCTCTGATGCTCTCAAGAGAAAACCATCTGCTAATAATGACCGCTCTAACAGGCCCTTAATTTTGGATTTTCATCCCTCTCTTTCTGGAGCTCGCCGTGTCATTAATGAACTTTATCCTATATTGGCTTGTACAGCCACTTCCAAAGAAGTATTTCTATTAGCGCCGTTCATCTCTTTTCGTAGACCCAAAAATTTAAAAGCTCATTTAGTTCGGGCTAAACTTCCTATAAACTTCCTAGTCAAAAAGTCTAATCAACAATCGGGCCCGAAAGGTATGCGCCATGCGGTAAACCGAGATGTAAAATATGTCGATTTGTGTCGGGTTCGCATATTTTTCGGGATTCTGATTTTAAACATACATATTTTATTAATTACCAATTTGATTGCGATTCTTCTGGCATTATTTACCAATTAAGCTGTATTGAAACGTCAATAAAGTTTTTTAAAAGAAGTGTTCCTTGCGGTAATACTTGGACGACAATAGCATTTTTACGCAACATATTTTACTATCCTTTATTGTAAATGCAATATTTATAAGCAAATGATGAGAACTCTAGGCTGCTCCAGGCAGTAATCAGTGCTGTTGAAGAGGGTAAAGGTTAGGACACACGAAGCGACAAATCGCGGGGGCGTGTCGCGGGGACATTTCCCCTATTGAGGACACACGAGCCCGACGAGGGGACATGTGAGAGAAAGAAAAGGAAAATAAAATAACGTTCTTTGATTGGTTTATTTTAATTTTGTCGCAGTGGTTTATTAAAATTTTGTCCCTGCGACAATATTTCGCATGATGGTGCAAACGATGGGATTTGTCCCTGCAACAGGTCCCACGCGACACGTCCCCGCGATTTGTCGCCTCGTGTGTCCCAAAGTACATTACAACATAGTTCTCGGAACCAAATTTAAAAGTTCCGGCCGTAACCGGGGGAGTCGCACCTAAGTACGGAATAATTTTTCAGAATAAATGTTCGTTTTTTGCTGGATAAACTAGCATCGCAAAAAAGTATTTTTATCTTAGTGTAAAGCGATCTTTCGCTTCCCAAACAATACTTCGCTTCACTGTACTTTGAATATTTTTTGCTTTGTATAACAATTCATTTAATGACTGCTCCCTCGGGAAAGCAATGAGATTTCATTCTCTCGAATCTCGATGTTTCCCTCGACTGTCTCCGGAAACATCGAGCTCCTCGGGATTGAAATCTCGCTGTTTCCATCAGAACCAGAAAAAGTGATAATTCTTGGTCTAGAACGAACAATTATTCACAAATTCGTAACATGCATGATCTCCATCAGTGGCATTAAAGACAAACTCACCTGTAATCAAGTGACTCGCTGAGATTAAACAAAAGTAGGACAGCCATTTGATAACTTGTGGCGGTTACAACGTAAGGCCGCTTGAAATGGTTTAAACGAATTTCGCCTACGAAATAAAAAAGCGTGATTAGTATAGGAACTAACTCCAATCCTTAAGTCTCGATTACACAGGTGATTTTTAATACATGCGATCGAATGGATTGTCTTGAACGAATGTATTGAACCATTTGTGCAAATCTATGACGTTCAATACTTTAGTGAGTCATCCACTCTATCACATACGACAGGGTCAGAAAAATCGCAGCAAAAATCGCCTGTGTAAACGGGCCTTTAAGGTACACTGCGATTAATCGGGCCTATTTATGATTTAGATGCATGGTAAGTAAGGAGAAATAGAAAGATGAGTAAGGATTATGAGCCCACAAATCATTCAGCTGACAGTTTCTCGTCCTTAACATGCATCTAAATCGGGCCGATTAATCGCAATGTGCAAACGCACCTTTAATTGGGAAGTCATACATAAAACATGCATATCAAGTATCATACAAATCGCGGTGCTTAAGGTGGCTTCCTATCCTATCATTTTTGGCTTTGTAGTAGTTTTTGTGGATTAATTATTGTGCATGAGAAGAAATTACTGGACATTTTCTTCGGGCGTTTTCTTCGGCCGACATTTTCACAAATGCGCGCGTCCACGAGACGGGGGGAGAAAGAGACATGTAAACCTTGCGCTTTTTTGACGGGAGGTGTATCTCAAAAGCAAAGAAGCATCCCACACATGTAAGTTGTAAATTTAGTTCGTTAATACAACCAAGGATTGGATGAATTGTATCCTGTTACCTATCCAAGTTTAAATATATATATATTTATATAAACAAACATCTGGATCCCCTAAACTAACATCTGGATCCGCCACTCATGGTACCATGCACCCTTCCTTACCATTCGAGAGATGGTGTAGCCACGTCAACTTCCTTCCGTTGAATCTTTTGTTATAGAAATCCTCGAACTGCAAATAAAATATTTAAAGAGCTCATATAATAATTAAATTAGCCTATATAAATAAATTATATAAATAAAATATAATTATTATTATTATTATAAAATGAAACGAAAATCGACCTTGCATATTCTTCTATCGAATATAGATACTGAATATCGAAGAACCCAAGTAATGCTTTAATCTAATCTCTACCTTTATCAGTTACCGAGATTCAAATATGTTGTGAAAAGTGAGCCGCACAGCAAAGCAGGTTGGAAAACTGTCTGACAGGTGATCCTTTATATTCTGCTGATTCAATGGGAATTTTAAAATTGGTGAACAACCTTTAAAATGGACTGAACCTCTCGCTAAACTTCCTTTCAAGTGCAAAAATCATAAGGGGGTAGTTTATCAGAACAGTTTGATTCATGTTGATGGATATAGTGAAACTAAGCGAAAATGATCCGACGCCATCTCTGAATTTCTTATTACTCCACCTTATTCCAAGGAGCTGTTGTGTAAAATGCCACAACCAAGAGTACATCATGGTGTGGAGGCATTTACAGACAATATTTTGATTTTGAGAGGCAAGACATCTTACTCAAATAAAGATAGTCTAGATATTGTGCTCGTGTATGATGTAAATAAGAAAGAATGTAAACAAATGTCTTTATTGCCTCGAGCTGTCTGGGGAATGGCCACACTTAGCTGGAAAGATAAAGTAGTTGTGATTGGAGGGGTTGGTAAGGATAGCAAGGCTTTGAGTGATGTATTAATGTATTCGTTCAAACGGTATTGTACTTCGTTCTTATGGCAGAGTTTACACCAAAAAAGTTATCTTCGGACAAACTTTTAGTCGTGTCGTGTTTCCAGAAAAGCTCAAAAAAACTTGTCCACGTTTAAATGGATTGGAATTCTACGCGAAATGCAAGAAAGAGCGCCTGGTCTAACGTTAAAGAAGACTCTCGAGTCGTATTATCCAGAGAGTTCTCCATCCATGGTGCAAAAAATTGCCTCAGTTATTCTTGGCTCAGGAAATGCGACCAAAAAGTATCTTGATTTCTCCAACTAAATCATCGGACGTAGTGTTTTTATATTGCAGAACAGAAACGAGAACACAAGCCATCGAGAATCAAAACAAAGATTGATCAAAGATTTTCCCACGCCTCACGAACGCGTAAACTTGTATATAGCGTCAGGTGTGTCTTGGTCGTTTATAAAAAGGTGTTACCGTTAATTTTTGTGCTATCAAGTCTTTTATTGTTTGAAGTTTCAACAATCAGCCAACACCTATTAATAAATACACAATGCAGTGTTTATCGACCTTTTTGATTTCCGCGAGTTACATAAATTCTAAAATCATATTCTTTTCTGTCCCAAATCCCAATTGGTTGCTAATTTAAACACCAGACAACAAATTTTTTTTCACCTCTGAAGAGATCCTCGAGAGTTATTAGACGCCCTGTTTTCCGGCCCTCTGGCGATGGATTATCCCAGAGCCTCCGTTTTCGTGGCGCGGCGAAAGCTCTGGGAACGAGATTGACGACGAACCGGCTTTTTCGGATTTGTTTTCGACAGACGCGGTCTGGGCACTGGGGACCATGGATGAGGAAAAGAAACTCGGTTATATCGTTGTTTCGCGCACCAATTGAAGGCGGCGGGGGGGGGGGGGGGGGGAGGTAGGGTTAGGAAAATATTTAAGGCGGGGGTTAGAATAAGGAAAACATTTAAGGCGGGGGCTAGGGTTAGGATTTAGGGTTGGAATAGGGTTAGGGTGTCTATTTTAATATACCATGAAGTTTTACCAATTGGTGTGCGAAACGCAGAATATTTTGGGCTCGTTTTTTGAGGGTTTAGTTGGTAGAAAAGGCGGGCGAGGGCTTATGCGGAACGTAATTCTAGTTTTAAGAAATATTTTCACTAAATACTCTATATTTTTTTAAATTTTATTTTAGACCTATACATTTTGGTAGAATCTACTCTCCAAAATGCAGGAAATGCCATTTCAGAGGTCGAAGAAATCCAAAATTTCCCCAGGTGAATCATTGCGAATTGTCAATTTTCAACTAATTGTCAACCAATGCATGCATGAGCATGCTAAAGAGGGGGAAATTAAACATTTTCCCTGTTTCGAGGGAAAATCAAAAAGGTTCCTGTTTTCAGGGCGTTTAGGGATTAAATCACCAAGTGAGAACAGAAGAAATCAAGGTACTGTAAGTATCGTATAGTATGTAAACAATTCATGGTTTCACGTGCTCCGTCGACGGACCGCGGGGGAGGGGAGCTGGGTGGCTTCGGCCCCCCAATATTTAAACGCGACGATAATCCAATATATGGCAGCCAATTCTAGACGTGTACTCCATTACAATATGTGGTTAAGTTTTGTTCTTACTTGCTGTGTAATAACCGTTGGTTGCCCAGATTTCAGCAATGAGAAATTACTGTTCTACCAACCTTCATTGTTATCACTGACTTGTTAATCAGATGTAGCAAATAACTTTATCACACGAAACGAGAATTGTTAATGCCACTTTGAAACATTTTACCAACTTCGTAATACCAAGGCAGATATCTGATATACGACATAGCGCTTCAATAGAATCTGTCATCGCGCTTTTTGCCTTGTTTGGTTTAGTTCTGCTTGTAATACCTTTATTGATAATAAATTAGTATTATTTCGTTTGGCAATACTCATATTTTCCATGCAGCTGTAACTAACTTTGATGGTATTTCTGTTGAAGATTTTGTAACATTTGAAGTGTTGATATTATGTTACACGTGTAACTACGCCTGATAACATTCGTTGTTAGTAGAGGGGGGTTTGGAAGCTTCATTGTCTTTCAAGATGACGCAATGGTCATGTTATTGTATTGGAGAAAGTGTCTGTTATTGGTTGGAGAAAGGAAATTCTCGACGGCGAAGGACTCACAACACGTGACGATGAAGGACTACACTAATTAAATCTGAACGTTGTTATTGGATGACTGCTTCATTATACAGAAAATACAATACGTTCAGTGACCGTGAAAGTGAACAACAACATAAAACAATGACTTTTGCGTACCGTCCAAACCATCCTTTCTACTATCAATACTCAAGCTATCAATAAATATACATATTTTACAGATTTTGTGCAATGTGTTGAAGGTTGGGAAATGCTTATCGATGAGATTAAGGAATTTCTTTCCCACGTTAGCTTTTACGTTCTTGCTAAATGGCGGGTAAAAACAAATAATGTTTCTGGATTGCTTTTTCTTTTGGTTTGCTGTTTAACCAGCTGTTGTGTTCTAGTGGTTACCGCACATGTCTATGAGCTGGGAGACCCGGGTTCAAATCCTGGGTCGGACCACAACTCAGGGTCTTAAACACCGAGTGCTCGCATAAAAGGGGAAGCCCATCCCACTCGAAACAATGGAGTCTTTGAAATTTTAAAAATCAATTCAAACAATGGAGTCTCGAAATAATGGAGATTTTGTTGTTTTGATTACTTCTCATTTCTCTTTGTTTCCTGACCAATCACAGTAATTGAACTAATTATGATTGGCACGGTGAGCATCTCACCGCCAATATATGCAAGCACTCCTTGTTTAATTAGAAGGTGCTGCCTTTGCAACAACACCAGCAAATGGTAAGACTTTCGGGTCTTCTCGGAAAACGACCTTAAATCGTAGGCCCTCGGAATCCCTATCAGTTGGGTTTTCCGTTCACCTAATAGTGATAAACTGAATAGTCGAACGCTTAAAACACGAGCCTCTGGCTCGGATAAATAGGGCAACCTTGTCTATCCTGCGTGATCGACTGTAAATAAATCATACTCATACTCGTGGTCGGGAAGGTATTCGATGCCGGAATTGAAAACGCTGTGCTTGATGGCGTCGTTTTATCTTGGTGCCGCGCGTTGGAACGTAGCATTAGGGACTTTAAGATCTACGACGGCAACCTAGGACAGTAAAAGCAATACAAATTTTAGCATTTGAATGAAACCACGGTCGATTGACTAGCGTATTTGACACTCCAAGCTTGTTTTATGATCTCCAAAACGCTTCAATATTTCTAAAACGATTATAGTGTCTGTGTTTAAGTCAGTCTTAAGTCACATCTCTCATCTCTCCGCGAGTTACCGTCGTCCTAAAGACGTGAAAATGCTCTCAGTGGCGTTGTAAACAGAACGAGAACGGCGTTGAAATTACTCTTGGGAATAAAAATTATTCATTATTGTTTCGCATGAAGATTATTTTGTTTGAACGACGTCCCCGTCTTAGGTTGCCGTCGTAGATCTTAAAGTCCCTACAGTCGGAACGTAGCATTGTCGGATAATGGACTGATCGATTTGGGCAGCTGCCTGATAATGGATTGCGGAGTGGTTGGAGTGGTTATTGATGCAGATGGTGTCGTAGTTCGGTTTTCTAAAAGGCTGGAATTTTCTATCGTGTATAGTTTGAATAGCAAGCAAATCAATTTAAACTACGCTACAACAACCACACTAAATATTTTGCCATCCTAAATACTCAAAGGAAACCGTTCATTCAAACAACATTTGGGAGCTAAAGAAAACGTAAAGTGAATTTCTCGTGAATTGGTTATTCCTAAAACGCGCGAAAGAATATATGAAAATGGAGCAAAACGGTGTAACCTTTGCCTTGAAGAAAACTTATGTATGAAAGCCGACAAAAGAATAGAAATATTTGGCAAAATGCCGTCATTCGAATGAATAAGAAACATAAAGCACGCCAACGCAAGACAATTATATCTAATAATAATAATAATACAATACATATTCATACAGGGTAGCTTTTCGTATTCAAAATGGGGCTGTTATCAATAAGGGCCATATAATGTAGTAATTCATCTTTATGTTCCACTGAAGATGATTCGATGACATTGAATCGATAGCATGCATGACATTGTTAGTATTACCATCCATCGAGCGAGGGTTGTTGCGTAACGTAGTTATAGTAATACAGTAATTCATCTTTATGTTGCACTGGAGATGATTCTGGAAGCTTCATTTCAAATAAACGGAAGCTCGTGAACCAATTATTTCCAAATAAGGAGATATGGGGCATGACTCTTAATCACCAGAAATATTCATTTCGCAATACATATTACAAGGCTTTGTCTTGAAAAAACGAAAGCAAAGCTCATGTACAAGAAACATCTTTGTCTGTCTAGTCTCTGATCTATCAAGATAACTAACAGTTTTGTCAATCCAGATGAAACCTCCAATCTCACTTTCCGTTCAACGAGTCGTTCAGTTGACCAGTTTTAAATTGTTTGAAGTCTGATGGAGCAGAAATACGGCTACGAAGATGGTCGGTTTGAGAACGCCGTCAATGCCAACTTCCACTGCCCTATATGTTTTAACGTTCTTAAAGAACCAAAGATGTGCAGAAATAACGAACACGTCTTTTGCTTTGTATGTATCACCCGACATCTTGCCCAGTCACAGACGTGTCCTCGATGTATGGAAGAGCTGACTGTAGAGACACTTCATCGAGCTCCAAGAGTGCTTGTAAAGTGTTTATCTGAACTCACTATCAACTGCGATTATTTCAGGCGAGGTTGTCGTGAGTTCGTTCGACTTGAAGATCTTCAAACTCACGTTATGAATTGTGGGTTTGCCCCCGTGAAGTGTTCAAACAACGGCTGTGTCATGGTAATCAATAAACGCGATAGAATTCATCACGAGGCAGAGATCTGTGACTTTTACGTTACGAAGGTAAAGTCTCATGACTGCGGTGAGATGAAGAAAGAAATAGAAGGAATGAAAGATCAACTGCACGAAATGAGAGATCAACAACGCGAAATGAGAGATCAACAACGCGAAATGAGAGATCAACAACGCGAAATGAGAGATCAGCAACGCGAAATGAGAGATGAACAACACGAAATGAAAGATGAACAACACGAAATGATAGATCAACAACACGAAATGATAGATCAACTGGCAGGAATGAAGGCCCAACTAGATGAACTAAAAGAAGACATGAATGAAGTCAGAGATATAATGGGTGAAGTTCTACACAAGTTGAGTAACGCAGTAATTACCAATCAAGTTCCACTTCATGCTAATGCCACAAAGCAAGATATTGTTGTTGCGGGGGGTTACGAGGATGGCTACTGTATTAGTAGTTCCGTCGAGACATTCAGCTGGAACAAAAGAGCGTGGGCTCAACTGCCACCAATGAGAAAATGTCGTGCACGAGCTTCATCGTTTGTTTACGAAAATCAAATTTTTGTGTCTGGTGGATACACAAAAGAGCATTTTACTGATTCAATAGAAATTTTGAAGATTGGTGAACAACCTTTAAAATGGACTGAATCTCCCGTCAAACTTCCTTTCAAGTGCGACAATCATAAGACGGTAGTTTATCAGAACAGTTTAATTCATGTTGGTGGATATGAGGACACTAAGCGTGAATGCTCTGACTCCATTTCTGAAGTTCTTCTTACTCCACCTTATTCTAAGAAGCTGTTATGTAGAATGCCACAACCACGATTACGGCATGGAGTGGAGATTTTTACGGACACTATTTTGATTTTGGGAGGCAAGACATCTTACTTGAGTAAAACTGTGAATAAAGATAGTCTAGATAGTGTGCTCGTGTATGATGTAAATAGGAAAGAATGTAAACAAATGCCTCCATTGCCCGGAGCTGTCTGTGGAATGGCCACAGTTAGTTGGCGAGGTAAAGTAGCTGTGATTGGAGGGGTTGATAAGGATGGCAAGGCTTTGAATGATGTAATAATGTACGATTCTAAAACTGGAGAGAACAATGTCCTACCATCAATGCAGCGTAAGAGGTGCGGATGTTCGGCGATTATTACTGGAGATGTCATTGTTGTAATGGGAGGAAAGAATGATGAAAATGAGATTCTTAGTTCAGCTGAATGCTTTACTTTGGGAGGTAACTCATGGGAAGAACTTCCACCCATGATTAAACCTAGGTACTGGGCAACTGCTGTACTTATGCCATCTATGTTTTAATAAAATTTATGAAGTTTTAATGTACGTTATGATTCTTCTGGGTGGAGTGAATGATTCTTCTTATTCTCTTTAACTGGACTACTTACATACCTTTGTTTAACTTCACCCACTGCTTATAGTTATAACAACTATATTAGAAATATTATACCTATACGCAATAGACTTTAAGCGGTTGCTATTAATAGCTCAAAATGCGAACAAACAAACCAAATTTGACTCACAAATGATTGCAAATGAGCTATTTTCTTTTGTTATGGTCGCAATAATTATGGGTAAATGCGGACAAACATGGGGTACTGACGTCATCTCGACAAAGTGCTATTACCCGCCTGTTCTATCCGACAAATTTTTGTATTAATTATTTCAAAGAATATATTATGTTTCGCATTTTAGAATGGTCCCCAGTATCCCTCGGTCGCACGCCCTGTATTTGTGGATCACAAATAGCAGAAGGCCGTTTCGTCGTAGATTTTGAACATTATCTCGGTCAATATTTAACTGATTTCAATTCTGAAAACAGATCTGGAATTACCGAGTCTATCAACACAACATATACGGGCCTTATATGTGTGAAGTTGACCGTCCAGGTTGTTGTAGTCTTGAGAAAGACTATTGTTGGTGACTGACGTTTCGACGGTCTCAGCGGCGGTCATCTTCAGAGTCAAGTAAAGCGTGTTTTGTCAGGTATATATACGTCTGGTTCATTACGTCACATATACAATGATACTCCTAGGTTCAAACCATTTACATAGGGGCCTATTATATTGCGCGAACGTGTATACCATTCCTAAATTTTTAGGTTTTATATTAATGTCATTCAATTCATAGCCTTATACCGTATCTGAATTTACTGCAGTACACATTCAACAACGGTGCAGATCCCACTACCTATCTTTTTATAAAAAATACAAGATCTAATCACTTTTTCGAAGTATAGTTTGAATATTTTAAATTAATTTGTGTTCCAGTAAAACATCTTCAGTCCATAATCTAGAGCATCGCGAAAACAAACGCATTCTTCTTGGCTCGCATCCACATCGTCCGCCATTTTTTGTTGATCTCGTCTCTAGCGCCTGTGATGTTACAGCAGCATGCGCATGCGCATTTCCACTTCCGGACTAAAAAGCCATTGCGGCCAGAGCATTGATCTCGAAAGAAGACTGGATCGAGCAACTATTGTTCAGAAAATGAAGTCGGAAGTTCGCCATTACTAAGGGACCAACTGAGGATCCTATGAGGTTTTTTGTTGGATTATGTGCTCTTAACATCGACAAAATAAAATAATTTTACAATAAAGAGGACCAGAAGACATTTTTCAAATTACTGGGTAAAACGATTCATGGCCTACCTACAGATTTACTGCGACTTTGGTCCCTTAGTAATGGCCGCCGTTGGCTCTAATTATCCAATGAGAGAAGCCTAATATGAGAAGTCAAATTATGTTGAAGATTTTATGCATTTAATGTTAACAAAGAAACTATATTGGCCAGACACTACACCTATTTCGCGAGCGTCACAGTTTGACTTGCTTGCAAACTCGGAGCTGATGCAAATATGCAAGCTTCAAAATCAGCTCATCAGATACAATAGAAAACTCAATCCAGTCCTATTTTTGAGATCAATGACTAAAAATCCATTGCGGTCAGAGCCTTTCGTTCCTCGCGCAGTCCAGGAGGAACGCAGGCTCTGGGGACGAGATTGAGGGGCTGCGTGTTACCGTCATAAACGGGAATGACCTGTGAAACACTGTGAAAAGGTGGGGAAGTTTAACAAAGCATAAATTAATGGGTGTTTTTAAATGAAGACAACATTAATACTTTTTCGTTGTTTGACACTCTTGAATCTTATGACATGTTTTGCTGTTATGAGCTTTTGAATTTTTGTTTTTTTAGTAAGGTGTAACGCTAATCACAACCACTAACGTAGAGAAGAGCTAGGTAAGTGGGATAATGTTCCCGGAACCCAGAAACCCTAGGACTCTAAGATAGTGAGCTACAGATGACATGTTCTCTGGCATCCATTCTGTTTTAAATAGATGTTCTCCTTATAAAAAAGAATTGGATAAGCTAAAAGGCAGTGAAACGACGAGTTCAACTACATATGTTTCGCTTGTCTTCGAACAGTTACTCCATCTCTACTCCATAATATGGTTTCGAAAGTACGGAGACCCCGGGTTCGATTCCCGGTTGGGGCAGTCAGATTTTTCATATACATATATTTGACCATCAATAAATCCTCTCTTCATCTAAAACTTTTGCAAGGCTTGACATTGCCGCTCGCAAACTCGCAAAATGCGAGTGAAATTTTGGTTTTGGAGAGTTTTAGCGAGTAAGAAAACATTTCACC
This sequence comes from Chrysogorgia sp. JL179-B06, assembly GCA_035772405.1. NCBI lineage: Eukaryota > Metazoa > Cnidaria > Anthozoa > Scleralcyonacea > Chrysogorgiidae > Chrysogorgia > Chrysogorgia sp. JL179-B06. The sequence goes on from JAYKKM010000137.1 coordinate 178,040, forward strand.
AGCAGAGTTTTGCGAGTATGACCTCAATCGCGTATTTTGAACGATTTGAAAGAAAGAGCCTGGGTTCATCACAGTCAGCGGTTTCATTAAGAAACATGCGTGGAGTAGATGCGCAAGTGATATCTTCCTCGAGGTTTAGTCACGGCTTTAGTAATAAATCATGAATAAAATTTCTAGTTTTTTTGAGAGAAAAAGGAAAATTCGTCTGCCGAAACAGCCTAACAGACTAACCTCCAAAGAAAACATCAGCCCCATGATAGTAGGGTCAACTATAAGATTAGTCACTGAAATAAAGTTAATGAAATTAAACACAAATGAACAATTACTATATTTACTATGGTTTCTATGGTTACATAGGGGATTTTAAATTTTGCTAGTGACTTTGCAATTTTTGCTAGTGAGAATGAAACCTACTGGCACATGTTTGCTAGTGGTCTCAAAAGTTAATGTAGACCCTTGTTTTGATTACCAAAGCAATCCATGTTCATCCAATGTGTACCTTAAACAGCTTTCACCCGTATATGTAACACGTCCGTAATATGTAACGCACCCGTACACGTAACGTCAAGTTACCACCCCATATGCATGAGTAATCCACTGCATAACATCATGGTCCAGGATAAGAAATTGACCTTATTATAACTGCAGTGGAACAACATATATTTATAGCAACCATCGTTAAATTGCTTATTTCATGTTTGAGTTTTTCATATATTTATAATATTTGCCATTTTTTGATAAAAACTGCTTAGCCCCTGCTAGTTAACTCATGCAGGCGGCCCAGACGTACGTCATGAAAATTGACGTCATGAGTCTGGCAAAAGAATAGATTGTTTCATTGTTGAAGATCACCGGTATCTTCGCTTGCACAAAATACGCGGGATTGGCCACTATTGGATTGGCCGCTATTGGTATACCCTATAGCCTGATGCATATAGCAGGCGTTTCTGCGAGTTATGGGGTGCTGACCATCACAACCAACCCGCACAAAGGTCTGCTACACAGGCTAGGTTTGCCTAAAATGCAATCAGTCATAACCCTAACCCCAGTCATTTGGCTATTCTCATTGGTCTAGACGTGCCTAGTCCGCGAAAGCAGACTCTGGACAGAACGTGCCAGATTGGTCCAGATTGTTTTGCGTGTTCAACCGGCCTATCGATTGGTCAAGATTTAGCGATTTATGAGCACTGGTTAGTTCAGAATTTTTGCCTCACTTGTGCCAAACATGCGACCACCTGAGCCTGATTTGCCGTTAACTCCACTGACTAGGCTGTTAGAAGTAAAAACGTACTGAATAGTCTTCTACAAGTGTGGTAGAGTGTTATATGCGGTCTCGTGCGTGTGACTTAAAAAGCAACGACGAGCGGTACTTATTGCGACAAATCTATGAAGAATTATCTGCTAAGATCACCGATTTTTCTTTTAGGTTTCTTTGAGCCTCACTGACTATTTTAAACACGAGATTAAACAACGTCGAAATCCTGAAAATAAATCGGAGCTTGGAGTAAGACAGATGACTAAGATCTATTATAAGAAGCACAAGCACGTACCAGTCGAATAGCTTCAACGAGTTCTTGTGGTATAGTTAAAGGCGAGGTAGCAGCTTGTCCTAATGGCCAGGCACCAGACTGCAAGGAAACAATCATGAAACGACATTATATAACACGAAGTGTTAAAAAACAAGGCTATATATATGCGGCGAAATATCTGAAAGGATAATTGGTTAGATGGAAAATGGAATAGAATATCAATCAGCAAGGTATCAAGGAGTTTTCGCAGAATTTTTCTACGAATTACGGCAAGCACACTTCGTCGAAATTAAATTGATTATGGACAAAACATCCTTTATATTCCACACCAAAAAAACGATAGACTGGACAGTTACAGTAAATAATGACTAAGCACACTACCTGAAGAACAAGAAACGAAGTGCTGATGTCAATGTTCTGGTTTGTGTTCGTCAACATTTCATTAAAACTGCTGTTAAGGTCGCCACTAATACTCATATCTGTAAACATTCTATGCAGGTTGTTTGTGTATTCGTATCCACATGTGTGCTAAAACAAAACGACAACAAAAACATATCACAACATTGCGCATTCAAACAAATGATCAAACTAATTAGTTATGAAGGGCTCCACTCAAAACGTCAGTGTTTCGTTCCTAAAATATCGCTGTATCTTTGTAAAAATATCTTTGCTACATAATAAAAAACAAAGGCAGCCAACTCGTGGATGCGATTCTTATATAAAGTGACTGTCGGCCCATCACTTCTGTTGAATACATTTATACAAGCAACGCGCAGTGATGCAGACCATTGATCTTCACAACAAAATGCTAAAGTGCAGAATTGGCTTAAAATGCACCTTCGCACAAATGTTCAAATTACAGGTCTACCCTAATAAAATCTACGCTAAATTTTATTTCCTTTATTTCGACCAGGTTAACATTATTTACTTTGGCACCTTAAAATACACCTTTACAACGAAATTGCTACGTCAAATTTTACTTCAAATCCAGACTTCACATATCATAAATAGTTTATCCAGGGTCCCGCCCATAAAAATTACAGCCTCAATTAAAATTATGGTCGTTTGCACGATATGAACTATTAAAATTGGGTCCCAAAATAAGATTATACACTGGCTGCTTAACCCTATCTAGACTGGGGGGGGGGGGGGGGGGGGGGAAATCTGCCAGCGCTAATTTTAAATGCAGATATATTAATAATGGTTAACTACGACTCTAACATTTCACAAGTATTCCTAGAAATACATTGTAAGTATGGACAGAAAAAATGGTGAAAAAATATTGGGTAAAAAAAAAGTTACAGAGTATTCCGGAACACCTACTAACAATGAATTTCGACAAAACATTTTCATTATAATAGAAACAATAAAAATAAGAACATATCGATCAAGATAAATGTATTTATTGATATAATAACTTATGTACGTTAACAGCACAGCAAGAAATAATCCTGAAAAAACCCTTTTTTGAACTGCTTCAAATCCGAATTTTTGACGACCGACGACATAATGACGTCATAATGTGTTGCTATGACAACAAAAAATGTAACGTATATTCAGTGTTACCATACCCCCTGCCAACCCCAGAAGACCGCCTTCGCATGGCTTGATCAACCGCGGTTTAAGAAATACTAATTAACAATTAGATTATGAGCAAGAAATTTCTATGAGGTGAATTGAAATTTTGTTATTTCGTTATTTTTTCAAAATTATTTCGAAAAACGAGACATAAACATTGTTTTTGGTGAAAAACTCATCATTATTACATCTGAATCACTCGTCACTACTCAATAACTATCGACAATTAGTATCAATCAAGTAGTGGTCTATTACAAATTCGACATTCTGATTGGCTGAGCTAGTGCTCTATTGGTGATAAACCACTAGTAGCGTTATCCAATCACAAACCTTCTTATAACTGGAATATTCCTATCCTGACCAATCAGACGCCACGACATATTCACGCTGCAAGCAAAACCTGAAATCTAGGCCAAATATGGCGTCCGCTAAAATTTATATACGAGTGACGAAATCATGAATACATTGGCCCGAAAGTAATTGTTCAGTTTAACATTTTCGAACAAGAAAATTAATTCGCTTACGCCTATGGAGTATATCTACACCAAATTTGAAGCAACTAGTAATTACAATCTCATTTTTTGTGAGCGATTGTTTATCATGTGCCATCGAGCTACTCTAGATTTTGAATGGGCAGAGTTCTACAAACTAAAAGGTGAAACTATCTGAAAATTTGGAACAATGTTTCATAAGACTTTTTACGTTGAATAAAGGTTGTTTATGGTTGATACTAAAACAATTAGACAACTCGACCTCGTTGTCTAATTGTTAATTAAATTGCGAGTAGCGTAGCCAATCAGATTGCAGTATTTGCATTAGACTACTAGTATAAGATTTATTAACACTACATATATACGACGAACATGCCGATAAGATATATGTTGGTAAATTACTTTATACTGTAAATGCATGGACATGGTATCCACGCTAGTCTTCTCGCGCCAGACGCCAGTAACGCTACTATAATTTCATGTCACTTGCAGAACGGTTTTTACCATTCATTTTCTTTATCATTTAGTTGACCTTTTACAGTGAAGATCAGTCGTTTCAGTCGTCAGCCACTCTTCAACAAAAGTCATGGCAATATAGCCCTATTAAAACTTTCGAAGGATATTTTTCACTTTTTACATATTTTTCACACATAAAAGTGTCTTATTATAACATCTCTAGCCAAGATGTTGAGCACCACCAGTCGCTGAAACATTCAACCTGCTTCATTCACTGTGCTCGAGAGTATTTCGTCGGTTGTTACTTTCAATAGACTCATTGGCACTTCAAACATTTAACCATGATTTAACTGAGAACAAAACATTCAATGGTAATCGACCATCCATGACGCCGAAGGAATCCGATATTGTATTCATTTGGTTTCCGTTTGCTAACACGGTCCAGATCGCCCCACTCCAATAACTCGTTCCTATGCTTCGCATATCCACGAGACTAATAAGCATAACCGCCGCAGATCGAATATGTATAGGTAATCGTATTCGGTTCAATAAAATTAGGCTTTAATGTCACATGACGTGTTTTCAAAACAAGTCACACGTGTCGCTAGAGTGTAACAAGCGCTTCCTAAGGCAGTTAAGCCCCAGTTTTTTTGGTTTTATTCACAATTTAAAGACATTAACTTTGTCGCAGTTCCATTATCAAGTTTTATTATATGGCACAAGCTACTTCCGGTGAAATTGCGTGCTCTGATTGGCTGAGACACGTCATGTGCCGGTCCGTTATTTCCCGTAATGGACCGGTCCGGATTACGGATTTTGTCAACCATTTTGTTTACAAAGGAGCGAACAACGATAGGAAACTTTGAAAAGCAGCAAAAATTGAACGAATTTAGTAAATTAAGCACTAAATCATGTACGAGTCGGACGATGAACAATCTAAAAGAGAGTCTTACTATCATGAAAGCAATAGAAGAACAAGAACAAGATTGAAAATGACGATTCTGTCACTCAAAACGTATGTAAAGTATGTTGTTTAAAAAAGCCATGCCATATAATATACCTCTTATTAACCTCGACCGCTTGGTCATTACGGGAAAATATCAGGCCTCGGTCTTTTATGTACGAACCTCGCCCTACGGCCTCGGTCCGTACTGTCAAGACCTCGGTCTGATATTTTCCCGTAATGACCGCGCTCTCGGTTAATAAGAAGTTAATAACGGCACTCAGGAAATTAAAAAAAAACTCTCGAGAAGCTAGCAAAACACTCGGCATGGATCGCCTCGTGTTTTACGTGGGTTTTGACTCGATAATCGCACGCGACATATTTTTTTTTCTTAAAGGGGAACTTCATGTACCCAAAAAATAAATTACTTTTAAATAAAAGGCCTTTAAGTATAATATTTAGAAATGTTAATAGTTTTACGGTATCTGCTCTTGTACTCCGAAAATAACGTTTTCATTCTCGTATTTAATGCTTCTGGATGCTGCCATTTTAGAGTTTGCTAGACACCTCAGACTCGATGTACAGCAGGAATTTATTTTCAATTTTGACGTCATTGAGTGCTAAGAACAAAAGACAAACACTCAATGACGTCAAAATTGAAAAGAAAACACCCGCTGAACATCGAGTTTGAGCCGTCGAGCAAACGATAAAATGGCGGTATCCAGAAACCTAAAATACGAGAATGAAAACGTTATTTCTCGAATACAAGAGCAGATATCGTAAAACTATTAACATTTCTAGACATTATACTAAAAGGCCTTTTATTTAAAAGTAATTTGTTTTTTTCTACAGCTCCCCTTGAAATAAACCTACTTGCACCTTCCTACCTTCAGTCTGTTTATCATATTCTCTTCAGCATCCATTGAAACGGACAGATTGTGAATGAGGCGTCTGGCTAGCATTTTGGCATAAAACTACACAAAGTAAGCAAAACAGACTAAACTAAGGCCCGGTTGTATAAAATGGTAGTTAAGTTTAACTATATAGTTAGCGTTAACTACCTAGTTGACTTATTAACTACGGTTAGTTAACTAGGTAGTTAAGTTGCGTTGTATAAAGTGTAATCAGTAACGGTAGTTAACCAACATGTAGTTAGTATAGGTAATAATATGATAACGAGTACAATTAACCTTACACTACGAGTGATATTTGAAAATTGTGCCAAAATTGCACGAGCCGTTAGATGAGTGTTATTTGGCACAGTTTTCAAATATCACGAGTAGTGTAAATCCTTAATTGTAGGAGTAATATCATAGACTACTTGTTTATTATTTGCATGACAAAATGTTATCCGCCATTTTGTTTGTTTTGGGAAAATCATTAATTCTACTGCAGTCAATTAATAAAATAATTGTACACTTCTCAACCAATCAGAATGCAGTAATTTTGTCATGCGTATAATAAACTATATTTTATACAACCGGCTCATGGTATTGATTCTTCTTGCTTATGTTTAAGTGGAGGTCATTTAGTTAAACTAATTCTCATTGATATTTGAAATCAAGTACCCCCATTAATTCATAAAATAGCCTTAAAAATATTTTTGACTCAAAACAGGTTTTTTTTAATTTAGGTGTATGGCAGTTAGATACTCTTAGATTTTGTATGATTAAGCTTCATTTGGCAGACACTGGGTTTGGATACATAATAATGTTCCTACTTTTGAATTCCGTTGATTTCAGTAACATTTTATTTCAGTTTTGCTATGATTTCTGTATGTAAGAATATTGTTTGAACGCTTCTTGTTTTTATAACGCTGCTATAGTTGGTAATGAAACACAATGTATATTCAACTGCAACCTTCACGATATTGTACGTGATAAATTGCTTTTGACCTGCGAAATTGTAAAATTAAATAATATAATATGTTTGCTGGGGTCTCTATAACGTTGTCGAAACCCGAGTGACGTAATAAAAACATGAGAGAAGTGTAGAGAGAAGCACGTGCCGCCGAGGCGAGTGCTTTCCCAACTTCTAGAGTGTTTTAATTATTCACGAGGGTTTCGATCACGTTATAGTAATTCAGAAATAATTTCTTATACTTTGGATAAATACTTTGGATATATAACGCTTTTGATTTTGATTTAATGCTAGTTCTCCTAGCCTGATCGAGACCGGCAAGCTGACCAATCGCAGCGTACGTAGAGTAAAATAATTTTATAATGATTAATGAAACCCTCAAAGATGCACATACTGTATCTTAGGTGGCTCGAGACAGTTTTTTAAAATTTAGGTGTGTGGCAGTTTGATACTCTTAGATTTTGTATGTTTAAGCTTCATTCGGAGGACACTAGGGAGTAACAAATTCCCTTCAAAATGGCCCATTGCTTCACGTATTTGGATAATAAGCACGGTGATCCCCATCTTTTTTCATTTATGTTTTTCCTTCAAGCATGAACGATCGATAGGAAAATAGATTTTTTTACGCATTACACAATGTTTTGAGACAAATTTTAACAATAGAATAGGAAAATACTGAAATATGCCGATTTTTTATTGATAAATAATAGGTTTTGATGGCGTCAGCAATTCCACGCATCACACGTCATCATGGCGGTTGGTCGCGGATTTTTCCGTCCGCGAAACTTGCTAATTATTCTTCATCTTTATTTGATTTTCGGAGGGACAATCGTGAAAAAACATAGAAAGAAACTCTCAGAACCTACTTTAGCAATTATTTTCGTCTCTGGAGACTTCGTTGGCGTCAAAGTACTACCGATACCCAATATTCGTCCTCAATGGTCAACAATAAAAAAACAACCGTTATCAAAATCAATCTTTATTACTCCGTGGAACTAAACTTCTCCTTAATGCATCCATTGCAACAATCCTCTTATCCATATGTGGTGATATAGAAAGTAACCCGGGACCAAAGATTGAAAGAATGCAAAGCGTTACAAGAGTAAACCCTACAGATGATAGTCATCAGGTCAACTCGCATTCTTCCGTATATTGTGCTCTTCTTAACGCGCGAAGCCTGAAAACTGCTCACAAGAAATCCAACCAAACCATTTCAAACATTGCCTGCTTACAAAATCTAGTCTACAACGAAAACCTTGATGTGGCGTTTATTACGGAAACGTGGCTTACCGAAAATATCCTGGACAACGAAATCCTGCCAGACACGGACTTTATTATTTTCCGGAAAGACAGACAAGTATATCTCGTGGGGGAGGAGTACTACCAGCAGTAAGAACTTCATTATTTCATTCAATTAAACACGTTCATATTCCCACGAAGTTGGAAATCGTTTCATGTGAAGTTACATCTACCAACGGTAAATTTCTTCTTTGTGCGTGTTACAGACCTCCTAGTTCTGACTCAAGTTGGCGTATCGAATTTAGTGACTTTCTACAAAAAACACGCGATACGTATGATAAAGTTGTAATTGGTGGGGATTTTAATCTTCCTAACATCAACTGGGAGTCTATAGAAAACACCGTTGGGACTGAAGATGTTGAATTTACGGAAATTTTGAATGACTATTTTTTAACTCAATTATCGACCGCGCCATCACGAGCACGCCTGACCTCGTATCGATTCGTGAGACGATTTCGCCAAATGACGCTGGCATATTCACAGATCACGCCATCACACTGTTTGAAATCGAAATGAAAATCAAAGCTCCTAGAATGACTCGCAGTTTCGTGTACGACTACCGGCGGGCTAACTTTAACGTCTTCGCACTGCGATTCAAGCACAAAATCTGTCTGCTGTTATAGACCCATCCTTGAGTATTAATGAAAATTGGTCAAAATGGAAAAATACCTTCAAAACGATAATTTCACAATTTGTTCCAATGAAGCAGTTGAAAAGAAATAACAACCCGCCATGGATTTCCGGTGAAATCCTACACGCCATCCATCTAAAGGAATCATAAAATATAAAGAGCGTAAAAAATATAAAGAGCTCAGAAGTCAAGTTAAACATCTGATCTCCATAGGACGAGAAAATTTCTTCAGCTCTTTATCCTTGGACCTAAAATTCAACCCAAAACGCTTCTGGTCCGTGTTCAAGCTTTCGTCAAAAAAATCAAGCTTACCGGAATCCATTTCAATGGCAAACGCTAATGGCGATGCACGCAGAACTGTTGCGTCCGGTCCAAAATCGATTGCTGACCTTTTCAACAGATATTTATCTTCTATATTTCACACGGAAACTCTCGCACCAATACATGAGACCCAGAAATCCTCTGTAAATCAAAATACTCTATCAGACATCGAACTGACAGTAGAAGAAATCATGTCACTCTTAAGAGCGTTAAATGTGCACAAAGCCACTGAACCCGACGTATACCGAACAGAATTTTAAAAGAAACTGCTCACCAGATTGCCCCCTCACTATGTTTGTTATTCATTGCAAAACGGCTGCTTTCCTGATGAATGGAAAACAAGTAATATCGTACCCGTGTTTAAAAAAGGAGACAAAGATTACGCTGAGAACTACCGGCCAATTTCCCTACTCTCAAACATTTCAAAACTACTAGAACGCTGTGTATTGACTAAGATAAGATACCATCTGTTACAGTACATCAACCCAAACCAACACGGATTTATTCCTGGAAAGTCGTGCTCTACACAACTGGTACAGGTTCTGGAATGTATTGGCCACCAACTTGACATGGGGAATCAAACGGATATAATCTATCTAGATATGAGTAAAGCGTTTGATATAGAGTTCGACACAGCGTGATACTTAGAAAACTACGCGATATAAATATCGACGGAAACCTCCACTCCTGGTTTTGTTCTTACTTGTTGGGACGGAAACAGCGCGTCACAATTCCAGGTGCGACTTCATCTACCCTTCCAGTTACTTCAGGAGTTCTTCAAGGATCTATTCTCGGACCAATTCTCTTCCTACTCTACGTTAACGACCTTCATGACTCTGTGGCGTCCTCATCTGTCGCCTGTTTTGCTGACGACACAAAACTTTTTAAAACCATCAACTCTCCTTCGGACGCGAATCTTCTCCAAGTTGACCTAAATAACCTGAACAAATGGTCACTGTCTTCTGGTTTAAATTTCAACGAGCTAAAAACGAAGTGCCAAACGATTACTCGTAGAAAGGTACCAGTGTGTCATCAATACACTCTCAACGGGCAGACCATTGAAAAGCTTGGAACTGAACGTGACCTGGTATTTGGGTGAGCCAAGACTTAACATGGTCTAAACAGGCTATATTAGCCGTTGGAACAAAAGGTCTGGTGCGTCCGTCGATCATTAGGGGAGATCGCTTATACTTGCGTTCGACGAACGATATACCTTGCTATTGTTCGCCCACATCTTGGTTATGCTACCCAGGTGTGGTCACCGCAATCTATCGACCTGATCAGACGTATTGAACGAGTGCAGCGTCGGGCCACTAAAGTTATCCTGAACCTACCATTTCGCACCACGATAACCTACAAACAACGGCTACTTTCTATAAAATTGCTTCCAATATCGTACTGGCACGAATATCTCGACTTAACCTTCTTCTTCAAAGCTGTGAATAATCTGATCGAAATTAATCCTAACATCCTACCAACTCAATATATATCACCCAGAACAACAAGAAACAATTCGAACCCAGATTTGCTACACTTCCGACCTTACAAAAATAGAACAGTCACCTTCGAACGCTCTTTCTTTACAAGAACGTGTAGAACATGGAACACTCTACCGTGCAAAATGCGTAGGAAGGGTCTCAGTCTCACCCTTGAAAAGTTCAAGAGCCAGCTCCAAATTTACTACAAAACAGCAGTAGACCAGCTATACGACCCAGAAGAACCATGGACATGGAAATCTATCTGCACCAAATGTAACACAGCGCGTGGTCTCACGAGTGCGACCTGTTGCTGTAGCTGACAATTTTTAGAATTTTGCGCGCGGAGCGGGATTCCTTTGTCTTTTGAGCTCTTAATAAAATTACTTCCGCACGAGAGCTCACAGGTCAGGGCGTCTCGCTCCGCGCGGACCTAATTTATTAATTCCTTTTTCTCTCAACTCACTTCGGGACCGCAGTAATTGGCGATTGCTGTTGCGGCCACCCTGCCACATGTACCATACTTATAATTCAACCTTAGCAAATAAATTATCCATAGAATCTTAATCAATTTGTGGCGAAACGAAATAAATAAATAAATCACACAGAATTCACACAGAATGGCGCGAGATGGCGTCAGCTATGGGGCGCCAAATGTAAAAAATCATCTTGATTGGCGAGACTTCTAGCGCAAACGAACGGCCACGCGAATTTGTTGATATCTTGCAAGGCGACTCCCGCATGCATGGTTTTATGAAAATTTCTATATCGAGCAACTTTAAAAACATTTTTGGAACCATATGTGAACTTCACTGCTATCAGTAAAGATCCGGTTTAAATAAAGTTCTATATTACAGTGCCCCTAACCTCAAAATTTTTTATTGTCTTATTTGGAAGAACTTTTAAGGCTGTTCAGACGTATTTCGATTTGCAGACCTTATATCCGTTGCTAAGGAAGCTTAGAGTTGACAACATTTGTCATAGAATTTCACAGTTTTAAGAATCCATGAAGACAGTGTGTATGTAATCTCATATGAGACGTCATCGAAATATGAAAATTCCTATAATCTTCGAAGGTTTTTAAGAAAAATTAATTTGTTACATGTGATTAGAATCTGGACAGTTACCTTCATAAAAGTAGGCATGGATTTTAAGAATTGTTAAAAATTAGCCGAGATATCGGATTTTTAAGGTCAATAAACACAATAAAATTGTCATAACTTCGTTTTTATTTAATTTATCAATGAATCCATACGTACTTTTTTGTAGGAAGTAATTTAGATTTATATGACACCAAAAAATATAGCACACTGTCAAAAATGACGAAAATTATAGAGATTTTGTGTTTGTTGATGACGTCAATGTGACGTCATCCAATACGTCACCAGACGAAAGAAGTTTGCCAACATATTCCACACATACAATATCTTGGTTATACCTTGAATTTATTGACCACTCATGAAGTATATTGGGCACTAAATGACCTGTCCTTAGCAACCGGTTGTTTAGCAACGGAATACGTCCGAACACCCTTAAAATGATAAAGTAACTTCTTTAGAAGATTTTCGTTTCTTCGCTTTCTTTTTGAGATATATCAGTTTGTTTGATGTGCAAATGTCCGGAATTTACGTCAACATGCATGCATAATGACTTATCATGACTTATCATTTTATATATATCTTTGCGTTCATCAAATAAAAACACTAAAGTGTGAATAACACTTGTGCGTGTTTCTCCCACAACACCAAACTTCTCGATTTTAAAGGATTTCGTTCGAGAATGAAAGAGATACACACATTTCTCCAATACGTCATTATGCATATTTGACGTAAAGTCCGGACATTTGCATATCAAACAAACTGATGTATCTTGAAAAGAAAGCAAAGAATCGAAAATCTTCAAAAGAAGTTACTTTATTATTTTAAAAGTTCTTCCAAATAAGACAATAAAATATTTTGAGGTTAGGGGCACTTTAACCATAATATAGTTATAAAAATGTAATAATTTCCAAAGCTGTTTCTAAAGCCCCTGTTACACGTAGCTTTTTCCGTGCAACTTGTGTCGCAAAAAAACAAAGTTCAAGTTACGACCTTGTCACACGATATATTATTCCTGCAACTTGCGTGACAAATAATGTTGCGAGTTGCAAGATAATCCGCCACCATGGCAAGCGATTCGTGCTTCTCCATACACTTCTCTCGTGTTTTTATTACGTCACTCGGGTTTCGATAACGTTATAGAGACCCGGGCAAACATATTCTATTATTTAAATCGAGACCGGCAAGCTGACCAATCACAGCGTATGTAGAGTAAAATTATTTTATAATGATTAATGAAACCCCCAAAGATGCATATCTTAGGCTCGTGTGTGGCTCGAGACAGTTTTTTTAAATTTAGGTGTATGGCAGTTTCACACTCTTAGATTTTGTATGTTTAAGCTTAATTCGGAGGACACTAGGGAGTAACAAATTCCATTCAAAATGGCCCATTGCTTCACGTATTTGGATAATAAGCACGGTGATCCCCCATCTTTTTTCATTTATGTTTTTCCTTCAAGCATGAACGATCGATAGGAAAATAGATTTTTTTACGCATTACACAATGTTTTGAGACAGATTTTAGCAATAGAATAGGAAAATACTGAAATATGCCGATTTTTTATTGATAAATAATAGGTTTTGATGGCGTCAGCAATTCCCACGCATCACACAGAATGGCGCGAGATGGCGTCAGCTATGGGGCGCCAAATGTAAAAAATCGTCTTGATTGGCGAGACTTCTCGCGCAAACTTACGGCCACGCGAGTTTGTTGATATCTTCCAAGGTGACTGCCCATGGTGGCGACCATGGCAAGCGATTCGGCGAACAAAAGCACTCGCAATTATCTTTTTACATTAATGGAATTGAAAGTGAATAAACCAAACGAAAAAGTTGAAAAAAGTTTGGTTAATGTGGTTGATTACCAGGAGAAAAGATGATACTTTCATCAGGTATTTGAACTTCGTTTACAATCTGTGTTTTTTGTCTTGCATGTAATCAGATTTCATACGAAATTGTTTACAACTTTTTTCTTTGCTTAATATTTTACCGGCATCGTTTCATCAATCGGCATCAATTTCGGTTTGTATCTTTTATTTATTTAGTTGATCGCCGACTTTATTGGCCAACGTCCGCCACAAAAGTCACACGACCCACGTCACACATAATTTTGCTCGTGTAACTTTTAGAAATTTGTTGCGAAAGTAGAAACAAACTCAACTTTTCGTGCAGACGGTGCAACTTGCAAATGCGTCACACGGGCTGTCACACGTTTAAAATGCTCGTGCAACTTGAACTTGTTTGCGACACAAGTTGCCCGGAAAAAGCTACGTGTAATAAAGCCTTAAATGACGGGGCCCGAGGAGTCCACACTGTGATCACTAGTTCGACAAGCGAATATTTTGTTGAAAATTAAAAATTGTATAAAAGATTGAAAACCCCGCCCGATCTAATTTATTTCGGTATCTTCCTCAAAAACTAGAAAGCTCTGGCTTATTAGCATAAGATTTAAACTTTATTATAGACTTGGTCTGCCAGTCTTGGTTGACAATTGGTAAAGCAATGTTCATGAATTTTCACGGAGCATAGTTTATGTTGTATTAATATATGACCGTGACGTACTTTTCATTATAAAATATATCTATTATGCAAGCTCTGATTGGTCAATACCCGTGTTTGGATCAGGCCATCCAATCCTGGGATTTAAAGGAAACAAAGGTTGACCTCCATGTAAATATCCCCAATTCTAAACATAGTCCTAACCAAAACCTTACCCTAACCCTAACCCTCAACCTAATACTAACCCACTCCTACGATAATGCTTTATTTTAACATAAATAACAGCTCATTTTAATTTCGAAATGTAATACCGATAGTCTATGTGATGTCATTTCGGGGATTTATATGGAACTTCACCCGAAACAAAACTGTATACATGTTATTGTTATTTTATAAAATAAATACCTAATGGTTTGCGTGTTTGGATGGTGGTCCAAACACGTGGGATGTTGCTCGAGTTGAGAAAAGCGTAAACACTCTCGCAACATCCCAGCGTGTTTGGATCAGGCCAGGGGTGGCGCCAGAGGGGGGAACCTTAGCCCCCCTGTCGGGGGAAAAATTGACAATTCGTCGGGGAACAAGCTGGAAGGAAAAAGAAGGAAAAAGAAGAAAAACGAAAAAAATCCGTCTTTTGTTTTCTTAGAATCGTAAAAGTTTTTACGCATTAGCAAACGTTTCGACAAACAACGTCAAAGGTAATCAACTTTCATCTCTGCCATAAATCTATCACCTCTCTGTTGTTTCGCGCACTCACTGTCATCTAGTTTTTGCGTGAATATTATTGTTAGAGTTAGTTTCATATACAGTAAGGAAATACTGACTATAAAATCATGATTTTAACTGTTTTTTATTTTAATTTTTTTGTTAAAACTGTCCCCAAAATGCAAGAAATAGCGTTTCAGAGGCTTAGAAAATCAAAAAATGAAATGCCCCCCTGTCGGGGACCTTAGCCCCTGTGTCGGGGAATTTCTGGCGCCACCCCTGGATCAGGCCATGCAAATACGCAAACCATTAGTTGTAATCGTTTCTCGCATTTTTACCGGTTTGGTAAAACTGGGAGAAACAATTACAATCCCTACCCGTATATTGTCTGTTGAACCATCGAATGATATATTTATTATACAACTCTTGCTGGGAACTCAACGGCATAAACGTCAAAGTTTAGTTCTTCAATGTTATCAATTGTTAAAGGGATATGGCAATATAAATTAACTTTGTCTCATTTGAAAGAACTCGTGAAATGGTATAACAAGACCTTTTACAATTTTCCCTTATCTTTTTTGGTTTTCGAAATAATTTGACGAAAGACAGCGTGCTGTCCGCCATCTTGGAATTATTTTCGATATGCATGTCACGTCATAAGTAGGGTAAAGTGAAATGTTTATCTTGCCAACCTTACGACATTATGAGCCAGAAACTCGATTATGTTGCACTATTTCTATTTTCAATTGGCTCACAACATTTTAAAAAGCCTTCCGCGGAAATTCGGTCACCTATGGAGTAGTTTCATCAGGTTTACCCTGCTTGTGACGTCACCAATTTCCTAGTTAATTAGGTCAAATATTACAACAAGATGGCGGATTGTAGATGTAGATGTCTTTTGTCATAATTATCTGAAATATTTCATAAACCAAGAAAGATACAGAAAAATTGTAAAAGGTCTTCTTATACCATTTTACGAGTTCTTTCAAATGAGACAAAGTTAATTTATATTGCCATATCCCTTTAACGAACAGTTTGTCATCGGCTTTGAGTTTCAGCCATATGAAGAAGATTTTACCGCTTTCAAACCGAAAGATAAACAATACAATCCAAGTAGAAACAAAGGAGACAAATCCTTTTAGTATTCAGGACATTTCTAAAAGTGAATTTTAGGGAATATTAAAGTACTGTACGCATAGATATGTATCCATACCGTTTGGAAAATATCCTTGTTGTCGAGATATTTGAAAATAATAATCTAAATGAAAGAAAGAAAGAAAGAAAGAATAACAAAGTAAATTGTCGCCAAAATTAGAAAGAATTATGACACCAGGAAACGTTATCCGGTAAATTGAAAGTACTTATCTCACGTTTGGGGATTTTACATATCCGTAATATTTGGGTAAGTTCTTGAGCAAAATTATAATATATGATGTCAGCCGAAAATCTCATCTTCATGGAGCTTTTCGCTGTCAAAGTTACCGGATGTGATGTCACAAGAGGCATTCCAAAACAGTTTTCTTTTGTTACTTGCCACAAAAATGCCTCTCGTCCGATAACCTTAAAGGACATTGGAACTCGTAAAAGGTGTTGGGTAGGGAATTTTCACACATTAAAAAATGTCTTATATCTCAGTGATTGCTAAGTTTACAGCGTTCATTGTCATGAGGAGTTATTATACGCACATTTTCAAGTAAATTTGTGAAACAAACTTGAAGATGGAACTAATATTCTAATGTGTGAAACTTCTCTACCCAATACCTGACGTCAGAGACCATCTCATTTACATATCAAACAAACTGAAATATTTCAAAAACGAAGTAAAATACGGAAAAGTTGTTACTCTATCATTTTACGAGTTCTTTCATATTAGACAAACTTAATTTTTGTTGCCAACCAGCAAAAAAGTCATGCATGAAGATGACAAGACATGATTTTCCGCTGACAAGACATATGATTTTGATCAAGGAGACCCATATATTACGAATATGTAAAATACCCAAACCTGAGATAGGCACTTTAATGAGCAGCTACTGTATCCGGTGAAACGTTACCGGAGTTCTAGGCGCGCTCTAGCTGGAATCATGATATTTGGTGTTAGAATCCAGTGCAAGCAGGCTATGAGAAGCTTTGAAACAGAAAAGAAAAGGAACAAATACACGACACTTTTGTTTACTCACAATATCGGTCGTTTTTTCATCCTGTTCAACTTCAGTGAGGTTTTTCGTACTCTTCTTCAAAATGGAGTCGGCAAATCGGGCTAGCTATAACGTTCAGAGGCACTAAATGAAATGGATACTGTTCGGGATATGGAAACATTTCACCAAAGTCAAAGAAGAAAATGAAATATATCCTTACCAATTCTGGTGACTGGCAACTCTTCTTTCCGGAATGGTCACTGTTGACAATCATGCAACATGCCTACATATATTTATTATTTGAAAATCAGCCCTCTTGATGCAACAGAAGTAGAGCACTTTCCTCCCATTTTCAAAACACCGAAACGCTTTTTTTTTAAAAACGCCCAGCTGGATTTTCTAGAGGAACTGGGAAGTGTTTTGAAATCACAGGAGAAATGTGTTTGCGCATATTTTAGTCAAATATGTGTAAAAGTGTTCTCCAATTTCAAATTATTCACGTTTGTTCTTCAATTTCAAACTATTTTGAGAAGGAAAGAGATCCCTGGAAACATGCCAGAATCATTTGAGATTTATAGATCAAATAATTCATAATAATAATAATAATGATAATAATAATAATAATAATAATAATAATGGCAATAATAAAAACAACAACAACAACAACAACAACAACAACAACAACAACAACAACAACAACAACTAAAAATAATACTTTACTTTACTAATAGCGATAGCTACGCTAAAATTCACAGATCTAACATTTTCAACACTAGATTATTCTAAAGATCAAATGTTACATAAGAAACAACCCTTACATGCACTGTTAAAAATACCTCGATCACGTTTAGGATATATCCTTTAAAGCATGTGAGACAGACTGAGAGGAGAGGATCTCACTTTATTTGAAAGGATCTCACTTTATTTGAGAGTACTCACTTTATTCTATCATGTAGCTTAGGACCTACATACGAATGTTGTCCATATGTAACAGCGTTAAATCTAGGTATTCAAAAGTCTGAATATCTTCAGTTATGCAATTGCTGTAAAAAACGAATGTCGCCTTTGTTGTTTTTTCTCTTGGCAAAATCTCATTTTTCTCGCAACACGACGCGTGCTCGATCTAATTCTCCTCGGTCAAACTGGCGTCCTCTTGACGTCCTCTTTGCTAAATCTGTCTACGGGGTAAATAAGTATAACCTGTGTCCTAACAGGTTATACTCATTAAATTTATATATAACCCTGTATATAATTTATAATATAATATATAACTCTGTTTGATGTGTATGGTAGTATGGATACGATACATCTGGAAAGTATGTACTCGGATCCAAATCCTTCGCTTTGCTCACATTGTTTTAATCTTTTACAGGGTTGTTTATGTATTTTCTAATTTAGATTGCAGATAAACAAACAACATAGTCTAACCTACAAATGTTCTATGAACATACCAGTTTTAGACACCAGATACTGTTTTAGCTCTGTCATAAACTGGCAGTTCATACGCTTTGTCATGATTCGTGATGGAAGTACAAAACACAGTTAAAACAAGCCATCTCAAAAACGGAAATGTTTTGTAACGTTAGGAAAGTAATTTAAGAATTCCACAAAGGAACAATATTCAATAAGCCACAACGGTCTAGAAACTATTTTTCATTGTACTTATCCACATATTTACTCAAAAAATAAAAATCCAACCAAAAACAAAAACAAAAAATCCAACCAAAAAAAAAATCCAACCAAAAACAAAAACAAAAACAAAAACAAAATCCAACCAAAAACAAAAACAAAAAATCCAACCAAAAACAGTAACGTCCTGATGAGGACGTGAAAACAGTGAAATGGCGTCGCAAAATTCGCGAAGACGACATCACCACTAATATACCGCAAGTAAAAATGACTCGGTTTCAAGCTCTTTGGCGAGGTTTCACGTCGTATTGACATCCGCGTCCTCTTTGCTAAATCTGTCCATTAGCTACATCATTATTAGCTGTTTTAAAGTGCCGATCTCACGTTTGGGGATTTTACTTATTTGTAATACTTGGGTCTTCCTGACCAAAATCATAATATAGATATATTATGATTTTGCTCAGGAAGATATATTACGATGATTTTCATCTTCATGGACATTTTTGCTGTTAAGATTATCGGATGTAATGTCACAAGTTTGGAATGCCTCTTGACATCACATCCAGTAACTTTGACAGCGAAAAACTCCATGAAGATGAAATTTTCGTCTGACAATATATATTGCGATTTTCTATTTTGCTCAGGAAGACCCAAATATTACGAAAATGTAAAATCTCAAAACGTGAGATAGGCACTTTGATATCGTTGCGACAAATGATCATAGGTTGATATTTTTCAAATTGCCATCTAAAAGATTAGATTAGAATGTATGCTGATTCTACAATTTTATTCATTCTTTGCCTAAATTGTTTCTGGAATCTTAGTTCCGAAAAGGGATAGCATAACATATATACGTTAATATATACACTGCTGTAGTGAATGTGGGAGAGCTTGGAGTAGACAGACGATACACAGACGATCGTCAAGCTCATATTCTCAGAAATGAGTCTCGGTGGCTCAATGGTTAGAGCGTCTCACCGGCAATCAGAAGGTTACAGGTTCGATTCCTGTCCGGGACTTTCTGAGGATATGAGCTTGACGATCGTCCGTGTATCGTCTATAACATAAAAACTTAGAACGGCAAGGAATCTTGCATGGCCACAAAAATAAAACCATCTTTACATCAAATTACCAGGATTCTACTGTACAATAATCTTCATTTATATAAATATACTTACAAAAATCTGAATTTGTCAGGTCCGAAAATCTGAATTTATTGTTATATTATCCCTAAATACAACATCTTACCTGATCTAATGCTTTGTAAAATGCTTTATCTCCTTTGAAAGTGGTATTTATCAAGTTGGAATATTTCCGATGTATGTCTAATAACGCATCTACATACTGATTTGGAGCCTAGAAAATCAAACATTCCACATTCAAAGTTCACAAAGAGCTTCTTCATGCATTTTTATCGACAATAAGATTAGGAGTTTTCGCAATAATCGTATTTGAACGACGAAATCGTGCTTTTGTTTAAAACAAACTGTACATCTCTAATTAAATTAGCCATTAATAATTGATAATGCAGTAATGTGATGCTACTCTGTCTTAAAAATTGAATGTGACTTAAATGTGAATTGAATGGGACTTAAAAATTTACAATTCACGTAAAATGATTCACATTGAGGGTGTTCGCACGTATTCCGTTGCTAGACAACCGGTTGCTAAGGACAGGTCGTTAAAGTGCCCATGACCCCAAATACGATATTAGTAATATAGATTCTACATGAAGTGAATAGTTGAATACCAAGATGTTTTATGATTTGAGCTTTGCGTTGATGTTTTATAAAGAGGTTTATTTGTCCGAAATGCTAATGAGCGTGACGTCATTTACGGCATCATCAATATTCTACTGTTAAAGCAAATTAGTCTAACTCAAACGTTGATGATGTACTTGACCACTATAGTAAAGATGTTATCAACTTTTTCACCCAAATCTTCAACCAGTCTATCACACGGAAAGCAGAAAAGAAAGCCAAATGCCGTAAATGACGTCACATCATTAGAATTTCAGTTGAAACAAACCTTTATAGCACATCAACGCAAAGCTCAAATCATAAAATATTTTGGCATTCAACTTTTCACTTCATGTAGAATATATATCAGTAATATCGTATTTGGGGTCATGGGCACTTTAAGCGCCCAATATACTTCGTGAGTGGATAATAAATTCAAGGTATAACCAAGATATTTTATGTGTATATTAAATATAACTTTTTAGCCATAGATGTATATCAAACTTTATTTTTTCCCGGTCCGTATCCTGGTAGGTCCGTATCCTGCTTTCTGATTAGCTAACGAGCCCATACGGACCGCTCGACATAATTTCATTTTTAAATGCGTTTTATAAGCCGTAAAATATTCTAAAAACATTTGAAAATGAACTCAAACGAGATTGAACATAATGAAAGACATATATTATTACCATTTATCATGATTATTATGAGGTTTTTTTATCCGAAGAGACTTAACTCTCAATTTCCTTTGACGCAGAAAAAGCACGGACTTTTCTTTTTTGTTCACTGACTAGAAATACTGATGAAACAAGCCAGGATATTAAGGAAAAAAATAAATAAATTATTTACCGTTTTGGTCGGTCCGTATTGAGAAATATTTCCCTTGGTCTCAAAAACGTCCCTCGGCCTCGGGCCGTTTTTGAGACTTCGGGAAATATTTCTCAATACGGACCGACCAAAACGATAAATAACATATATATATTTGAGAAATTTTGCGTTGAGAAATTGAAAAATCTGCGTTGAGAAATTGTTTTTATTATATGATAATATGATATACAAAACTATGGTTTTGCCTAACAAGGCTAAAAGTAAAGTGAATCTGAAAGCAGAATACACACGAAATTCCGTATTTCGCTGTATTATACCAGATTTACAGGTTTGGAAGAGGTAAAATCTATGGATGAAATTCAAAGCTAAAATAGCCGATGCAAATAACTGATGATGATATTGAAGAACTCGTCTGAAGGAACACAAGGTCTGTTTTGCAAAGGTTCAGCTTCATAAATCTGCTGTGACCATCACATAAAATGGGAAAAGTCTTCACATCTACAATCCTGGCCAAACGTCCTTGGGACATCAACTGTAAATCCGCAAAAACAGTGACGTGTCCCAACAATTTTGGCCAGTATTGTCTGAAAATGGTGAATTGAAAATAATCGAAGAAAAAGCAGTTTATTAACATTGCAACATAGTAAAAAGTCTACATTCAAGCAAAACAAGCCCCCTGACCAATTTGTACCAGAAAAAGAGGAAAATACTTGACCGCTTTGCAGAGCACTTACAGAAATTGCTCAATATACAATGACAGGAAACTATGGATAATGTGACGCAGCACACGATTGATGCATGTACGGATGATCCGCCGAATTTGGAGGAGGTGTTGGTAGCAGTCAGGTCCCTCTCAGATAAAAAGGCTCCAGGAGTGGATGGAATTCCAGCGGAAGTGAAAAATGGAGGTGACAAATGTCTCAAGATCTCTCTATCAGATGACACTGGAAGCATGGGAAGCTGGTGACGTCCCACAAGACTGGAAAGATGCCAACATCGTCCCTATATTCAAGAAGGGCGATAGGAAAGAATGCGGGAACTTTCGAGGGATTTCTCTACTTGTTATAGCCAAGAAGATCCTTGCACGAGTACTTCTCAACAGACTGAATAAGAAGATAACAGCAGTGAGGTTTTACCTGAAACTCAATGTGGATTTAGAAGTGGTGGAGTACCATGGATATTGTGTTCTGTCTCCGACAGATCCACGAGAAATGTGAAGCGCAGAACAAGGCATTGTATGTAGTCTTCGTTGACGTCACAAAGGCATTCGACACAGTAAATAGGTTGGGGCTGTGGCAAGCACTCAGAAAATTCGGATATCCGGAAAAGTTCTTACACACTGGCATGAAGTCTCGGGTCATGCAATTGAACTCCAGCTATATACAGTTTGATGTTACAGTGGAAGTTAAGCAAGGATGCGTTCTAGCACCAACGTTATTCTCACTTTACCGGTCAGCGATACTCTAGAAGGCATTCCGAAACTGTATAGATGTATACATACAGACAAGACTTGATGCTAACCTATTAATGTGTCGCACTTTAAAGCTATGTCCAAGACTACACAAATGGTAGTGAGAGAAATGTTGCAGAGGACATGCTGTCATGGCCTACCATAAAGTTCGGATTGAAAATCAACATCAAGAAGACTGAAGTCCTTTATCAGCCAAGCCATGACTCAAGCCAAGTGACAAAACTTGAGCACATCTTTATCGAAGGAAGATAGTTAGAACAGGCAAACCAATTCGCCTATCTAGGCAGCACAATCAGTTATGATGGCAGGCCTAGTGATGAAATAGAGCGCAGATTGAGCAAGGCCAGAGAGAAGTGAATTGCAAAGTATTCCGAGCCATAGTACTATCCACCCTATTACACGGATCGGAAACATGGACGTTTTTAGCAATCAGATCAAAAAGTAACATGCATTCATGATGAGACACTGGAGACAGATCATGAAAAAAGCATGGGAAGATAAGATCAAGAACATCATCATCCTAGAGAAAGCCAAGATAAATAGCGTGGACGAATTATTGGTACAACGAAACCTTCGTTGGCTTGGTCACGTTCAGAGAATGGAAAAAACTCGGTTGCCAAGACAAATACTCTGCTCCCAACTGAAAACTGGGAAGGCCCAAACTGAGATATAAGGATGTAGCTAAACATTCACACCAGCAGCTGAACCACAACAGCTGAGAAAAGAATCCAGTGGAGGAATTTAATCCACTTTTGATACACTTTACGACAATTCAAATTGGACCCTCGACGGACTGCATATGATGATGATCTTTAACTCTCATACTAACCCTCATGCTAACCTTCATACCTTCGAGAAAATTGATCTCAGTTGCCCCAAATAGTCTCATCAATTTCGTTCAAATTGTGGGTGCAATATGGCCACCAAAACCATGCATTGTCTGCGATTGGCAATTTCTTGTCAATATTATATTACAGTAGAACGAACAAAAAACAGGTCTTCATGTCAACGATTTCAAAAATAAGAATAAGAACGTATAATTGAAGGATTAAGAAAAAGAATAATGGAAGAATTATTTAGCATAAGTCGAAAAGGAGGCAATCAGGTATATGTACTTACTTTCTCTGTGTCAATGCATCGAATGGCTGCCAGGCCTACAGATAAACATAAAACACGTAGTAAAAGTAATTCTGAGAAAATAAAACCCAGCTCTTCGGGCCGCACAGCTATTTCGATACCCGATTTAAAACTGGTCTAAAATATACCTGTTTCCTTAATGTTATCTTCTACCTCCTGTACCATTATCCTTAAACCATTCACACTGGATTTTATTAAAGAGTACATCCTTCCCAAATCTAAAAACAAGTAAAATATCAACGTATATCATAATCCTTAAAGGTAAGTGCGCCAAGTCAAAGAAACTCAAAGAACTACAGTAATGTAACTTTGCATAGCACAAGCTTCTGTATACAGGATATTTCTAAGTCGCTGGCGAGATTAGTGAGATGCTCTAATCTGCACTGTGCTATATACTCTGCCAGGAAGTAGCGGTTTCGATTCCTGCCAACAACTAGAAATATTCTGAAAGTACAGAAGGTTGAGTATCACAACATTACACAACAATATGCTTCGCGACTGAGGTGTGGTCTCCAACTCATACCAAGCTGAAAGCAAAAGTGGAAAGAGTCCAACGACGAGCAACAAGGTGGATTCTCAGAACCAAGATCGGAGAAATGTCATACAAAGATAGACTGATGACGCTGGGCCTACTTCCATTGTGCTACGATAGAGAACTCAAAGACCTAGTTTTCTTCTTCAAGTCTCTACATAGGCATGTTGATTTAAATGTCCACGAATTTGTTACGTTTGTTTCTCAAGGCCGCACCAGGCTGAGCCAAAGCTTTGCCAACCTTAAAACTCCACTTTGTAAAACAAGAACTGTCCAAGCCTCGTATTTTAACCGCGTAGTCAAATTATGGAACTTTGTCTGAAAATTAGCCAATCCAAGTAGTTTCACCAGTTCTATGTCATTTAAGAACTTTGTAAGACAGATACTATCCAGTGTAGTTGTTTCTACTTTTGATATAGATTGGCCGTGCACCTGGACACTGGTACGAGACTGTCCCTGTCATAGAGCCTCTATGATATAGAGCAAATCCTACATGTATATTTTAATCTAAGAGGGCGACGCCTCGCATGGGACTTTTAGTGACTTTTAGTCCAGTTCGCGCTTTCCCTTTTGGATCTCTTGTTGTTGTCTTTTTCATGGCAAGTTGTTATCCAATAAAATTATTAAAATATAAAATAAAATAATTATTACTAAGTTGGAATTTCTTACAAACTCGAAGAAATAATCTAAGGTTGTTCAAGTTTCACTCTCTGACGAAGGGCCTTCGCTCGAAACGTTAGACTACTTACACGCCATTTCGACAGTACACCAATCTTTTTAGATATTTGATTTGTATTTCTACACTGCCTACGTGTTTTATAACCTAAGGTTGCAAGGTTGTTCACTGCAGATGAACGTTCTGCGTCAATTTAAGGTGGCTCGAAATAGACATTTTCGGGATTTCTTACAAAATATCAACAAATTCGCGTGACCATTCGTGTGCGCTACAAGTCTAGCCAATCAAGACCATCAAAATGACATGACGAATGCGAGTTGCTGACGCCATCTCCCGCCATTCTGTGTGAAGCGTGCGAATTGGTGACGCCACCAAAATCTACCATATCTCAATAAAAAATCGGAATATTTCAGTATTTTGTCCGGTGACCTATGCATGATGTATCCAATAAAATCTACCTCCACACCAAAATAAAAAAATATGTAAGGCCCTCGCA
Source organism: Chrysogorgia sp. JL179-B06 (assembly GCA_035772405.1). Taxonomy (NCBI): domain Eukaryota; kingdom Metazoa; phylum Cnidaria; class Anthozoa; order Scleralcyonacea; family Chrysogorgiidae; genus Chrysogorgia; species Chrysogorgia sp. JL179-B06. Next base: position 203,567 of record JAYKKM010000137.1, read on the forward strand.
AAACGATAGGGTTATCTACTCGCGACCGAGCGAAGCGAGGATGATAATCTTGGCATAGCGTGTTGAATTCTGGCCTGCTACACATTCCTAGCATTCCATTGGAATGTTCCATTCCTAACATTCCATTGAAATTGTTTCGGAAGTTCCGATTACGTCTTTTGGGTAATCCGTTTTAATCGGCCAATATTAATTGAGGAGACAAGCGGCACAAACATGGCTGATTAAAGCAGGTTTTTACGAAGGGTGCACACGTTTCCGCAATATAATAGGCACAGATGTTATGTAATTCGGTGATTCCAAATCTGTTTTCAGAATCGAAATAGGTTAAATATTGGCCGAGATAACGTTGAAAATAAACGACGAAACGGCCTTTTGTGATCTACAAATACACGGCGTGCGACGTCTGGGGACCATGTATGGGGGAAATCCCGCAGGGGGATTAGGATGAAACGCTAGGGGGATAGAACGTGTGGGTGAGGGGTTATTGCGGATGCATATTACTAGTGTAGTAAGTATTCCTTACTAGAAGTTACTATCGCAAGGGAAGTGCTGCCTTGAAATCCAAGGCAGTTGTGATATTGTGCAAAATTGCAAAAATAAGTGGTGGGCTTATTGAAGTCAAAGTCGCAGCGGAGATAGTACAGCCTCGTACCCATGCGGTTATGGTTTAGGTAATACCAGAGCAGTGGGTTCTACATATATATGGAGCTCACAATGAGCTTGCTGGACCATAGGTACGTACTAACTCTGGGGAACTCTGGGATACGTTAGACATCTATTTTCCATCTGGGGTAAGACATTCATTATGCACAGCCAGGCTCCCCTGCACATGCTGCACGTCTGAGTGCCCCACTTGTTGTGTTGTAACCGTTCTCAACATCTATTCACAATATAGTAGTTCATGAACATGTGTAATATTAAACAGATGTAAGTTGAACAGTTGCATAAAAATGCAGTTGAACATAAAGATAAAATAGTTGTATACAGTATCATAGTTCTCTGTACAAGGCTTGCATAAAAATGCAGTTCAATATGAACACAAAACGTTGACATTATAACAGCTGATAAACAAAAAAAAAGAAAGTTAATCAGAATTTAAAAGTCATCGGATTGACGAACAAATACATTGGACTAGTTACCAAGGGATGAGAGGTAGGTTTCAAGATGGCCGCCATCCTGACAACGAATTGTTCCTAAAAATAACGAAATTATATTTACTTACCCTAATTGCTCGTCAATCCAATGTATTTGTTCGTCAATCCAATAAAAGGCCGTAGAAGATGTTTTAGGTTAGGAGGGCTTGTCGATCGCCGAAGACGTTAGAACCCTCTAGGGGGTCCGGAGGCATGTTCCCCGAAAATGTTTTGATTTTCTCACTTTCTGGAACGCGATTTCCAGCATTTTGAGGTCAGTTTTACAACAAAATATTATGATCATAAACAGCATAGTTTTAGTCTATCTTTACTTCCTTCGTCAATATCTGACTAGTTTCTGGAAACTGGTTGCACATGGTTGAACTGGTCTGTGTTTGAAACTTGTGTTCGAGCAAGTGCCACCAGCCCCCGCAATTTGTTTTGAAATCTATGCTTCGAGGTTAATTCTGGTGCAATCTGAGGCATCAGCAGTAGTTGATTATTTGATTCTCTAGCTAGAATTGTAGCGAAGAAAATACCAGGTCGGATATAAAGATCGGATATTCGCATACGTCTGTCCTAAGTGGCAGCAGAAAACTCGTGCTTTGACGTCGAATTTTTAGGGAGCTCGGCTTTGACGTCGAATTTTTCGGAGAATAGGGGGCGCCAGCTACACGCCCCCAACCCCCCCCCCCTCCCCCCGCTTCCTACGGTCATGATCCAATATATTTGTTCGTCAATCCAATGCATTTGCCCTTCCGCCGCTTCCTTATATGTTATACGTACTTGCAGCTAAAGAGGCAGCATCAAAAACTATATATTTTACTGTATTCAACGTTGTCTTACCTTCAATATTATCTTCTTTTATCATTTGTCTACATTCAGTTTTCAGTAAATCGATGTGATTTTCGACCAACTCTGCCTCGCACTCCTTGTAAACCTTGTTGGTTGTAACCTTGTGGAATAATTTGCCGGCTCTCAAGTTTTCTTCTCGAATCATCGAGTCTGCCTAAAATTTAGCAACATATTAGAAAAAAAATTGTTGTCGATAATAATAATAATAATAATTATTATTATTATTATTATTATTATATGATAATTACATAATAACAATAATGGGAACTTTATTCAGATTATCTGTCTATTTATCAATACTAATATTAGAAATTGTTTCTCCCCAAACGTAAACGCAGGGAAATACACAGAGACAATATATATATATATAAATATATATATGACACGCAAATTCGTGAAGCGTTCCAAATTTTTTGTAGATATTGTACTATATATATATATATATATATATATATATATAAATATATAAAAAGAAATAGAAAACATTTTCCGTGTTTACATACAGTTATATAAACACGAGTGGAAGTTTGTGAGAACGAGAAATCATAGTGGGAACACGAGCCCGTAGGGCGAGTGTTTCCACGCGATTTCGAGTTCTCCCAAACTTCCACGAGTGTTTATATAACGTATGGGAACACGGATAAAAATGTTTTCTATTTCTTTTATAAAATAACCCGTAGAAAGCCAATAAAATGTACAAATATCTTTTTTATCAACACGTAAATTCTCCTTACTGCGTATGATGGCGCCGTGATGTCTAATTGATGGCGTTATGATGTCTAATTGATGGCGTATGATGGCTAATTGATGGCGTATGATGACTAATTGATGGCGTAGGATGGCTAATTGATGGCGTATCACGATGGCGTAATCCATCCATGTTATATTTAACAATTAGACAACGAGCCCGCGTTTTCTATGAGCAGATAGTCAACGAGGCGGAGCCGAGTTGACTATCGCTCATAGAAAACAAGGGCGAGTTGTCTAATTGTTTTAGTATAAATTTACAACTTTCTAACCCAAGAAATAACTTTTATTTCGCATTTTTCATGGAAAAAAAGTAAATATTCTTTCGAAATCAGGCGACTTTTTCCCCAGAGGTTTATATCAGCGGATAGTAACTCCTGCGATAGCCAATCAAAATTGAGGATTTGTGATATAAACTTGTCAATTTATACTAAAGCCTGATATAAACACGGTAACTGACCAATCACAGCGTGCGAGAGACACAACTTATTTTATAAATATATATATATATATATATATATATATATATATATATATATATATATATATATATATATATATATATATATATATATATATATATATATATATATATATATATATATATATATATATATATATATATATATATATATATATATATATATATATATATATATATATATATATATATATATATATATATATATATATATATATATATATATATATATATTTAAAATAAAAAAAAAATTTTAAGAGTTAATATGACTCTTGTTTAGGGTAGTTGAATTAATTCTAGTCTACAGTATAATAAGAGTTAACTTAATTAGATGTATTAATGTAATTATTTGGTCGTTTTTAATTGGATAAGTAAATAAAATGTTGTAAATGTTATGACAAGTACACAGCAAAAAATATTTGCTTAACAAGAAATATTTTCTTCCCAATTCTTGTATATTGTGACAAATCAAATAAATTCAATTCAAAAACAGCTCCAGCGAAGCATTCCAACAGTACTGGGGATGGTTATTTACGCGCTGCATTAATAGATCGTGAGGGACACGCAAGAATATCCACCATGTTTTTCTTGCGTTGACTTGTTGCGCGCACAAGGTTCCGAATTTTTTAGCATATATTAGCAACAGAACGATAGATATGTTATGTATTACCTTGATCTATTATTTTGCAAAGCATGTCGGGAAAATCTCGCGACGCAAAAAATAATAACAGAGCCGAATTTAAGACTCGTGCTTTCTCAAACTCATTAATAATTCATTAATAATTCATTATCTAGCCAATCCATGAACGTATACCACATCACATGCACGAGGTTTGATACCCAATGAAAACCTGTAGGAAATTTCCTAGTGAACTGGATGACATTTCTTAATCTACATATTAAAATAAAATCGCTATGGGAGCAAATCGCTATAGGAATACTCGTTTGAGAAGCTAGATCAAACACTCGTTTGTCGTTGTTTCATCAGGGGACTCCAAACACTCGAAAAGGCAATAAAAATCTCGGGCTACGCCCTCGGTTTTCATTTGTTTTCTCGTGTTTGGAACCCCTGATGAAACACTCAAACTCGTGTTTGATCTATTACATAATATCCCGTTCTCCCATACCTTAACCAGATACGCTGAGCACGTCAGTTCAGACAACAGGCGCACAGACTCTGCTCGGTAATATTCCTTGGTTTCTTGCAAGAGTTTGGCTTCAAATTCAGCCTCGTAAAGCTACAAATAAAATAAAACATTATGGTTACATCTTACGTTAGATTATCTGACGAATAGGTCAGGATAATTAACACAACATAATATATTCTTTGTTTCGGACACTTTGGATGCAGACAGAAGTTCTCGCAAACTTAGTCATAACCGGAACTGAGTGGTTAAGGTTACTCTTTCGAACGAACAAGAATTGTTGAATTTTTAAAAATCAAAGCCAAAAACATATATACATTGTGATCCTTTATAAGTTGTATTAGTAGAAATTTACTATAGTAGAAATTTACTATAGTAGAAATTTACTATAGTAGTCAGCCTAGTTTTCTATTAAACATGCAATTAGTCAGCGAAGTCGAGGTGATTATGGGTAAATATTTAACGAGACGAAGTTGAGGTAAATATTCATCGGTAATTTGCACCGAGACTGAGGTGACTAATTCTTTAGTACTACTAGGAGTAATCAAATATATAAGTGGGCCAGTAAATGGTGAATGAAGATTGGTTTATAAACGTAAAATTACGCTGTAACGAATTATGAAAATAAATAAAGCTAATAAATATATTACAGCGTCTTAATTCAAGGAGTCAATGTTTTTGACAACGGTGACATCCCTCATGATTGCCGTATGAAGGGTATTCCCGTTCGTTTGTTCGAATTGAAATATGACCGCACGACCCGCGTCAGATAAGTCGTTCAATTCAGCAAATATTACAAACCTGAAGTTCGATTTGGCAAAAGTGTCATTTGAAAATGTATATCTTCGCGAGGCTTGCTCCTTTCGAGTAAATGTTGGTCGAATTAGATATATGCCGTTCTAATGGTCATATTGAAGTTTGACATTATAAACGCGCCATATGATTACCGCATGTTATTCTAATATTACCAGGCTATATGATCGCCTTGATACGTGGTTTATATTCTACATTCTATTTATTTGATCCTCCATTTCTAGCATCATTCTGCTGGCATGTCTGATCCTGAACACTGCTCCAACCTCGCACTGCTCCTGTTCTGTGTCCGTCCCGAGGCAGCATTTCGATACTGATAAGAAGTCCTAGTCTTATATTATGCTATAAGTTGGTATGACTTATGAGCAACAAAATCAAAATTGCAAAATGAGAACCAAAATAAAATAGCATTAAATAGCATAAAATAGAACGTCTGTGGGGATTTAACATATTTGTAATCTATCGATTCTCCTGAGAAAAATTGTAATATATCTTGTCAGCTGAAAATTTCATCTTCATAGACGTATTTGCTGTTAAAGTTGACGGAAATGACGTCATAGCGAGAATCTCTAAAGAGGTTTTCATATAGATAGATGCCCGCTATGACATCATTTCCGTCAACTTTAACAGCAAAAAAGTCTATTAAGATGAAATTTTCAGCTGACAAGATATATTACAATTTATCTGAGGAGAATCCATAGATTACAAATATGTTAAATCCCCACAGACGTTAAATGCACTTTAAAATGATCGTATATACGTATATAAGTCGAAAGATCTAAGGATTTCAGATGAAGATACGGATACGCTTTCATACTAATGCCATAATTTATTCAAAAAGGGTAACGTTCCCAAACATCTTTATTTATTTTGGCTGTAAAGGACAGGTCACCCATGACATGCAAGATTAGAATGCGTTCTCCTTCGTCGAACGCAATAATTTCACACAAATTTCCGTTTTTGGAACAAGAGAAACGGAGTTTAGTTTACTTTCTTTCTAAGTCGCATATATTTCACTAAACAAAAGGTTGCTCATGGCTATAATGACCTTAACTCCACATTTTATTGAATCATTTATTTTTGGTGGACAGCATTTCCTTTCACTTAATTAATTTCAGAAATTTGGGCAAAACGACTCCTCGCACTCATTTTGGAAGTTTTCGAACTTCTTCATGTAGTTCTGCTGTGTCCCTGTAATGTAGTTCCGATATGGTTTTCGGTCGACCTAATTTCATTTAATAGACCTTTGTCGCATTTGCTTCACAGTCGATTAAACGATGGTTTCACTCGGAGGTTGAAGTGGACATCGAAGTTGGAGTCAGTGTACCCACTTTGAAGAATTTTTCCTTCCAAAAGGATTTTTTAAAGAAATGAAGGAATTTTGAAGCAATTGAAATTTCTAAGAAAATTTGAAGGATGTAACGACAAAAACGTTACCGAGAATTTATAAATAGTTACTTTCCCACCAATCCCACGTCAATAAACGATACTAAGTTTAGAAGTAATTGGACATACGAATTGTCCAATCATATTGGAATATTATTTCGCAATCGTAGGGCTTAATTTATTCTAGAGTTGTAAAAAAGTAGAGTGCTGCGTAGACAGTGTTTTGGATATATGGCAAAGTGAAAAGGTGGTAAACTGCCAAGAATTTTAGTGACGAAATACTGACGACTAAACATTTTGGCAGTTTACCACCTTTTCACTTTCCTTAATTTATTCGCCCGGGCAACTGCGCAGTTGCGCAAATTGCTTGACAGCTTGTCATTAAGGTGTCTCCTGATCATTCCTGAATGAGCGTGATTTCAACAATACAAAAAGATATATATATAAAATATATTTGTTTTGAAAGTCGCAGCCGAAAGTAGAGCGAAATTGTTCTCAGGGAATTTTTTCGCTGGCGGCGAGCGAAATGGTGAATTGCTTGGGGATCGGTCATTATTTATGGTCGGGGTGGGGCCGAAGAGAAATAGACTTCGTGCTCCCAAAAAGTTTTACCCAACCAAATTAAGATCATAAGTTTAACCGTACCAACCATTTATGGGTATAGAAAATATTTTGCCCACCCCAAGAAGAAAAAAGTTAGATAAAGCCCAATTCCCCGCATATCGTCGATACAAGTTTTAATAACAAACCCAAATAGATATACAGACAGATCCTACTGTAATTTTCAGATTATTATCTCCTTATACAGAGCAGGAATCCAAGGAAAAACAAGCAGAGGAATACAATAACAAAAGCTAATGTGCAATGATGACTAAGGAGAATTGATGATGAGATTCCAATTTTAAATGATGAACTCTTAATTCTTTTATGTAAATAGTCATGAAAATATTGCTAACCCTTCAGAGAAGTGATGATTTTTTTATCCAACCATTTAGGTCTTAGAATTTTCAATTACCCAACCATTTTCTCTTCGGCCCCAACCCCGGCCATAAATAATGACCGGTCCCTTAAGGTACGTTTACACACTACGATTTGTCGGGCCGACACTGACGAATATTTACGTGATTCGCGGTAAATTTCGCTAATTCGTCATCCCCGACAAATCGCAGTGTGTAAACGTACCTCCCGATTTTTACTCCCGATTTTTACTAAATATTATAAAATCACTATAGGCAACATAAAATTGCTTGCAAATGGCGTGAACAAAAAAATGTCGGAAAGTGAAAGAGACACGTCTTTGGCTATCGCAGCTTCGGCTTCGATGGTTTTGATTATGGCGGCAATAAAAACAAGGAAAAAAAGAAAAGGTCAATTTGGGTGAAGAAATTATAACTAGTTCCGTATTTAATTAAACAGCTTCGTCTGCTATACACTCGTAGTTTACGGTCGACATATTCATTTTTTTTGTTTTAATTTATTTATTTTTAAATATACGTGCGTTTATTCGGTAGTCATAGTTACAGTCAAAAATCGCTAGGACTCTGGAAAAATCTGTGACTTTTCTACAGATTTTTCTCCCGATTTTCAGTGTCGGGACTTGCTGACATCAACGCTAACGCCATCAATCTGATGCCCATATTTGGAAAATCGGCCCGACAAATCGTAGTGTGTAAACGTACCTTTAGTGTGGCTCTCTACAGTTTCTACATAATACATAACTATATTGGAGATAATTTATCGACATGATTAACCATATCAATCATGTCGATTGGTTAACCATGTTGATAAATTTTCATGTTACCCTGAGGATGATTCAGTAATATTGGACTAAACTGCTTAATAGTTTTTCCCCTTTTGACTTATGTTCCTGAAATTCTCAATTAAGATTACTGACATTCTCCCAATTATTTTTCTGTTGTTATTCCGCTATGGCAACAACGATTCTAAAATATAACAGTTTATTTATATCTTTTCCCTGCCATTTCTCGCGTTTCTTGCCGTGAAATTTCTTGAAACTTCAGTCTTGTGAGAATTGCTTCGAGAAACATTTTAGTGAAAAATAAATATATAGGATTGTTCACATGGTTTTGTCAATATCACCAAATTTAATGTTTTTTAACATTAAGCAACATTTGTCTGATAGAAGTTTTTTGAAAAAAAACAGAATTGTAAAGGTACAAGCTTCATCTTGAAGGGTGCAACTTATCAAAACAATTCACCGAAGGAAACGCAAGATATTCGCGTTTATTGTCGGGCTTTTTTACGCGTGCCGACGTCATAAACATTTTTAAATTTCACGTTAATTTATTCATATTAACAGTTTATATTAATTTTTCATGCTAGCAGTGTTTATTTTGTAACCTAGCAACTAGTTGGGCAAGAATGAGTATGCCCAACAAACGTCATACTACACATGCGCAATATTTTAATCATCCCACATGCGGTAAATGAAGAGGTATTGTTAGCGTGTCGAACGGAACAATACGTGTGACGAACGCGTTGCGAACGCAAACCTTCCCTATTTATTAAATATTCCGTGTGAGGGACGGAAGTAATTACCTCTAAGCCTCTTTCACCTTTACGATCCCTAACCCTAGTCTCGTGTACTTTTGGGACCCCCATCCCTGACTTTCTATACTTATGCAGCTCTCCCTGTGTTGCGAACGAAAATAATTAGCGTTAAGAACGCCTCACATCCCTCATAGACTCCTAACCCTAACCTACCCTAAATTTAATCAGTTATTCCATCCGTACGATTTCCTAAGCGTTCGACTGAACCTGTGAGTTCAGCATTCGACTGAACCTGTGTTTTCACCACATCTATTATGGCTTATCTCGCTTTAGTGTACATAATTCCTATGAGGAAGAAACCCTTCGGGAAACAGTGCGAAGAACTGTCCAAGATCTCAAGCATATTGACTTGGAAAAAATATAAATTTAAACTGCATTACGTTTACAGCGTTGCTATGACAAATGCTTATACTCTTTATATTTTCATATTTCGCCTCCCTAAACATTTTGACCGAATTATCGCTTATCTCGCGTTAGGGTATGGGATTCCTATGAGGAAGAAACATTTCGGGAAGCTGTACGAAGAACGGTCGAAGATTTTAAACATCGATGTCGAAAAATATAAAGTGAAACCATCGGTGAATTAAATCTTGTCTATTAACGAACGAGCGTTGCTATGCCAATTGCTTCTACATTTGTTATTTGCATATTTCATATTTCGCCTCAGAGCACATGTAGAGAAAATGGCAAGTGCCCTTAATGAGTCATTAAAAACTCGTTAAGGGATAGAGCAAAGTGGCGCACTTCGTGAGACAAAAAAGACATGAGTTTAATATTTATTTCAGTCAAACATATACATCGATAAGGAGGGCATCTCATGAGTACAAATCTCTCATTGTCATTATACGAACTCGTGGACTGAAATCAGCGAGATCGGATTCAATATACGCTTTTTTCCCCTCGCGAAGAATAAAAGTTGTCTCCTCGTCGGGGTTATCCAAGTCAGCCGAACTTTGTATCTGTCACTTGTTAAGTCACAGTTATGCTTCGCGACTGAGGTGTGGTCTCCAACTCAAACCAAGCTGAAAGCAAAAGTGGAAAGAGTCCAAAGACGAGCAACAAGGTGGATTCTCAGAACGAAGATCGGAGAAATGGCATACAAAGATAGACTGATGACGCTGGGCCTACTTCCATTGTGCTACGATAGAGAACTCAAAGACCTAGTTTTCTTCTTCAAGTTCCTACATGGGCATACTGACTTAAATATCCACGAATTTGTTACGTTTGTTTCTCAAGGCCGCACCAGGCTGAGCCAAAACTTTGGCAACCTTAAAACTCCTCTTTGTAAAACAAGAACTTTCCAAGCCTCATATTTTAACCGCGTAGTCAAATTATGGAACTTTGTCTGCAAATTAGCCAATCCAAGGTTTCACCAGTTCTATGTCATTTAAGAACTTTGTAAGACAGATACTAACTAGAGTTGTTTCTACTTTTGATATAGATTGGCCGTGCACCTGGACACTGGTACGCAACTGTCCATATGACATAGAACACATTTTACAACTATCAAGGCTACGAAAAAGGTCCGACAGGCCATTTGGGGTGTTTTCGGGAGTGTTTTATGGTGCGTTTGGGGTGTTTTCGGGGGCGTTTGGGGTGTATTTGGGATTGTGGGAGTCTCAGGGGTAAAGATAGGTGGTATGGGGTGCTGAGGGACTCTTGAGATATAACCATTCATGTGAGATGTCTTATACATTATCGATAATTCTGAAAATATATTCATTCTGTGTTGAATTGCAAATGCGTAACGATAATCCCCCTCTAGTTTTTATTTCTAGCACAAATAATCATCTAGAATCGCAATAAACACCGAATTGAATCTTACTGAATCGTTCTCAATCATTGATTCAGGAGTTGGGGCGTTGGGGCGTGATGGGATGTTTAGGGGGCATATTGGGGGTGTAATGGGGGTGTTTGGGGGTATTTGAGGGATATTGATGGGTTTTAGGGGTGTTGGGGGTGCATGAGGGATATTTAGGCCTTAGGCGGCGTTTGAGGGGTAATGAGGGAGTTTGAGAAACACCGAATTGAATCTTACTGAATCATTCGAATCATTATGTCATTGATTCAGCAGTTCGAAGGGGTGTTGGGGCGTGATGGGGTTGGGGGCGTTTGATGGGTGTTGGGGGCGTATGAGTGTTATTTGGGGTATTTAGGGGGCGTTTGAGGGGTGTTGGGGATGTTTGTGGGTGCTGAGGGCCTCTTGAGATATAACCATTCATGTTAGATGTCTTATAAATTATCGATAATATAGCAATTAGATTCACTCGGTGTTCAATTGTGAATTGTGTAACGATGTTTCATCAGTGCGACATTTGTGGAAAGACTCTTTTTAGAAAAGAGCAACTTTATCGTCATATGAAGAACATCCATGGAGGTCACTCTGTACAATCAATCCCTAACGTCAATGGATCTCTCGCTAGTAACCCCTCTGTCACAGATGACGAGTTGTACACAAACGATGAGCTGGAGGGGCAACGTGTGAAATCTTACACAGACGAGAAAACTGGAGAAGAGACAGATGAAGAACACCATACACTGACGGATGAGGAAGGTAGCGAAAATTACAAAGAATCGGAGGAAGGGGGCATCAATCCATGGGAATTTATATTAAACGAAGTTTACCAAAAGATGGACCCTATAGTGTGTAGTATGACATCTTTTGGGCATGCTTGGGCATGCATTCTTGCCCAACTAGTTGCTTGGTTACAAAATAAACACTGCTAGCATGAAAAATTAATATAAACTGTTAAGATGAATAAATTAACATGAAACTTAGAGATCCGAGATCACCGAGATCCACCCGCCGCAGAACCGCCACTCTGTATACTACCGTAGTTGTACAAACAAAAACAACGCATCTTATATATATATATATATATAATATATATATTATATATATATATATATATATATATATTATATATATATATATATATATATTATATATTATATATATATATATATATATATATATATATATATATATATATATATATATTATATATATATATATAATAGATAAATTAACAGCGCAATTAAATTTCAAAAATTAGCATTTTCATAACAATTCTTTCCTTATTATGTCGAAAAATCCACGGCAACCTCGACTTGGAGCTGTTGTTCCATGGGTAGTGACACGAATGTGGGAAATATCGATTACATACGATTCTTACCTCAAGCCTTCCTCGTTTGTAATGTTCTTGTACCAAAACTAAACGAATATATTTAATGTTTATTAATGATATACAGTAGGTCCTAGTATGTACACTGTACAAAGTAGTTATATGTACAGATTGGGCGATGTTGGTCGCAGATGGCAGAGCGAAGGTTATTTGGTGCAATGGTTCAATCAGATGTACGACATTGAACTGCTACATAGAGATATTTATTATTTCCGGTCCGTATCCTACCAAATCCTGTTTACTGGTTGGCTAACGAGCGGACCGCTCGACATAATTTCAGTTTTAAATGCGTTTTATAAGCGGTAACATATTCTAAAAACATTTGAAAATGAACTCAAACGAGATTGAACATATTGAAAGACATATTAGTGTTTTTTTTATCCGAAAAGAGATTTAACTCTCAATTTCCTTTGACGAAGGAAAAGCACAGACGTTTCTTTTTTGTCCACTAGAAATACTGATGACGACCAAAAAAACAGGCCAGGATATTAAAAAATAATTATTTACTGTTTTGATCGGTCCGTACTTCCATTGTAACGCTTTATGAGGCCAAACGTGGAGGGACGGCAGATTGTAATAGTGAACCCATCAACTCATCATGAAATTGCAAAGACCTTCGTGGAAGACTGATCACTGATGCAAATTCTACTAGTCCTCTCTCCGTCCTTCCCAGAATAAATGGATTTATTTACCGTACCCTGCCCTAGTAAGTAGATTTTAGCATGCGCATTTGATATGCACGGGGACTATCCTCACCCCACTCTCTTCGCCAATCTCTTGCTGTCCCCTCTTCGTTGGCAAATCCCTTCACAAATCCCAACAATCCCTATACTTCCCTGCAATCCCATCCAAAACATTGCGCGCACAGCCTGTTGTATATTGAACTTGTACGAGTCACTGACTGACAACACGAGTAACATTTATTCAGACAAGTCAAGCTAATATACATACTGATATCTAATTAGCATAATTTAAACTTAAATATATTACAATGAAAAAAATACAATATTTTTTCTTTTGATCAAACTCACAATTACTAAACGTTTCTAAATCGAGAGTGTAAATGTTCCTAAAACATATTTCTATAATCTATTAGGTACTTTAACTAATCGTGTGCGATATCCTTCTTCAACATTGTGTCATTGTTGGCTTGTTGCTGTAGACTTCCTGAACTTTGCGACTGCTGTTCATAATCCTTACTTGTAAATTGCTTCGTTTCCCGATTAATTTCTACGTTTGTCTCCATATTCACTTTCGTAGATGACTGATCTTGTGAAGTGTCCTTATGCAAATGTCTTCGATTTCGTCGTAAAACGGCTCCTTCAGTGGTTTCGACGAAGTAGCTTCGGGGTGTATCAGCAATTTCAATAAAAAAGTAGAGTGCTGCGCAGACAGTGTTTTGGACATATAGCAAAGTGAAAAGCTGATAAATTGCCAAGATTTTTAGTGACGAAATACTGACTTTCGAACGGAGCCCTTCATCAGAGTAACACGAAATGAAATAAAATAAATAGGGCTTATACATATGCCAAAAAGGTGTCACAAGTAGAAAGTAGCCAAATCAAATGCACGGGAAATAAACAAACTAATAATTAATGAATGCGAAAAGTTAAATCATTTGCTATTTTTACAGTCGATCAGCAAACAGACTGAAGGGGAGAAATGACAGGTCCAATATTCAAGGGGATTAGGTGATAGCAAAGCGGTAAGAAACAAAAACTTGAAAAGGAATGAAAGTGCATGAGCTTATAATAAAAAAGTTCCAAGCAAACTAAAATAACAAAAAACTTGTAGGGAATTAAATAAAAGAAAAACGTTCGTTAAGACCAAGAGGATGTGTGGTGCCAAGTTTAAAAATGAGATGTTTCTCTTGCCGTTTGCGGTTATCGTTACCACCTGAGATGGGAAGGATGGCACAGACTTTCATGTCTGAAACCAAATGTTAGAGCTGTTGAAATGGCGGGCTACATGTTTGTCAACATCATTGTTCCTCACGGAACGAAGATGTTCAGCAAACCTGTCTGAAAGGCGTCGCCCAGTTTCACCGATGTAGGGCATTTATAAAAAGTAGGGCATTAGTAGTTTCACCGATGTAGGGCATTTTTTTTTTTTTATTTAGGGCAATTATCGCAAGAAATGCAATAAATGATGTTGGTGGATGTGCATGAAAAAGTATGACGGTCAAATGTGGTCAAATTTGGGGGCAGTAATAACTGTAGTGAGATTGAGAAAAGGGCATGTGTAGCAGCGGGAACGGTCGCAAGAAAATTTTGCCACTGGTGCCGAGGTATTTTGTTTAAGGGCACTATAGGAATCACGAATGTTTTTATTACGGCGAAAAGATACCAAAGGGTTATCGGTGAAAATGGCTGACGTCTCAGGATCATTTTGTAAAATGTCAAAATTCCGATTGATAATATTTTTAACTTTAAAATTGAAAGGATGAAATGTTAGAACTAGAGGATTTTGTTGTTTGAAACTTGTTCCAAAGGTGGTTCAAGGGCGTCTAAACGGGGGACGAGAAAAGCTTTCTGAACGGCGAGGTCTAGAAGGTTGGTAGGGTAACCACGTTGAACAAAAAAAGATCTCATTTCCATTGCTTTGGCTTGAAAATCTTGGTCGTCGCTACATAAGCGGCGAAGACGCAAGAATTGAGAGTAACGGATGGATTGCTTAGTGTGGTTGGGATGAGAGGAAGAAAATAGAAGATAACTATGGGAGTCAGTAGGCGTGTACGAGACCGACGTTTTCAGCGAATCACCATTAATCGAAATTAAAATATCAAGGAACGACACACAGGTCTCGATGATTTCCCACGTGAACTTCAGAGCAGGATGAAAATCATCAACAAAGTTGAACTGCTCTAAAAGGACACGTGAGCATGACGCTGTTCCTAAACAGTCATCGATAAATCTGCCGAAGAAATCAGGCAAGGGACCCATGTATCGTTCAAAGATCTGTTTTTCAACATAACCAACAAATAAGTTAGCATACTGTAGCTAGTTCTCCTAAGCGGAGTAACGTGGATGTTGAGGGTTCTAATGAGTGCGCTGATCAAAGAAAAACTTCAGAGCTTCAAGGCCATCACAATGTCGAAATTTTGCAAGGCATGTTTAGTATCTTTGATATAAGAAGGCAACTTATTAAACAAAGGAGACATAACGTTGTCTAGAAAACTGGAAATGAGCTCGGTGGGGCAACTACAAGCGGAAACAATCGGCTTGCCAGGATTGTTAGGTTGTTAATATATGGTTAGATGCAGAGGCAGGCAATTCGCCGGCTTGGATGAAATTATTGATGGTAGTTTTGACGGATTTTTGGTGAGATTGAGTGGGATCGGAATTCAACTAATTACTATAAAAGATGCATTTGTGTCACTGAGTTGGCGAAGAGCCTCTTGTCGATACAAGTCCACTCTCCAGACAACAGCGCCACCGTTGTCCGCAGGTTTTATGACAACGTCATCTCGGCACCGCAATGACTTTAAAGCTAGAAGCTCTTCTTCGTTAAGGTTATGAACTCGTTTTCTGCGCGGAGGGTGCAATTTATCAATGTCATGGCGGCATTGTCTTACGAAAAGATCAAGGGAGGAAAAATCGCCTTCGGGTGGAGACCAAGACGATCCTTATTGTTATTAAAAGTGGGCTTACCATGAAAAAAGGCTTTGAGGCGCATGCTGCGGAAGAAAGATTCGGTATCCTATTTAACTGAAAATAGATCGGTGGGCCCCTCAGTCTTGCTTGCTGATCGACTGTAAAAATAGCAAATGATTTAACTTTTCACATCTCATTAATTATTAGTTTGTTTATCTCCCGTGCATTTGATTGGCTACTTTCTACTTGTAACACCCTTTTGGCATATATATAAGCCCTATTTATTTTATTTCATCTCGTCTTACTCTGCTGAAGTGCTCCACTCGAAACGTCAGTATTTCGTCACTAAAAATCTTGGCAGTTTACCACCTTTTCACTTAGCAATTTCAATAACCTTTGCAGGTTTCCATTCACCTTCTCGCTTGATACGTATACTGTTTCTCCAGTCTGAAATGGCGGTAGCTGCACAGTAGACTTGTCATAATTGGATTTCTGCTCGACCTGTTTCTTTTGGAATCTGGTCTGTGTTTCGATGTGACAAATGGTCTCTGGAATTAGATGACTGTCAACGAACTGAAGATTGGTTAAAGCTTTCGAAAGAAAACCATCTACAAACACTGGTTTTTCTAAAGTGGCCATTTTGAAATGTTTATTTCCTGATAGGAAACCCCCGAATACTTTGAGTTAACCAATCAGAATTTAGCGTCTTCTGGCGGCAGTAGAAATCCAAAAACATGGATCTTTCGTGCAGGCGTTCCATCCGCCCTCCTCCCACAACCCCTAGAGCTCTTGACAGATTGAACAGATTGACACCATATCCTCGATCTGTTTGCACATACCAGGCCAAAACACCAATTATCGGGATCGAAGTTTACTTCTCTCGATTCCGAGATACCCTTCATCTTCAAGAGAACATCTTTCCGTAGTGCTTCAGGGATAACGAAAGCCTGACCTTTAAAGATGAGACCACCAGCTGCAACAAGTTCGTCTTTGAATGGCCAATGTTCACGGACTTGGTTCGGTACGCTGTGCTTATTGTTGGGCCATCCTTCTTGGATTAAGACTGCTAATTTGACCATAGTACAATCGCTAGCTGTTTCCTGACGTAATTCCTACTCGTCGCCTGTGGTAGAAAGGTGTGCTCTCTAGAGTGTATCTGCAGAGTAAAGTTCCTTTCCAGGCTTAAACCTTAAAAAGATATCGTAGCGTTGTAATCGCAGGAGCATGCGCTGTAACCTCGCTGGTGCCTTGTTGACTGTGGCTTGGATATAATTGAGTGGCTTGGACGAAGCTTTCACAATTGGGCGCGTGAATTTTATAATTGAGAAGTGTAGGACTCGTAATTCGCTCAGTAAGTACACTTTAGTGAATATTTAACTTACGCCCGTTTTAGAACTCAATGCAAATGAGCGTAATCTATTGCTTGACTAAATTTGCATTCAGTTCGGCACATGTGAAGTTCGACGTCTAAACTAGGCCTTAGAAAATAAAGTCGACTTTTTTGGTTGTGTTTAGTCATTTCCAAGACATTTTCTTCTGAAAAAGTGAGTTTGAAAGAGCATCCTACAGTAGCTATTGTTTCTGGTTGTATGGCTAACAAACCTTCAGATGAAAAGAAATGTTTTGACAAGTTGGACAACAACGTAATTTGCCATGCATCATAATAAACAAGTAATCATATGACACAATTGTCAAATATCACTCGTAGCGTAAATCCTTAATTGCAGTCGCTATCATACGATTATCTAGACTTACCAAACGAGTTAATCACACCATGGATTACGGTGTGTGGAGTATTTTCACCATCCCTGTCTCTACGAAAACAGAGAGGAAAGAAAATAAGAGTTTGCTTCAGGTTTGTGGGTAAAATAACCGTATCCATAACTGACTAAAACTTTTTCATGAAGATGACAGCCTGTACAGTAGTATGAAGATGACAGCCTGTACAGTAGTATGAAGACGACAGCCTGTACAGTAGTATGAAGATGACAGCCTGTACAGTAGTATGAAGAAGACAGCCTGTACAGTAGTATGAAGATGACAGCTGTACACTGTACAGCATTATGAAGATGACAGCCTGTACAGTAGTATGAAGATGACAGCCTGTACAGTAGTATGAAGATGACAGCCTGTACCGTAGTATGAAGATGAAGGCCTGTACAGTAGTATGAAGATGACAGCCTGTACAGTAGTATGAAGATGACAGCCTGTACAGTAGTATGAAGATGACAGCCTGTACAGTAGTATGAAGATGACAGCCTGTACAGTAGTATGAAGATGAAGGCCTGTACAGTAGTATGAAGATAACAGTCTGTACAGTAGTATGAAGATGACAGCCTGTACAGTAGTATGAAGATGACAGCCTGTACAGTAGTATGAAGATGACAGTCTGTACAGTAGTATGAAGATAACAGCCTGTACACTGTACAGTAGTATGAAGATGACAGCCTGTACAGTAGTATGAAGATGACAGCCTGTACAGTAGTATGAAGATGACAGCCTGTACAGTAGTATGAAGATAACAGCCTGTACAGTAGTATGAAGATGACAGTCTGTACAGTAGTATGAAGATGACAGCCTGTACAGTAGTATGAAGATGACAGCCTGTACAGTAGTATGAAGATGACAGCCTGTACAGTAGTATGAAGAAGACAGCATGTACAGTAGTATGAAGATGACAGCATGTACAGTAGTATGAAGATGACAGCCTGTACAGTAGTATGAAGATGACAGCCTGTACAGTAGTATGAAGATGACAGCCTGTACAGTAGTATGAAGATGACAGCCTGTACAGTAGTATGAAGATGACAGCCTGTACAATAGTATGAAGATGACAGCCTGTACAGTTGTATGAAGATGACAGCCTGTACAGTAGTATGAAGATGACAGCCTGTACAGTAGTATGAAGATGACAGCCTGTACAGTAGTATGAAGATGACAGCCTGTACAGTAGTATGAAGATGACAGCCTGTACAGTAGTATGAAGATGACAGCCTGTACAGTAGTATGAAGATGACAGCCTGTACAGTAGTATGAAGATGACAGTCTGTACAGTAGTATGAAGATGACAGTCTGTACAGTAGTATGAATATGACAGTCTGTACAGTAGTATGAAGATAACAGCCTGTACAATAGTATGAAGATGACAGCCTGTACAGTAGTATGACGATGACAGCCTGTACAGTAGTATGAAGATGACAGCCTGTACAGTAGTATGAAGATGACAGCCTGTACAGTAGTATGAAGACAGCCTGTACAGTAGTATGAAGATGACAGCCTGTACAGTAGTATGAAGATAACAGCCTGTACAGTAGTATGAAGATGACAGCCTGTACAGTAGTATGAAGATGACAGCCTGTACAGTAGTATGAAGATGACAGCCTGTACAGTAGTATGAAGATGACAGTCTGTACGTATGAAGATGACAGTCTGTATAGTAGTATGAATATGACAGTCTGTACAGTAGTATGAAGATAACAGCCTGTACAATAGTATGAAGATGACAGCCTGTACAGTAGTATGAAGATGACAGCCTGTACAGTAGTATGAAGATGACAGCCTGTACAGTAGTATGAAGATGACAGCCTGTACAGTAGTATGAAGATGACAGCCTGTACAGTAGTATGAAGATAACAGCCTGTACAGTAGTATGAAGATGACAGCCTGTAGAGTAGTATGAAGATGACAGCCTGTACAGTAGTATGAAGATGACAGCCTGTACAGTAGTATGAAGATGACAGCCTGTACAGTAGTATGAAGATGACAGCCTGTACAGTAGTATGAAGATGACAGCCTGTACAGTAGTATGAAGATGACAGCCTGTACAATAGTATGAAGATGACAGCCTGTACAGTAGTATGAAGATGACAGCCTGTACAGTAGTATGAAGATGACAGCCTGTACAGTAGTATGAAGATGACAGCCTGTAGAGTAGTATGAAGATGACAGCCTGTACAGTAGTATGAAGATGACAGCCTGTACAGTAGTATGAAGATGACAGCCTGTACAGTAGTATGAAGATGACAGCCTGTACAGTAGTATGAAGATGACAGCCTGTACAATAGTATGAAGATGACAGCCTGTACAGTTGTATGAAGATGACAGCCTGTACAGTAGTATGAAGATGACAGCCTGTACAGTAGTATGAAGATGACAGCCTGTACAGTAGTATGAAGATGACAGCCTGTACAGTAGTATGAAGATGACAGCCTGTACAGTAGTATGAAGATGACAGTCTGTACAGTAGTATGAAGATGACAGTCTGTATAGTAGTATGAATAACAGTAGTATGAAGATAACAGCCTGTACAATAGTATGAAGATGACAGCCTGTACAGTAGTATGAAGATGACAGCCTGTACAGTAGTATGAAGATGACAGCCTGTACAGTAGTATGAAGATGACAGCCTGTACAGTAGTATGAAGACAGCCTGTACAGTAGTATGAAGATGACAGCCTGTACAGTAGTATGAAGATAACAGTCTGTACAGTAGTATGAAGATGACAGCCTGTACAGTAGTATGAAGATGACAGCCTGTACAGTAGTATGAAGATGACAGCCTGCACAGTAGTATGAAGATGACAGCCTGCACAGTAGTATGAAGATGACAGCCTGTACAGTAGTATGAAGATGACGGCCTGTAAGGAGTCTAGCGACTCCGGCGTGGAAAGTTTATGTTGTATACAAAACTTATTTGTTTTGCCCCAGTTTGGATAACTAAGAATAAGTAATAACAATTCAATAACGTGTTCAAAAGCGCTACATCCCAGCGATGCAACTTATTATTATTTTTATAATTCAGAAGCAATTGCTTATAATTTCAATAATTTCCCTATCCGAAGTTCAAAGTGAGAGTGGTGAAGAGTTTGGACCGCAAGGAGTTATGGGGCTGATTTTGGGGACGAAAGCTATACACGTTTTGGTAATATAAAGCCCGGTTTCCATATGATCGCAATGATCGCAACGATCGCAATGATCGCAACGATCGCAACGATCGCAGAAATAAAGAGTTCTGCGATCATCGCGATCCTTGCGATCATATGGAAACCATAAACCTGGCGATCGTTGCGATCGAGACATTTTAAGCCCGATTTCTATACCGGGTGACCCAAAAAAAAGTACTCCGGTTTGATTCATAATAACTTCTAAACCACTGAAGCTATTAAACTGAAATAACTTTCATTAGATAGATGGAAGACTAACTTAGATTTTGATATATGACAGTTGTATTTTACTTAAAAATTCACGGAGATATTAATGTTCAAAATAGGTAGCATATTTCTGGATGTGTCTAAAATATGCAAAAAACGCCGTATCAAATATTAATCAAGCTTTGCTCAACTGAAACACGCACTATTAGCAGTAAATAAATGCCACTTGACAAATTGTTTATTATGAAACGAAGTATTATTATTTGCAAAATACAAGCAAGATTTATTCGTTCGGAATCGCGTGTCCTCTAGCACGAATGCACTGCCTAGCCCGTGACACCATTGCGTCGAAGGAGTCATGGATCATTCGTTGTTCTAGATTACGGCATGCTGCGAAGCTCTTCTAAATTCTGCGGTTGCTGATCATGTGGTACATTGCAAATTTGTTCATGTTCAGAATAAACTCAGAATTATGAAACACAATCAAACCATAACTCCATAAGACATAACATGCAACTCCCCCAGAGACATCCAACATTAAGTATTTGATACGGCGTTTTTTGCATATTTTAGACACATCCAGAAATATGCTACCTATTTTGAACATTAATATCTCCGTGAATTTGTAAGTAAAATACAACTGTCATATATCAAAATCTAAGTTAGTCTTCCATCTATCTAATGAAAGTTATTTCAGTTTAATAGCTTCAGTGGTTTAGAAGTTATTATGAATCAAACCGGAGTACTTTTTTTTGGGTCACCCGGTATGAATGCAACGATCGCAAGGATCGCAACGAGTCGACGATCGTTGCGATCGCTGCAATCGTTGCGATCGCTGCGATCATATGGAAACCGGGCTTAAGAGACGTTCAAAACCTACGACGAAACGGCCTTTTGCCATTTCGGATCAACAATACGCGTCCCCAAAATCAGCCCCATAACTCCTTGCGGCCCGGACTCTTCACCAGTCTCTTTTGAACTTCGGAAAGGGGAATTCCTCGGGCAACCGCGGTAGCGCGAGTCTACGTTTCTGCTGCGTTTTTTGTGTTATTTTTCGAGGTATCCAAATCTGCAAAATTGCGCAATATTTCCCACAAGGATTTCTTGCGAGTCACGCACGTGATTCTTTCTTATGGGACTTTGGCTTGACGTTGACCACAGTGGTTTGACTTGCCTAGTTCATTAATGATGTGGCTGACAACGATCTACGGATTCTTCATAAATACGCTCACTCAATTTCCTTCACACCTTTTTTCTGAGTAGCCCGAGTTAACGCATGATAAAGGCTCATCTACATGATACGTTTGTCATTCTGGCGTACGTTGTCGTATACGATTGTCGTACTGGAGTATGTAATTGCTAGCACGCGACATCATTCTTGTTTATGATTCGATGGCGAATGTTGACACGTGCACAGTTTGATCACATACACCAAGATGACAATCGTATAAGACAAATCGTATCGTGTAGATCGGCCTTAAGGCGTCTTGTTACGATATATAACGCTTTTGATTTAATGCAAATTCTCAGCAGTTACTGACGTCATTCCGGTTTTCGTAGTCTGATCGAGTCCAGCAAACTGACCAATCACAGCGTACGTAGAGTAAACATTATTTTATAAACCCTGAGAGGAAATGAGTCCCGACCAATCAGAGTCTGCGTATAAGACACTTGTTATTTTATAAAACTTGATAGAGGCACGGACACGTTTAAAGAAATATCTTTAAATGGTTTGCGTGTTTGGATAATGTGATCCAAACACGCGGGAAGTTGCGAGACTATTGCGCGAGACTGGAGAAAAGCGTACAAAAATACGAACCGCTAGGCAAGTGTTTTTTAGCTTTTCGAAAGTAGAGCAACTTCCCAAGTGTTTGGATTACAGTATCCAAACACGGAAAAACCATTAGGTATTTATTTTATAAAATAAAATAATACAAGAGAACGAGCAGCAAAACTTAAGGAAATTTTTGGCGGGAAATTTCCGTGTTTGAATGGCTTGATCCCGGGTATTGACCAATCAGAGCCTGCGTAGCATACATGTTATTTTATAATACTGTTTCCTAATTAAAACAAGTCACCATATAAACGTCGCGCTTTTTTCTAAATGTCTCTAAATGTCTTGGGCAGAAGACAAACCTTTTTATTTCTTCCAAAAGTTCTTTAACCAACTTCTCCTTTAAGGGTTCGATTATAATTTGTAGCCAAATATCTAAAGCTAACTACAAAATACAAAATATTGATTTACATCCGAAACTCGTAAAATACCCGACCGTATTATCGGTAAAACCATTCAATAAGATGTATTTATAAAATACAGCATAGTTTCAGAGACATGCACTTACAGCTCCAATCTCGATCATCTTCTCAATCTCTGAAACAGGCGAGACATATAGTGATATATCTCCTCCATCTTGTTTTTCTTTCTTTATATGCTGATTTAAATGACTAAAACAAAACTCGACTGATTTAATAGTATTGTTAAGCTAATGACGAGAACATAACCAAGTTTCTACATACTTTCGTCCGCAGTGGGTTAGTTGGTTGTTTGGTTGGTTGTTTGGTTGGTTGATTGTTTGGTTGATTATTTGGTTGTTTGTTTGGTTGGTTGTTTGGTTGGTTAATTTGTGGGTTGTTTGGTTGATTGGTGGGTTGTTTGGTTGATTATTTGGTTGCTTATTTGGTTGGTTGGTTGTTTGGTTGGTTTGTTTGTGTGGTTGGTTGGTTGATTGTTTGGTTGTGTGTGTTTGGTTGGATTGTGGGTTGTTTGGTTGGTTAGTTGTTTGGTTGATTTGTGGGTTGTTTGGTTGGTTCATTGTTTTCTTGTTTGGTTGGTTTGTGGGTTGTTTGGTTTATGGGTGGGTTAGTTGGTTGGTTGTTTGGTTGGTTGGTTGTTTGGTTGGATTGTGGGTTGTTTGGTTGATTTGTGGGTTGTTTGGTTGGTTGATTGTTTGCTTGATTTGTGGGATGTTTGCTTGTTTGGTTGGTTTGTGGGTTGTTTTGTTGGTTGGTTGTTTGGTTGGTTAGTTGGTTTGTGGGTTGGTTGGTTAGTTGGTTGGTTGGTTGATTGTTTGGTTGGTTGATTGTTTGGTAGGTTGGTTGTTTGGTTGGATTGTGGGTTGTTTGGTTGGTTGTTTGGTTGATTTGTGGGTTGTTTGGTTGATTTTGTGGGTTGTTTGGTTGGTTGGTTGTTTGCTTGTTTGGTTGGTTTGTGGGCTGTTTGGTTGGTTGGTTTGTGGGTTGTTTGCTTGTTTGGTTGGTTTTTAGTTTGGTTGGTTGGTTGATTGTTTGGTTGGTTAGTTGGTTGGTTGTTTGGTTGGTTGTTTGGTTGATTATCTGGTTGTTTCTTTGGTTGATTTGTGCATGGGTTGGTTGCTTGCTTGCTTGTTTGGCTCGTTGGTTGCATGGTTGTTTGGTTGAGCAAACATTAATAAAAATATATCATTATCATTATCATCATTGTCATTATCATAATCATTATAATAATCGTTATTTAACAATAAATACAGCATTACCTAAATAATAAATTCAAGTAATGAGAGCCTTGATTATACTGAGACCAGTGGTGGTAATAGACCTGGAGACAATCTGAGGAACTGGCAGAAGATACTTCCTAAAAACCCAAATCAATATTTTGAAGCAAACAGAATAAGTTGTATAATTCCTGGAAACGCCCATGTTTCTAAGATTTTATTTGCCGAGCTTTCGTCGCATGCGCCAGGGACACAATCAGTGCTTTACTGAACGTTCCAAATCATCTATGTTAAAACATAGATGTTTCCACAAATTATTCTTATTAAGAAATAGCGAAGCTGCAAAGCTGTAAACAACATATCAACAGAATAAGGTTAGTACAGTAATCGCCCTGATAGTAATCATATATAGTAATGAAAAAGAATTAGTAGAGAACTAGAGAAAAGATAAAAAGAAAGAATGGGAATTGTTATTCTTGATTCTGTAACTAAACAGTGCAAGTATAGTTACAGAATTAAGAATAACAACTCCCATTCTTTCTTTTCGTCTTTTCTTCTGTACTATAATTATTTTCCATTGCTCCATCTCCTTTCAGTTCATTCCATCCATTTAATTTTGCTGTAATTAACACTATAAGGAACCTACTAATCTACTGCTCCTATCTGCTCCACTCTATCTCATTTATTCATTCACGCACTCATTAATTATATAATATACTCTACTCAGACTCTTACAGTATCTCTGCTCCTCGCCGCAGCCCTCCTCGCTGCGAAAAGACCCTGGTTTAGGCTGGTCATGTGTCTCCCAATATCTAGGAGATTACCGTGTATTGCCGTAAGCGAGAGGACACAGGAGACAAAATTTGTATAGTGCAAGAAAAAAGCAAATTCACGTAAAAACATAAAAACGTTCAAAAGCGAAACGTTTATGAGCAGAATAACTGCGTTAGTTCTTGTCGTCTTTGCGGATCAAACGCAAATGACGCTACAGTATATCCTTCTTCTAGTATTTTTCTAGTATTTTTAAGTAAAGCAGCTTCAGCGGCACATCTTCATCGATGGCCAAGTCGTGATTATTATCAGATTTCAGTCTCAAAGTAGACGTTCGCCGATTTCAAACGGGAAATCTAGTGGTTATAATGATAGCATTTAGCGGAGATATAACCACAACTAAGGCCGACGATTCTTAAGAAGAGATTCGTTTGCCTTTTTCTTCCTTCTCGCGTATCATCCCTCCCCATCAGTCTATTTTCTGATCGATTGTAAAAATACCTGTAGCGAATGATTTAACTTTTCGCATCTCATTAATTATTATAAGTATGTTTATTTCCAGTGCATTTGATTGGCTACTTTCTACTTGTGACACCCTTTTGACATATATATATAAGCCCTATTTATTTTATTTCATCTCGTCTTACTCTGATGAATGGCTCCGCTCGAAACGTCAGTATTTCGTTACCAAAACTATTGACAGTTCACCACCTTTTCACTTTGCTATTAATCCAAAACACTGTCTACGCAGCACTCTACTTTTTTTGCTTTTTTAAACATGCTTGAAAGCTGCCCAAATACAGCTGTTCAGATGAATTGTTTCGCAATATTTGATCACAATAACAACTATATTAACTACGATCCGCTGAGCTTACGCAAATGGTGGACTCTACCTTACTCAGTTATACTTACTTGTAGAGCACTCAACTTTACCCAACTCCACTTCAGTTCACTTCACTTCATTTTACTACACCCCACTTCAACTCACTGCACACCACTTCACTGCACTCGAAAAATTTCACTGTGGTGAATACTTTTAAGTTCATATTTACAGCTAATTATACATACCATATAAAGTTTGTTCACATGACTCTCGAGTAGGTTCTTAACTTCAACATATAATCTATTAACAAGTGGCTCTGGGAAAGCCACGCACATAGAATATACATCTGTACGGATAAGTTAAAGATAATTAATGATATATACCGTCATATGTAATAACGGATCATGTATAATTTTTTATCATCTCACATACATAATTAATAGGGCACACCATTTAAAATAATGGTGTTGGATAAACAGTTGCAAATAATATTAAAGTTTGTACTGTAGTTTGTTGTTGTCACATGTGTTACCAAACATCTAGAAAAGGAAGAGCACTGCATACTGTACTTCAAGATTTATTTGGTAAATTGTTGTCACAGTTTTGTTTGTTACCTGCAGTAATCTTTAAATCTTTAAATCACTTTATTAACCAGAAACCCCACTTTATTAACCAGAACAACAGGAAACCCCAATTAATAATAATAAATACGTATTAGGAGCAATAGTCTCAATGCTCTTACAACAATATATTCTTAATGTTACTTATATAATAATAATAATAATAAAGACGTATTAGGAGCATTATACAATAGTCTCAATGCTCTTACAACAATGTATATATTCTTAAAGTTACTTTCAAACACTCATTAATAATTCATGAGGAAAAGACAAAAGAAAATCACGACCGTATCGTTGTTTTAAATGTGATAAAGATTCGTCCTGATTTACATAAACTTTATCTTTGATTTTCTCGGCTTAGACAACATCGATTTTCAAAATTACTACGCCAATGAACTTATCAAATGGGTCGTGTTTGAAGCCGTTTAATAAACTCGCAGCACGTGTTTTATCAGATCTAAAACACTCGGGCTACGCCCTCGTGTTTTAAATCTGATAAAACACTGCTGCTCGTTTATTAAACAATACTTTAAAACTAATTACAGTTTCATTATAAGATAAAGCCTACTACATATATTAACACTGTGAACAATAACTATTAATTTAAAAAAAGAAAAGTCTAAACTGCAGACTTAAAACTACTTAACATAACTATATAACTAATTACAGTTTCATTATACATATAAGATAAAGTCTACTACATATATATATTACCACTATGAACAAAAAACTATTAATTTTAAAAAAGAAAAGTCTTAAGTGCTGACTTAAAACTACTTAAAATATCTTCTAATGTATGCTTCTAATTTCCTGTGGTAATGAATTCCACAGTTTTGGTGCGGCAACTGAGAATGTTCTATGGAAAGACATAAGGTTCTTATGTTCTAATTACTGTGCCCCCCCAGCTAGATAGAATAATATGTACTGTATACATGTATGATGTGTTTGTGAAAATTATCAAATTTGTCTTGATGTAGAGCAGTAATTGTGTTGTCAGTGAAACCCAAAATGTAGTTTTTGTCTGTAAGTTGTAAGCGTCGTTTCTGCAACCTCAACAGAAAGTGGAGAACCCATGGCTTTTCTGAGCAACTGTTTGTACTGTATACTGTGCGTGATTGTACTGAAAATAATTTGAAGTGAAACAAAGTGTGAGAAAAATGATGTGCTATATGTGAGTGATGAACCCTACAAAGAGCAAAACTCTATCTGACCATGGCTGGGATTTGAACCCACAACTGACTGTTTACTAGTCTGACGCTCTCTACCAACTGGGATACAAGGTCAAGTTGGGAGCACATTGTGGAATGATGATTTCAAAACTGAAATCTAGTTTCTTCAATATCAAGACTTACAGTAACTCTTCAATATCGATAGACTTAACTCTTTATCTTCACCTGCTCCCAACTTGTCCTTCCAATCCCAGCTGTGGTCAGATAGAGTTTTTCTCTACTTCCCCAGTATGGTTCGTCACTTGGAGTAGCACCTAATGTCATTATTCTCCACCCACGTTCACTGTCCCACATTCATTATTAAGTGTAAGTAATTATATGTAAAGGATGCAGGTTTGGCAGACCTGGTACATGTAGTTTTGTACAGTACATTGTAAAGCCATACTGGAAAACATTGATTTCCCATCAAAAGGGACAAGTTAAAAGGCAAACCCAGTTTTTGTTGCGATTTGTTTGTAAATGGTTGCAGTAAAGTTACCTATAATACAGTAACACTGTATCTGTGTGTGATCTGCCACCGAACTGCATGCAAACAGCGTCCAATCTGCATACAATTGTCACACAAACTGCATCCTGGATGTGTCTGCCGTTGATGCCTGTGACACGTTGTTGGTATATTTTGAACTACTATAATATTGTAGCTGAGTTTGCCACTTTGCAGAGAAAGTCAAAATAAAAACAGAACAATCAATCAGAGACTATATATAATAATTTAATATTAAGACAAAACTGTGTTAAAACAAAACCTTTAATTTTGTTTAGTTTTTAGTTTATTCGATTGATCACTCTTTTAAGTATAAATGGAATACCCCAACAGGCTAGAAGCCTGAACTGTACGTACGATACGGGTTCCGAGGGCCTACGATTTAAGGTCATTATCTGAGAAGACCCAAAAGTCTTACCATTTGCTGGTACATGTATTATTGCAAAGGCAGCACTTTCTGTTCGATTGTTTTTAAGACCATGAGTGGGGACCCAGGATTTGAACCTGTGTCTCCCAGCTAATATAGACATCAGACATGTGTGGTAACCACTAGCTAGACCATAACAGCTGGTAATTATTAAAGCTAATTATTAAAATCATTTTCAGGCAGCCCAAGTAACTTGTGTAGCATGTTTTGCTATAGACATAGTACCTGGCTAATCAGGCTTGGACTGGCCAATAGCCATGGCACATGGGCCCCTTTCAGGGACATCAAAATGGGCCCCTGGCTCCCATAATGTCACACACCCAATGTCTAAGAACTGCGCTCACCCTCCCATGCACAGTTGAGTCCTTCGAGAGAACATTCTCAAAGTTGCGCTTCATCAAGAATCGACTGAGATCTCGGTTTAGTCTGTAGAAGTTGATTTACTGAAGGCTATTGATAACGAGGCAGTGTATCAAAAACTTGCGTCAAAGTCCTCGGAAATGGAACAGGTTCTTATGTTCTGAAATGTTAAAAATGTTATGTTTGAAATGTTGAAAATGTTCCGAAATAATTTTTCTTTCTTTTCTTATTTGTTGTTGTGGATCCGGTTCTCAAATTGCAAATATTACCTGTTCACATGCATAGACCGACCCCTTCCCGGCTGAAATGGCAAGGCCCCTAAATTGGACCAAGCATGTACCTAATGGCATGTAATTTTTCACATCATTATAACTTCTAGTTATTATTTGCTACTCATGTTATTGCCTTAATGGCTTCTTAATGCCTTCTCCTATTTTCAACACAAATATTCCCCAAGACTTTAGTGAAACAATTCTGCTCTCACGTAAGATGAAAGCTTTCTCATCATCGACAAATGTGTAACATATTTATTTCAAATCCTGAAATGATGCTAAACTTCAGGATAGAATGTTTGTTAGCAAATTGCATCCAAAACATGACTTCCAAAAGATGAGGTTGTGACACTACTAAGCTTCAAACACATTCGGAACACAGCTTAACCACCACCAGAGTGTGCATCACCAGCATCTATGCGGTGCAATGCAATGCAATGCAATGCAATGCAATGCAATGCAATGCAATGCAATGTAATGTAATGTAACGTAACGTAATGTAACGACTTAATGTAATGTAATGTAATGTAATGTAATGTAATGTAATGTAATGTAATGTAATGTAATGTAATGTAATGTAATGTAATGTAATGTAACGACTTAATGTAATGTAATGTAACGACTTAATGTAATGTAATGTAACGACTTAAGGTAACGTAACGTAACGTAACGTAACGTAACGTAACGTAATGTAATGTAATGTAATGCAATGACTTAATGTAATGTAATGTAATGTAATGCAATGTAATGTAATGTAATGCAATGTAATGTAATGTAATGTAATGTAATGTAATGATGTAATGTAATGTAATGTAATGTTGTGAAGTACTACAGGACCCCACTGAAAAACACTCCGGTGACGTGGGTATCCTGATTAAATATTATTATTATTATTATTATCTAGCCTGCAGGGTACCATTGTAAAGCAGCATATATGTATATTAGTTATAAGCTACATGATTAGCACTTGTATATCTCTGAAGTAAAGCTCAAGAAACTACACAATATTGTTTTTCATTATATTATTGTCACAATGGCATATACTGTACTGCACTGTATGTAATATTATGACAATACACTTCCTCTTTAAAAGTCAAGCTGGCATTACATGTACTGTATATTGCTACTGTATATATGCTTTTACATCCTTCAGCTTCTCCTGGCTTCTTGTATTAAAGTTAATGGCATTTCAAGATAATGCACCATATTTCAATGTACACCCCACAGGGTGGGGGTGTGGGCAAAGGGTGGTGATTTGACAGCAAAATACATCCCCACAATCGCGCATTTGACCATAAATTGTTCCCCGCGGCTCAAGACATTTGACCATGTGTGGTATTGATTACAAAAGACCTGGAGACAAGTGTGTGGTCAGTTCGTGACCCCCTTGCCTTTGTCGACCTTTCAAGAGCAGATTAACTATAAGGTGAGTAAAATCAAAATATATCTTTGCTTCCAACCATCCATCTGATCAAAAACGTTTAGAAACATTTGACTTGTTGAAGTGCCATTGCACGCATTTTCGCCCTTTCCCCCTCTGCAGTGTACAAAAAAGGTCAAAAACATTTGAATTGGTGCAGTGTACAATCTCTTGTTTTAATCTCTCCCCAGGTGCGTTCATTTGGAAACATTTGATAAATATACAATTCCCACCCTCAGGCATTTTACTCAAATTTTCAATTTTTTACAAATCCCCACCCTTTGCCCACACCCCACCCCGCGGGGTTTATATTAATAGGTGCATAACAATCGTAAATGTAAGAAAAATCATACTGCGTGGATTGCCCTTTTCATTACCTTGCAGGAAAATATGCACCCATGTCCTGATTATTTTGCATCTCTTTATTTTTTTTATTGACAAATATTTTTAATTTTTATATAATTATTTTCATCCACTGCAGCAAATTCAAAATTAGGAGCAATTGCACAATACAATGACAATTTTCCAAGCTTTATGTAAATATAAAGGCTCCATGGCTCCACCACATGTACACTCCCTATTCAAGCATCAAAACTAATTGAACCCCTATATTACTATATAACCTGTAGCTGTGAATGTATGATGTCTGCAATTTAACAAATAACCGCTATAACCTCAAAACAACAAAGACCCTAACACTATTATTAGTGCAAAGTAATTTTTTATGCACTCCATGGCTCCGCGGGAGCGGAGATAAGACCCTGGGTACAAGGTTGGGCTCCACGGCTCCATGACCCTTTCATCTGACTGAGGAGCCACGGAGCCAGTGTCTCCAACCTACTGTAGGGGTATGTCTCAAAAGTGGCATTTCATTATGCAGTTTAGCCCAAAATTATACTGTCATGGTAGAGAGAATCGGTATTGCGAATACCAGTATATCGCCATCAACATACCGGTATATACTAGGATATTGGTATTTTTACCATATTTTTTAAAAATTACACTCAAACTGAACCTCGAGAAAAATCAAGTTCAATACTATCATGTAATGTAAACGGAAAAATGAAACGTTTTATCAAAATATTTATATTATGTCCACTGTCAAGTGTTCCACATTTCAAGGCATGCTGCGTGGCTATTATTTAATAGACAATATTGAAATAATTATGTCCGATAATTGGATAATATGTATTTTAGTAGAGTATCTATAAAAACACTAAATAAAGTGATTATCAAGTATCAAGTTACGTAAATATCATTTTGTGATTTTCGTCAAACAATCAAACTGCTCACTAAGTTGACATCCTTCAGCGTTAGTTGCATAGTAGCCTCGTTATTTCAACTGAGCACGGGCAATATTTCTTCTCACGACTTGTTATCCAACACTAAATTCACGTTTTTTTAAACTCTTATGATTTTATTAACGTTATATTCACAGTTTTCAACATACACAGTCACACACAATTCACAATCACACACTGAAATCTACATGCTTGGTATAATTGCCTGGTAATTTCCCCGGTCACAGCTTGTTGATGTATTCAGTTTGTGAACGACACAGCTACACAGATAATACTAAAACAAACACTTTAATAGTCCCTTATAGCTTGTCTTTTTCATAACGCTACTGTTTGGCTAGTAAAAATGAATACAACACACTTGACCAGTGAAGCCTCCAAAATCTTTGGCAATTGTTGCCGAAGGTTCGGTGGTTTCAACTTTCGGAAACAACGGCGGGAAACTTTGCTTTGTCGTTGGAAAGCACGATAATAATTTCTTCCTCGCGAAGGCATCCCATCGATTTTATTGCCCGCATTGCTTCACCGTCGCAAGAGAAATATTGCCTGTACACTCGATTATCGCACATATAATAACAAAGACGTTTGGGTATGAGGCAGCTGAAGGTACATTGATCCATCTGAGCATGTTAACTTTCTAAACGTGATAATTAAAATTTGTGAATTATTTTCCCATAGCTAGTTTTTACTGGAAATAGTGGTTCAATCCGGTGTGGCCAGCAAAATACCCAAATATCGGTATACCGGTATTTTTGGAATTATTCATATCGCCATACCAATATTTGAAAAAATACCGGTATATAGATTCTCTCTATGCCGTGGTATATATATTGTATATATATATATATATATATATATATATATATATATATATATAATATATATATATATATATATATATATATATATATATATATATATATATATATATATATATATATATATATATATATATATATATATATATATATATATATATATATATATATATATATATATATATATATATATATATAGCCGTACATAGTGGGTCCCAAGTCCACAGTTACCATAAAGCCATTATGGTGATAGCCGGTAGGGCACATTGTATACTTTCATGTATATATATATATATATATATATATATATATATATATATATATATTATATATATTTCGAGTGTTGGAATATATACATTTTAAGACCAAACGGGACGAGTTGTGAATAATGCAACTTAGAGGCCTTCCGGCTGGAATTGAACCCGCGACCCTGCAACGCTAGTGCAGTGCTCAGACCACTGAGCTACGGAAGCCGTTGCCGAGAGCCTAGTCACGAGTTTGTGTCTAATCACCCAGAATCTTATCGCGGCATTACCACCACTATATATACAGTACGTACGGCTCGTACGGCTCTCGGCAACGGCTTCCGTAGCTGAATGGTCAGAGCACTGCACAGCATCGCAGGGTCGCAGGTTCAATTCCAGCCAGAAGGCCTCTAAGTTGCATTTTTCACAACTGATCCCGGTTTGGTCTTAAAATGTATATATTCCAACACTCGAAATTTTCCTTCACCATAAATCCTTAGAACCTGCATGTAGCTTGATCGAGTGAAATGCCAAATATTACTTATATATATATATCCTGCGATGCTAGTGCAGTGCTCTGACCACTGAGCTACGGAAGCCGTTGCCGATAGCCTATAGTCACGAGCTCTGTATATATATGGTGGTGGTAATGCCGGGATAAGATTCTGGGTATATTATAGGTAATATTTGGCATTTCACTCGATCAAACTACATGTATATATATATTTGAATATAAAGACAGCTAGTAATTAAACTTCTTCAGGAAAAGTATTAAAATATATATATATATATATATACATGAAAGTATACAATGTGCCCTACCGGCTATCACCATAATGGCTTTATGGTAACTGTGGACTTGGGACCCACTATGTACGGCTACACATTGTAGGATTGCATTGTGGAGTCACCAAAGTGCTC
Source organism: Chrysogorgia sp. JL179-B06 (assembly GCA_035772405.1). Lineage (NCBI taxonomy): Eukaryota > Metazoa > Cnidaria > Anthozoa > Scleralcyonacea > Chrysogorgiidae > Chrysogorgia > Chrysogorgia sp. JL179-B06. The sequence continues at coordinate 237,784 of JAYKKM010000137.1, forward strand.
AAACTGCGAGCAGTGAGCAATGCATAATGCAAACAGTAAACGTCTCATTGAGAGAGACTCTCCGCCCAATCCATGAGAGTGCTCAAACCACATCTGTAAGGTCGTTTTGTAAATCCAATCATCTCTGCAGTCAGTACTATAGTCTGTATAATATAGACTGTAAAATTTATATCAAATATAAATTTAATATAAATTTATTAAACATTGTTTGTCAGTAGTCACGACGTCAGCTAGATCCCAGCGCTAAAATTAATGTGCTGTCAAAACTGACAAAATGCGACTGTTTTAGCCAGAATGATAAAATACAAATAAAAAGGATATGTAAATCTCTCATTCCAATCATGTTTCGGAACTTTCTTCAACGATATGACTCCGTCAACCGTTTTCGAGATCTTTTGCCATGTCTCGTCAAAGTTCACCTTCCTCAGCTGTTGTAATGTCATGTTCTATTATGCCTTCAAACAACATCAATTTATACGGGATATCTTGATACATGACGCTCCATTGCAAACCAGTGAACTCTATAAGGACTTAGTCAGTTCACTGTTGCAAACAGAGCCGACACAATTCACGAATGTTGGTCAAACTGGCAACTCTTGACGAATTTACCTTTTATTATTGGCCATTACATTTCACCATTAACCTTAATAGTAGCTCCTCCGCAGGCAACTCTCGGGGGATTGGGGCGAGATTGGTAGCTCGGATTTTGTCGAGAGCGAAAAATTTGTCTAATTAAACGCGAAAAGCCTGCAAACCAGTTCAAAATTGTTCAAAATACAAAGTCTAATCTGAAACTGTTCTTTTGCTAACTTGGTGTACTTAGCATTATGTCGGAGGTAAGGCTGTCGATTGCAACTCTAATTTTTACTTAGCTTAACTTTCTATCATGCGAAGCTCCGTTTTGTTAACAGAGCGGAGACTGTATAATCAGATGGCCTTGGGCTAGGGCTGTGGCCATAATATTTGGCATATTTGTGCATGCGACGTCGATGGTTGTGACTATACTAGACAGTACCACTCACGATAATATTCAGGTGCTGGTATTAAAAACAGATATACTAAATCCAATGCCTTGCTACAATCTTTGATAATGAATACTTATTGTCATTTAATATTCTTTTATATGCATATAAATTAGCCTTATAGCCTCGTTATTGTGTACGAAATTCAAAAGAATTTTTCTTCTGAAACGAGTAGGTGTCCATTGGATTTGCGGGATAGTTGAAAAATATCCAGCTGAACACTGGTATTTTCGTATACAAGGCTCTGCAGTCCTTTTGCCTTATCTTGACTAGTTTCTGGGCTATAACCTGCATTGTGACTGAAATTTGATTCAATGCATTGAAAATCAATAACCCATGCTTCAATTCAGGGTTTGACTGTCGCTCAATGCTGGTGTTACATGATTTGATATGTCATTTAACGCGACGTCATGTGACATCACCAACGTCATAATTATACCTCTTGATATTATTAGTTTTGTACTGTATGTATATTTAATAGAGAAAATATTGTAAGAAATTTCTACATAGTTGATTCAGGGTGATGGGATTTTCATTCCATTAAATAACTGGTAATGCATTACGAATATTTTTAAATCGTAGTCATGACTCATTCGACCAATCGACTTGGCATTTTAACTGCAGACCAGATAATTTAGACTTTCGCCATATTAAATTATGAAAAATTTAAAATGAAACGATTCATCCAACTTGGTCTAAGTCATATTACGAATATATTGCAGCGCTCGAAAAAACTTTCCCAAAGTTCCCGATCATGGTGATCGCCAGTCATGATTTTCCTCTCACTGATAGACTGAAAATCTGGCCAATCGGGACAAAGTACGAATTCAGATAAAACTCACAAGCAGCTATAACTACAAATTCTCATTATGCGACTACATTTAACATATAACACTTAAACTGGCAAATTATCAGTATTTCATGTTGTCACACCTAGTCATAGCAAAATACAGCAGCATTAAGACCTAAAATTTATATAACAGAAACGTTTGTGGTCAGCTGTTCGGATTGCAGATTCTGCAAGTACTTCATGCGAATAGTGAGAAAAGTATTCGTGCCATTTTCTGTCTTAGCTTAGGCTAAACAAATGATTTTCGCGTGTTTCTTACTGTGTTTTATTTGTCGTTTAACTGTGCACGTGTGCATCTTTTTGAATGGTCCAATATATTTCTTGCCGATCAAGATGATTGCCAACCCTGCTTTTCCGCCGATCATAAACAATTTCTTGCCGATCGGTGTTCGGCGCTTATTTCGAGCCCTGATATTGGCAATCAATGGGAAGGATATTTTGCAAGTACATGTACTATAACAGTGATACATTACACGGTCTATTTGACAATTTGATATAATATGCAAATAATTTCCCAACGTAACCGGGTGATAAATCAGACATCAGGGGTGATCATTGTAAAGTTAGGATCCTTATAATTATACCCTCATAGAACTGATGATGACATAACACGATGCAAATAAGCTTTTGGTAATAACTAATAAACCACCATCATCGCGATTCAATGGGGCGTGGGTGCTATTGATATGCCAAGACTACAGACAATGTCTCTGATGGTACCGCGGATTGGTGGTAATAATTTTGGAATTTTCCCACGCAATCTCATGGTAGGTGGGTTATGGGTCATATTTTTGCAAAATCTAAGGATCGTATTGTGAAGGAACAGAGGAAAGATGCTATTTATTCCATTCCGTGCAATGACTGTGATCAGGATTACATCGGTCAGACTAAACGTCAGTTTCGTACGCGCTTAAAAGAACACCAAAAGGCTGTTTTCTTTTCAAAACAAGAAAATTCTGTTTTGTCGGGCGATGCGTGCAATGTCAAGAAAGGTTTTTGAGCAACTTTTACGTTGAAACTACCTAAGATTCTTTTAATTGGTTCCGCGTAATCTCTTGAATTAATATACGGAATAACCACAAAACCCATCACCGAACTTTCGTTCTCAGAGTTTGTACGTAGTTATTTGCCTTTAAAGCGTCGAATACATGTTTTTGCTCACTTTCCCTTGAATTGGAACTAGATCGTATGCATTGAGCTCTCAAAATAAAGTTCTAGGAACGGACTTCTTATGGCATATCGGGTGGTGAGAATCAAATGAAAGATATTTGTTAGTGTGTGTTGGTTTTCGGTATACAGCAGTTTCTAATTTCCTGTGGTCTGTTTGTTCGACGACTGAATCCAAAAATGATAAACATTCATTCTTTTCACGTTCTATTGTGAATTGAATTGAAGGATCTATTGAGTTCAAGTGCATGGTTCAAAAGAATTTCCACTTCATTCTTGGATACCGCGGAAATGACATCATCGACGTATCGTTTCCAAAACAAAGGCTTCACTATCGCGGACGCTAATGCTCTTTGTTCAATGTCTTCCATCACTAAATTAGCAATCACAGCAGAAACGGGTGAACCAATGGCTGTGCCAAAAACATGTTGATAGTATTACTCATGTAAGTGCCGTCATACACAAAACTAGTTGTGTTTAGACACAAAGTCAAGAGTTCTAGCTATTAGATCCTCAACAGGCAACGATGTTCTTTGATCTAAAGTAATAAATATCCTGTTGGGGTGGTCCTTATTTTAATTTTTTTTTATTTTGTATAGTCTGACCCTCTTAAATGGTTCCAATTGGGTTAAAAATGCTGTGTGTAAAATTGTATTAAAAACTATTGATATTTAGGGGTAGCTCAAGGTCCCTGAAATTTTTACTATAGTATCCCTATGAGAAAATCAGCCAAATTGTCCAATATGCTATAAGTCCTCAGGGGAGTGTCGGATTCGTTAAAAAATCCACTAGTGAGTAGTTTAGACCTGGTTTCCTATTTGACTTTAAGACAAACTTATAGCCAAAAATGTATGGTTTCCGAGATATAGGGCTCCAAACTTTTTTAACCAATGAGAATTTTAAGAACTTTGGAGCCCTATATCTCGGAAACCATACATTTTTGGCTATAAGTTTGTCTTAAAGTCAAATAGGAAACCAGGTCTAAACTATTCACTAGTGGATGTTTAAACCAATCCGACACTCCCCTGAGGACTTATAGCATATTGGACAATTTGGCTGATTTTCTCATAGGGATACTATAGTAAAAATTTCAGGGACCTTGAGCTGCCCCTAAATATCAATAGTTTTTAATACAATTTTACACACAGCATTTTTAACCCAATTGGAACCATTTAAGAGGGTCAGACTATACAAAATAAAAAAAAATTAAAATAAGGACCACCCTAATATCCTGTCTATTGTCGGCAATTGTGATAGCAAGATCAACTTGTATTTTGGTGAAGAGAGAAACGACGTCAAACGATACCCATTCATCATCCGTATTAAGAGTGTAATATCCACAAATTCAATGGAATTTTTTTACTGTGTTCTCCGATTTCCCAACAATTGGTGACAAAACCTGTGCCAAATGACTCGATATACCATAAGTCGGAGAATTGATGAATGAGACAATAGGTCTCAAAGGAATTCCCGTTTTGTGAATTTTTGGTAAGCCGTAAAATCGTGGAGATAGGCCATCACTGCTATATAACCTTCTACACGCAAACTCGCCGCGATCTTACCAGCTGTTTTCAAATAATTAGGTAACATTTTGTTTAACTTTCTTTGAAATTTACTAGTCGGATTGGATGGCAGAATAAAATAGGTGTTTCTATCATTAAGCAACAATGACGCTTTCTCGTGATGTTGGCTTTTGTCCATAATCACAACACAATTTCGGACGACGTTTCGGACGATGTGTCCTTTTTAAGAAGGGCACATCGTCCGAAAAACATCGTCCATTGAATATACGTAAGTACTTTATATGGTGGCGAGTTACCTGACTATAAGCGAGTTACCTGGCTAGCCGGGTTGAAAACACTTTATATGAGGCGAGTTACCTGGCATGCAAATAAGTGTAAACAAATCAAAATGACTGATCCTAAAGACAGGCGGGATATAATGTTTAAACTCGCAACCTCGTACCCAGGGTCTCATCTCCGCTCTCCTTGGGTTACTCGATGAAATAAATATGATCTCTGGCTGAATCTTGTATTGAACACCGTCTGTCATTTATTTCAGTGTGATTTGTTTAACTTATTTATTTGAAACTTCTCAGGACAAAATCTTTATAATACAAATTGAAATAATAACTGCAGACAAAACTTCTAACTTTCTTAGCAGTTATTGTCACAATTTGTTTACAAATTTCCCACGAATACAGGATTAAGATAATTCGGCTGACGTTTTATATCCGCGGTAATAGTTTATTAGATTTATCACTCTTAGGTGAACGGACTAAGACCACTAGGGTACTTGTGAGGGAACTTTTATTCGTCGATGACAGCGCACTCGTGGCTCACACAATGGAGGGCATCCAGAAAATCGTTGATGCCTTCTCATCTGCGTTCAAAGAAATTTGGTTTGAAGATAAACATCAAGAAGACAGAAGTCCTACACCGACCAAGCTCCTCAATTCCAACATCTGACCTAAGATGGCAAAGACCTTCTCTATGTGCAATAGTTCACCTATCTTGGAAGTATAGTCACCACGAATGACCGACTAACCGCGGAACTACAAAAACGGATGGCAAAGGCTAGCTCTGCTTTCGGAACAACCATCATGTGTCAACCAGGGTAAAGTGTAAAATCTATAGTGCAATCGTTCTGTCTACTTTACTATACTGTGCTGAAACATGGACATTGTACAGGAGCCAAGTGAAAAAACTCCACGCCTTCATGATGAAAAAACTCCACACCTACGAGCGATCATGAAAATTTCATGGTAAGATAAAGTCACCAACATCGAGGTACTACAGCGTGCTGGACTACCCTCCAGACCTGCTCATCAGAAAGAACTTACGGTGGACAGGCCATATACTCCGGATGGAGTCGGATCGATTACCAAAGAAGGTCCTGTACTCACAACTTCCGGACGGTGTAAGGAAACGAGGACGCCCTCGCCTCCGATATAAAGACACCATAAAGAGGAACTTGAAAAAGAGGGATGTCAACATCAACCAACTAGCGGAGTTGACTCAACAGAGAATTGCCTGGAGAGCTGATGTGAAGTAAATTAGTTTCATGAAAACAGTATTTGTCGCTACGCAACCGACAGCAAATGATGATGATGATAGGTGAACAGAATACCTCAACAGTCTAGAATCCCAATTATAGGGGTTCCGAGGGCCTACGATTTAATATCGTTATCCGAGAAGAACCGAAAGTCTTTGCTGATATTATTATAAACATCATAGAGCGCCAGCAATGATTGATGGGAAGTGATGTTTTATTTTAGAAATAACACCTGATTTCAATTTTGAATTTTAGTACTGATAGTCTATGTGACGTGTTTCTGGATTTATATGAAACTTCACCCGATAATTTTATAAAATAAGTCGTGTCTTACGCACGCTATGATTGGTCAGTTACCGCGTGTTTATATCAGGCTATGCAAACACGGTTGTGACGTCACAGCATATTTCGCAGTCTTATTTGATAAAAGAAATAGAAAATGGACGCCCTGTATTTATATAACCTAATGCAAACACTCGAGAGAGTTTGGTCGAATTTGAAAGTACTCGACGTGTACTGCTTGCATCAGGCTATATAAACACGAGCGGCCATTTTCTATTTCTTATATACCATATTTTCAAACCATAGCAAATTTTGTATGCTGCTATATATATAACATTTCATTAACATCTTTGTTCAGGCATTTCAAACGGCTGCAGAGGAAGTAAAGAAGCTTTCTCAAAAACCCTCTGACCAAGACTTACTAGAGCTGTATGGTAATTTCAAACAAGTTACAGTGGGAGATTGCAACACAGGTACAATCGTGTGTATATGTCATACAAAATAGTAAATTAGACCTACACGATCTGGTATATTGCTATTAAAACTATGCATTATGTATGCCACTTCATGTTTACTGAATTTTGATTTTGGATCTGATTCTAAAAATCTTGCCTTCTCTAGAAAAGCCGGGATTTTTTGATTTTGCTGGCAAAGCCAAATGGGATGCATGGAATGGCAAAAAAGGTTTGCTTTTTTATTATGATACTTTGATATTACTGGTAATACAGTGTTGTTATCGTAGCCATGGATATAATATGAAAAGGAGAAATAAGAGAACTTCAATGTGTCGAAAAATACTTAAGTAAGAGTACTTATACGTATATATTAATAGACGACGTTTCGGACGATGTGTCCTTCTTAAGATGTAAACACATATACGAAAATATCCAATAGAATATGCAATGAAGAATTCTATAAAATATTTTATTAGAAATGAGCGTATTCTATAGGATTTTCCATAGAATATTCAAAGCCTTGATCAAACGAGAGCGAGAGTCGATGAGAGTTGGCAGGCGAAAGTTTGCATGAGTTTTTCCTAAACTCTCATTGCTCGGTCAAATGAGCACGAGAGTTGCACGAGAGTTGATGAGAGTTTAAAAACCGCTAGCCGTTTATAACTCTCATCAACTCTCGTGCACCGGTCAAACGAACTAAAACTCTCATCGACTCCATCAAAATTTGAAGCAGCTCAAAGTGGATGAGAGTTGACGAGAGTGCATGAGAGTAGTGGTGAGAGTTGGTGGTCAAATGCAAGCGTGAGTTTCAACTCTCATGTTTGACCAGGCCTTTAGATTCTAAAACCGATTTTATTTACAACCGCTTAAGTATAGAACATGGACAAAATTAAAAGAACACATATATCTTTTTTTAATGAAACATTTTTTTAATGAAGCAATTGAAATACTATACTATATAGGCCTCTCCAAAGTGTGATTGCTTTGCTATTCCCAAACTATTTTCAGTTATTTTACACTTTTTTAGTATTTCTTCATTTTCACGTAGATGCAACAAAGAAGTTTCGAAAGATGTTTTATCGGCTGACTGTGGATGTTTTTTTCCTTTTTGTCATTTTTCAGGAACCTTAAAGGAAGATGCTGAAAAAGCATATATTGCTAAGGTCGAAGAGCTCAAGGCCAAACTGGGATCATAGAATTAATTTAATTAGATCATTTAATTAATTTAATTAGATCACATTTAACTAGAGGAAAAAACTGCGTGATTTTGGATGACAATGAAATTAATTGTATTTTTTACGAATTCTGTCAATGTTAGGAACATCCCTTCATTTAAAGTTGATCATAATATGCGATGAAAAACCTTCAGTATTACATATATGCATTCAAGTGTTCTCATCTGTCTCGTTTGTACACCAGCCTCGTACCCAGTAGCCTGCGAAGCAGGCATTTAGGGGTTGGCGAGGGGGCCGGGGTATGGGGCGAGGACGGATCCTGCACGAAAGATCCATGTTTTTGGATTTCTACGGCCGCCAGAAGACGCTAAATTCTGATTGGCTAATTCAACTCGTTAGTATTCAGGGTATCAGGAAATAAACATTTACAAATGGCGACTTTAGAAAAACCAGTGTTGGATCTTCAGTTCGTTGCTGGTCGTAGCTTTAAATTAAAACCGGAATAAAAAGTCGCAACGAGGGAGCTGCTAGCAGGAAAATATGTTTTGATGGTATTACCAACGGGATTTGGCAAGAGTCGATTATGGGTTTAGTAAATTTACCAGACGTTCGTGCGAGCGCGTGATTATCAGTCAGCAGGGAAAACAGCTATTATTGTGATTTCTACCTGTCCTAGTTGTCTTCAGGTGTTTCAACAGTGCTCTCTGGGCCTTCGGAGAATTCCTTCGACGTTTCAGAATAAAGATACCCAGGCCCGCACAGAGACTAAATATCTAATTGGGGCCCCCCCTTGCAAAAATTTCGCATACATTTTACGGATGTAAGGATATTTCAAGTGAAAATGTTTCAGTTTTACATGTGAAATGACAACGCAAATTTTCGTAAGGACGTAAGATGTACAAAATAAGGACAAAATAAATAATCACTAACGCAGAGAAGCAGAAAATACTGTTTGATAACTTCATAATTTCAACTACAGCCTCTTGGCTACCCTGTTGAGGGCCCGGGGCAAATTGCCCTCCCCTCTGGGCTAGACGTATATAAGTGATGGTTTCTACGTTGTCTTGCCTATGAAATTTCTACGGTGTTCGGTAGTCAGATGTCGCTTCATTCTATCAGGGCTATTAATGTTATGGGTTGGTGGAACATTGCTGTCTCCTTCTTTCGCATGTGTTAATACTGATTAGTTCAAAAGCATTTCTTATTTTTTCTGCCGCAAGACCAACAAACCCGCTCGGAGAAAGTTTCACGCGTACTAGAAATGCCAAGCCGATTGATTCACAAGCCTCAGCCGGGATCAACTCTGTGCTTCCATGTCTGCACCATTGCTCGGCCAGAAGTGAAATGTTTTAATCAAGCAAACGAAATTCTGAGATCAGTGATCAAATACCCATTGAGGAAAGCCCGCTAGTCGCTGATTGGTTGTTTTTGACAATGATTTACCACAATGATCACTAAATAGGATTTTGTGCTAAATCTGTTTCTTTTCTTCCATTCATTCTGCAGTCAGTTGAATCACAATATTTTTTCTGTAATACATAATTAAAAATGAATATGTTATTCACCGTTTTGGTCGGTGCGCATAGAAAAATATATGCCCTCGGTCCTCCGTGCCGGTAAATAACACATGTTACTTACTGTTATCTTCCATATTCAACCTCGATTTCAAGGAAATTTGGGAAGCCTAAATCTCAAACTCATTAATAATTCATAAGGAAATTAGCTAATCACACTACCCTACCTGGGTCACATGATGATACTGGATACGTGCGAAGAATTTTGATCCAGTCCCAGGACTGGATCAAAATTAATTCAGTCGTAGGACGGCAATAAATTAATTTAGTTCTTGGACTGAGTGAAACATTGTTTAGCATCCGTGAAGTTCAAATTAATTGGAACTCAACTATTGCATCGCAATCGATAAAAACAAAGCAAAAAAACGGTGATTTTAATTGGCATTTATTAACGTCAAACGGAGCAATACATTGCAAACAGACAAGATGAATAAGCCATCTTTCTCAGTGTAAATTTTCTCCGTATATTTGGCCTATAAGTGTAAGTAATATGTTAGTTAATTGTTATTGTAAAATGTTATTCTCGTACCATACTGTAGATTTTACCGTGTCTAAATAAAGTTTAATAATAAATAATAATAATAAATAATAATAAGGCCGGGGCCCAGGACTAGTCAAAATCCGGGTAAAACGTGCAAGCAGAGATTTCATATTCTGGTTGTGGCTATAAAGCCCGGTTTCCATATGATCGCAGCGATTGCAATGATCGTCGACTCGTTGCGATCCTTGCGATCGTTCTATTCATATAGAAATCGGGCTTCGATCGCAGAGATAGAAATGTTTCTATCTCTGCGATTGCAATGATCGCCAGGTTTATGGTTTCCATATGATCGCAATGATCGCAGAACTCTTTATTTCTGCGATCATTGCGATCATATGGAAACCGGGCTTTAGCTATCCACGGCTATAAATGTTTCAAACGTAATATCTCAAACTCATTAATAATTCATGAGCCGAAAACAAAGGCAATCAGTACCGAGACGGTATAACTGGATACCTGGTATTAATTAGCATAGGATTTTGACAATTTCCACCTCAAATTTCTCTTAAAATACTGATTCGTTCGAGATGTAATATCAAACACTCGAAAGAGTGTTCCATCCTCTATCCAGTCACCTCGAATTCGGTTAAAAAACTCGACTATCGCCTCATTTTCAACCTACTTCTCGGGATCTCAAAGATATACTTGATTTTCTATATTTTCATATCACAAAAGTCTAAATATCTCAAGAACGACGCAAAATTACCATTCCTTAAGCCTGGTTTCCATTTGGTCGCCACAATCGCAACGGTGTCATTGTGGTCGATGCAATTGAGTGTCCATCTATACAGCATAGACTGACACTCTATTACATCGACGAGTATGACACTGTTGCGATCGTGGCGACCAAATGGAAACCAGGCGTGATAATCATTTTCGGAGTGCATTTAAATAAGACAAAGTTAATTTTCATTTCATAGACACATTCGTCTATCCAATTTTTATTTTATCTAAAATTATTTGCAAAATGAGACAGAATGGCATCCGGCTCAGTTTCTCAATATTTCATCTCGTTCCAAGGGATATTCAGGAAATTAGATACGTCTGACGTCATCTACTCGCGTAGACTAAATGAAATTAACAAAATGAGAAAGATCTCTTCCAATAACAAGCAGAATGTTTTGATACTTTGCACCTGTATGCCAATGATGAAAGTATACTCCACTGGGTACAGTATGTTGTTGCCATGGAGACCACTTGGTGTCAGATCTCTTGCACTTGTAAAACAAAATTTGTTTATTTCTCGTCTATCAAACAACGTTTACTGCTGTGCATAGATTGGAAGATTCCTGCACACGTATACATATTGTATTGAGGTTTAAATCATCTTATTCTTTAAGAAAAGGCAGAAATTAAGATTTTAGTTTCCATGGTAACAACATACTATGCACAGTAATGTGTACATGCCTCATTGACATATATGTGCAAAGTTTGAAAACATTCTGCTTGTTATTTGAAGAGATATTCCTCATTTTGTGAATTTCATTTAGTCTATGTGAGTGGATCTACGGTATCTAATTTGCATGTTTTAAAAACCTGAATATCTCTGGTACGAGATGAGGTATTGAGAAACTGAGAAAGCCATTCTGTTTCATTTTCAAAATACTTTTAAATAAAATCAAAATTGGATAGACGAATTTTTCATCTCAGTAGCACTTTAAACTGGCACACTTAACGTACAGTGAACGTCTTTGGGACTTAAGCACTTTTGAAACCAAATACAAATCACGAAATTATGATCCTAATAACTTTAATTTAGTTATAAAACATAAACAGGACTACTTCCGGAAATCGTTTTTTATCATAGTCTCAAATCCTACCATTCTCTCGCTCTATTTAAGTCTAGTCTCCATAAAATGTACTCTATCAAACTATACCTGCCTATAGCCCCCCTGGCTATGTCCAATAAGTCTAAAATCCAATTGTATCTACCATTAAGGGGTCAGGTCTCAATTGGGACGTAAGTCCTGTTCCTTTCTCCTGTCACACCTGTCTTATTCGTTGTATTTGTATGTACCTTTTGTATTAATAATAACTTGTAAATATATTGTGACAAATTCATTAAACGTATGTGTTGTAGCATGCGCGAAAGATTTTCAAGATGGTCGCCAATTTGAAGATTAATGTTAAGGTAAACGTTAACTAGGATTAGTATTAAGGTTAGTATTAGGGTTATTTTTTTGTTTTCCTGTACTTCGACATAAAAAGTACTTATTTTTTGTTGCCAATGTCCTTTAAAGAGAGATATCTCCGAAACGAATGGACCAAATCTAAAACTGTAAACGACCTACTTTTGCATTTTCTATACAGAAAACAAATAACTGTCCAAGGCTTATGGGCACTTTAAAGACAATATGTAGCGCTCACAGACAATCGAATCGATCTGTCTGCTTTTTTGTCCAAGGATATTGATCTCCATATTCAATTGCTAGTTTTCCATGACACGATCAGTTGGACCATCGCAAAGCAACGAGGATGCTTTTGTAGTTTTGTGTCGATGCAGGTGAAGCGCACATCTCATCAAAAACTGTCTTTCAGCATTTCAATAAACGAGGAAGGCGGATGATTCTCGAAAACCACTTTAGATATTGCAGTGAACAAGGGAAAGCTAAAAAATAGAATTACAGAGATAAACTTGCAGGTAATAAGAACCTCCAGTTATAAGATCTCAGGCAGAAATTTGGAAATGTTGGACCCACTAAATAAGAACATTATATGGCTGAGATACTTTTCAGCTCCACAAAATAACACACGCTGATTAGTTACTGAAAGGTCTTATGATATGTATCTCGCATCCTATAGGCTGCGAGGGCAACACGCTTTTTTTGGGTAGGTACGTTTTGGCGGGAAAATTTCTGAGTTAATTCCAATGAAAATAAAAAAGAGCTAGGTATCTTCATTGAAAATACCGAGCAATAAAATGTACAGAAACATTATTGCTTTTCTTTTAAAATGGAAAATGAGGCGAAACATCCAGCGAGGTGAGGTAAACGGCAACATTTGAAGACGAAAACAGAGAAGCAAAGTAACCAAAAGCCATATAATAGATACCTTATTAACCTCGTTTGCTCGGTACTGGAAAGTACTGTATTTGCCTTCGGTTTTCTCACGCAAACCTCTCTCCTCAGTCGTTCGGTCTGTACGAAAACCTCAGGCTGTACTTTCCCGTACAGACGTCACACTCGCGGTTAATAAGTTTTATTCTAATAATATGAAAAAAAGAAAGAAGAGAACTTCAATGTGTCAATTTTGTGTGTTTTTTTTGCTGCGAAGTTCGCTTCCGAACGCTTCAAAATGGTCACGTTACCTGCAATAGTACCTGAAATAGGAGAATGTGGAAAACTATCGTCCTATTTCGCTACTTCCGATTCTCTCAAAAGTTTTGGAACGCTGTGTTCTTGTTAGAATAAGAGACCACCTCCAACATTTTATCAGCTCGGTCCAACACGGTTTCGTCGCAGGGCGATCATGCGTAACCCAACTAACTGCAGAGGTTCTAGACTACATCGGATCACAGCTAGATGCAGGAAAGCAAACTGACGTTATTTACTTGGACATGTCAAAGGCTTTTGACAAAGTAGATCACGTTCTTTTGCTTGCAAAATTACGCCGCTTTAACATCGCTGGTAAACTTCTCGATTGGTTTAGCTCTTACCTACGTGGCCGTCGGCAAAGAGTTACGGTACTCGGTGCTACATCTCAAGAACAATCTGTCACCTCGGGCGTTCCACAAGGGTCAATCCTTGGACCGATGCTGTTCCTCCTATTTGTAAATGACCTTCCTGAAGCTGTTACAACCTCTAAAGTAGCATGCTCTGCTGATGACACTAAAATCTACAAACAAGTTGATTCGGTAGAAGATGCAGCCTCCCTACAACAAGATCTGTCCAGCCTGGTCGATTGGTCTGAAAAGACAGGACTTTTATTCAACCAGTCCAAATGCAAGAGCCAGCGGATTACACGAAAGAAGAAGCCTGTAGAATTCCCTTACTCCATCAAGGACGATTTTGTGAATTCGTGTGTTGAGGAAAAATATCTCGGTGTATGGGTGGCTAGCGATCTCAGCTGGACGAAACAAGTGCTTGAACAATGTAGCAAGGCAAACAAGCTTCTTGGCTTCGTGCGCAGATCGTCCACCGAAATTAAGAACACTGGGACGTGCCGTACACTGTACCTGGCTCTCGTCAGACCACACCTGGGTTACGCTACTCAGATTTGGGCACCACAATCAATAGAATTGTTAAAACGTGTAGAGGGAGTCCAGAGGCGCGCATCTAAATTCATTCTCAACCTACCCTTTCGATCTGAAACTTCGTACACAGATAGACTCAAGCTAACAGGACTCCTTCCAGTATCATATTGGCACGAATACCTTGACCTGTTGTTATTTTTTAAAGCTTTTAATGGTCTTGTTTATCGTAGACAAGAAACCACGTACGTGGAAATCCATTTGCCTAAAATGTAACTTGGCACGTCGCCTCGAGAAATCCCTCACTTGTTGTTGTTGATTTTTACTACAGATTTTTCTTTTCACCTTAGTATTTATGTAAATATAACTTCAATTTTTTAAACTCTTTTTTTTTCCTTTTTTTTTTTAATTATACACGGGGCCACAGTAATTGGCGTAAGCTGTAGTGGTATCCCTGCCAGACTTATATTTTATATGTTAATTTTCTAATGGCGAATCGAAATAAAAATAAATAAAATAAATAAAAAAATATGAGCAATGCAGTGACGTAACAACCTTGACACGATGCTTGATGGCTGAACGAAGTACGCGTAACAGCAACATTGGAGAATATCGTTGTGTGGCGGGCTAATTTCATGGAAGAAGAAGAGCTGTACCAAGACACGTGAAGTAAACAAGAAGTTCACGAGTCGAGTGTGTCAAGGTTCTACGTCATCGCTCTGTTTAATCGTCCCAGTCTCCTGAACCATATTTCCAGTACATGTATATAACCACTTTGTAAAACAAAAACGCAGCTTTACGGGTTGTTCTCCCCGTTATAATGTTATTTTATTATATTAATATGTTTTATCGATAATACATGAAAGAAAACCGCAACAAAAAAATCCTTTCATATACACTTTAAGGACGCATATCGATTTCAATCTGGAACACGTAATATGTTTAACTCATATAGCTGACATAGGTCATTTAGTAAAGTGGTTATCAATGTTAGCAATGTGCAGGTTTTAAGTTTAATGGCAAAGCAAGGCATTGAAATATTTATGGGAAAGCGAAAAGGTAGCGAACCGCCGAGATTTTAGGAACGAAATACTGACGTTTCAAGATGAGCCCTTCATTAGTCTTACTCTGATAAAGGGCTCCACTCGAAACGTCAGTATTTCATTACTAAAAATCTTGGCAGTTCACCACCTTTTCACTTTGTTATATATCCAAAACACTGCCAACGCAGCACTCTACTTTTTTATTAAAATGTTTACCTGTCCGTGATTTCATGTTCTTTAAGTATTCTATACACTTCGTGTAGGGTGTGTGGTCCTTGTAATTTCTGGCCATTCAGAGTTTCCTTTTCAATTTCATCAAAGCTCTATACAAGTAATCACACACATGATGTTCAATGTTAAACCTATAAATAGCTTCCATATAAAATAGCTTGGACCACTTTTCTAGAAACAGGGCCCTCTAACATTTGTGAAGATGTAAACCTCCTGAGAACATTTCGAAAGAAATTGATCTAATTATGGTTATATCACCATTGGTTCGGTTTCCTTTGTTCTCTATATGTCTCTACATTAGAATCCAACCATCGCAAAGTTGGGGGCGATTTTGAATATTTCCAGGGAAGTTCGGGGCTGATAAAATTATTCATATGAAATTATTTATGAAGTTATCAACCTATAAATCCAACAGCCGATTTATTCAGCCTGGTACTTCCATAAAAATATTCAAAACCGCTCTGGCCAACAAAAAATACAAAATTATTTTCAGAATACCTCACTAATGGTGATATAAGGCGGTTATATACAGTGTAAAAACAGATTGGTTGAAACAACCAATTTGATAGGTTGTCTCAGACTGAATTTGAATTTAACAATTTGAATGGTTAAACTAACCAAATATTTTGGTTAAAATGACCTTAGTTTGGTTGTTTCAACCAATAAATTTGGCTGTTTCAACCCATAAAAAATGGTGAATTGATGAGTCTGAGACAACCGAAGAAATTGGTTGTTTTAACCAATCTGTTTTTACAGTGTACCTCAGACCTCAGTCACGGTATATAACCTTTACATAAACAATAATATTATACCTCAACTATAAATTGTCCAATCAAAGAGCTATATTTGTACCACGTGACCAGTCAATTTAAACTCGAATTTCCCGCTTTAACCTCGAATTCCCTGCTGATGACGTCATCAGCGAGTAATTCGAGTTCAAATTCCCCGCTGATGACGTAATCAGTGGGTAATTCGAGTTCGAATACCCCGCTCGTACCCAGTACTCGCGCGTAAACCAAGACGAGCCTGTAAATAATGGAGGAACAACAAGACGTTTCAAGACGTTTCTAGACGTTTCAAGACAGCATTCAAGATTGTTTCGGTATAATATATCATTTATAGACGCTCCGCTCGGGGAATTCGTCGAAATATTACCCCTCGGGATGATATATCATTCCCCTCGCTCCGGGTCTATAAATGATAAAAATTCTCACGAGAAACTAGCAATTGAACGACAAAGTTAGGCCCGTTTCAAACGTCGAATGTACTTTTCATGTGCTGAACTTAATGCAAATTAGCAAAATGCTTTGTTCAAACTCATTTTGATTAGGTTTGGCACATGAAAAATTTGACGTTTGAAACACGGGCCTAAATTCCCTGGCATTTACCTTTCCAGTTCTGACGAAGAGTTCAGCGCATTTTCTGTTTCGACCACCGTAGCAAGACGCAATGAGATCGCCAACACCACATGATTCAAAGAACGTTTCTTTCTTCACGCCTTCGTAGAATCTCTCTGCAAAAGCTAGTATTTCTACTATTCCAAGTCTGATGATTGCCGCCTTTGTATTGGCACCACATCTGCGAAGACATTAGGACACAATTGAATATACCAAGACGCTGTTGTTTAAAGTGCTACTGCGATGAAAAATTGTGTTGCGATTTTCCCCCCAGAAAACCAAAGTACAACACCATATATTTCACTCTTAAAGCAAAATAATAAATTTAAGGCTGCAAACTTGGAGCTTCGTTACACAAATGTCGACAAACCATTAATGGCGGCCATGGAAAATGGTCAAATTTGAGAAAATAAGCTCAACATTTTGCGACCTTAAATTCATCATTTTACTTCCATATTATGTGAACATATTATAGTTATTTGGTGGTGTACTTTGATTCTATGAAAAAATTAGCAACCGAATTTTCATCACAGTAGCACTTTAAATTATGGAAATCCAGGAATGCGATTACCGTATTCCTGGATTGGTGCATTTTTTATATAAACAAATTAATGCAGAATTAACTAAAAATGATGAAAGAAGCCCTCATTAACAATTTCTTGAGTAAAACAGGTTAACGAACGATTTATTAAAGTTGTAAAGGTTTTACTGTGCAAGCTGTGTTAAGTTGTCAATACTCAGAAAAATTCTGAGCACCATTCTGAGTATTGACAACTTAACACAGCTTGTACAGTAAAACCTTTACAACTTTACAAACATCAAGCTGCAACTACCTAACTTAACGAACGATTTATTGTTACGTTTTACCCCACAGACAACTGATGTCACTAGCAGGTCACAGAACATTACTAAATCCTTTTTAAGTACTCGGTTACTGAATGTTTGTCGGTTTTACTTCGTTCTAGGACTTCTTTCGTTCTTGTAAATGATATCGTAACAGAACCAAACAACGTATAGGGCCTTCGCTATAAACATTAGATCTACTACACACTATATTTCTGCAATACACCAACCTTCGATGTATATTTTGATATTTATAGGCAAATAAACAGACTGAAATAAAATGTCAGTTTTGATTTTAATGGATGAGTGTCAGGGTCATGCATTGCGCGCGTGTATTATTGTTTTCATACGGACACCTTGTTATAAAACGTCAAAAACTTTTATTGTTTTATTTGGAAGAACTTTTAAAATGATAAAGTAACTTCTTTTGAAGATTTTCATTTCTTCGCTTTGTTTTTGAAATATTTCAGTTTGTTTGATATGCAAATGTCTGTAATTTCGTCACACGTGCATAATGACTAATCAGAGAATGTTATATATCTTTGCCTTCATGAAATGAAAACACTAAAGTGTGATTAACATGTGCCCGTGTTTCTTCCACAACACCAAACTTCTTGATTTTGAAGGATTTCGTTTGTGAATGAAAGTGATACACAAACTTCTCCGGTACGTCATTATGCAGTGACGAAATTCCAGACATTTGCATATCAAACAAACTGAAATATTTCAAAAACAAAGCGAAGAAGCAAAAATCTTCAAAAGAAGTTACTTGGTCATTTTAAAAGTTCTTCCAAATAAGACAATAAAATTGTCGTTATAGGCATTTTAAATATATAGCAGCTTTAGTCCACGGCTATTCAAACATACAGTAAATTTAATATATATAATGATGGCAATGACAGACATAAGCACAGCAAACACTCAGTAGACGTTTGAAGCAGTCACCGGATCCTGGGGAGGATTATTGTCTTGACCTATCGGTTCTTCACAAATATTCAGTAAATAATCCGCAAATTGACTATGAGTCTTATGTGAAAATCCAAGCGAGTCCTTCACTAACCAACGGTCAAACACGTCAGGTCGTAGCCTGATTCGCTTGGTTTCGGCCTTCCACGCTTCGGGGTGAAGCACTTGTGGAAGCCGACATATTACAACAATATTTTCTACATTAGCAATCAAGAGTTGCAACAAATAGCTATATAAATATTCAGTTTAGTATATTATCACTTTGCAAAATTACAAAGTAGCACATTTACTTAAAAGATTCCCAAGATACTGACGGATTATACGACGAACTCACTAGTCGGCCCAAAAAATGGCCGCCACGAGCGCGCAATGCATTACCCCCGGCCGACACAGCGACACCCATACTTTAAGATATAGTATTGGGTTACTCGGCTCTTAAACAACTCAGCCCAACAGACCAATGTGAAACACTTTCTCTACAGTATCTTTAATTTACCAAAAATATATACAGGTATGTTAAAAAGTAAAGTAGGTGATGTACAAGCTGTTCTGTGCATGTGCGAGGTTTTGTTTGCATATAGTTTGCTTATAACTTACACAAAGTAGTGTAACGTAAGTTACCACGATTCGTCTACATACCTCAGTTAATATGGACGAGACTGAGAGATTTACCTTAATTGGATTACAACGAGAGAGACTTGCTGCGTCTCGCAATTCACTAACAGTACAAAAAGAATGCGGTTGAAAAATACATTCGCTCGTGGCTTCCTCCATTGTTTGCGAACATGCAGCGGAACAAACCACTATCTTTGAGAATAGTTGTTTACATTGTTTACATTACTTAGTGAAGGTCCAACATTCGCAAAACGGACTGACGTCACTTTTGAGAAGTGGTATAGTTCACGAGCTGTTACCAATACAGACATTATTGTGTTAATATATACACTGCTGTAGTTAATGTGGGTACCAGAAACATTTTTCTAAGGATATTAGCTTGATGATCGATATTCACTAAAGCAGTGTATATATTAAAGTGCTTATAAACCCAAAATGGGTTTTTGGTGATTCGGATAGAGCATAAAAAGTTAGTTAATAAGTTCTGGATTAGTTTTTGTATTAAACTTTTAGTTTCGGAGATATAACGGCTCAAACATGCAAATTGTGCCATTTTTTGGAAAAAAGTAGCGCCACCAAAATAACACACAGGGACCTGGATCCGAGGAACCCATCTTCAACAACAACTAGGCTTTTGTATAGGAGAAGACAGCTATCTTAAGAGTTTTTATTGAAAAATGCCCAAACGATGTGTCTTTACGATGTTACCTTGTCTACTCGAATTGTAATATATTTTTATAAGTATTGAAACATAACACGTTCCTCGGATCCAGTCTCCCGGCCTGCACTACTTTTTTTCACAAATTGTGACTTTGAGCCCTTATATCTCCGAAACTGAAAGTTTAACGCAAAAACTAATCTAGAACTTATTAACTAACTTTTTATGCTCTATCTGAATCACCAAAAACCCATTTTGGGTTTGTAAGCACTTTAACACATCCAAGCCTGAAGGTCTTTACTTGGTCTTACTCTGATGAAGGGCTCCGCTGGAAACGCCAGTATTTCGATCCTAAAATATCGGCAGTTCACCACCTTTTCGCTTTGCTATATATCCAAGCACTGCCTACGCAGCACTCTACTTTTTTACAACTCACTGATATATAATGACTGCCACAATCAATCGAACCAGTAACCTTCGCTCTCTCGGTAGCTCAATGGTTAGAGCGTCTCACCGGCAATCAGAAGGTTACACGTTCGATTCCTGTCCGTTACTCAGAAACCATTTTTCTGAGGATATGAGCTTGACGATCGTTCATGTATCGTCTACAGACCTTTATAAATTATGACTTACTGTAAAGCATCCGCCATCCCTGCTCCAATGGCAACGGCATTCTGGAAATAAAAGTGTTTCGTTGACATTAAATGGATGCCGTAACACGGTTACGTGTTACGCCACTACTTTTACCATTACTAATTTATATACATAAAAGGCTAAAAAGATTTAAACTTTTATTAAAAAAGTGACAAAGACGGAACGTTTTCGACTGAAAAGTCATCATCAGACATCAGGGTATACGTTCTTCTTTGGATTGTTGATCTCATTAATTTAAATAGCTTAGGTTATTCCCGAGGAGAAATAGATTTAGGTCAAAACAATGTACATGCATGTTTGTTTAGTGATGGAGATTTGAGTTAAATGAAAAGGCCTTCTCCAATCTTGGCTGCTATAGTTTTCAAGATATCACAAAAATAAAATCCCACAGCCACTAAAAATGACAAATCCTAGAAATCAGACACACAGTTCAATATCATCGATCTATATACTATGTGTTTAGTTCAAGTTAGAGACTGAAAATGCGCCAGCTTCATAGTGAATTATTCAAAAAAAAATAATTGTATAGCAAAGTTTAATACTTAAAGTGCCTATGAAACGAAAATTTTATTTGATATTTTTGAATGGAAAATATTCAAAATTAAGATTCTGTATTAAAATATTGTTTAAGGTGGCTCGATAGTCTAAATCATGCGAAATTGCATTTTTCCGCATAAAAATGTTTGTAATCATGCAGATCTGAGATTCATCGTGGTTCATTGCATAGCTCTAGTGGTGGTCTTGTTTACTGAAACGTTTTATACCCTCAAAGTTTACCTGAGTGGAGAAATTGTGTTTCCAGTAAATCCACAAAACTAATTTGCATAAAGTATGCCGTAAATTTCTCTAGATAAGACCACCGCTCGCGCTATGCAATGAACCAAAATAAAGCTCAGAACAAAACTTTGTATGAGGGGAAAATGCAATTTCTCACGATTTAGACGATCGAGCCACCTTAAGTAAAAATAATCCATTGGAAAATCCCTTTGCCATTTACTCTTTCTACCCTGATTTATGCGACAAAATATAAGGGGTCTGAGACGAGTAGTGACGTAAACATCTTTGCAAACGCTATTGTTTACAGCTCCACCACAGGAATTTTGCCATTGAAAATTAAGTCTAGCTACCTAGGCTGCAAAGGTATTTACGTCACAGGCCTATTATGTACATATTTCCGGCCGCGCGGAATTTGTCGCATAAAGTTCATCATGTTTGATTGAGGTTTTGGGATGTAAAAGGACATGATAATAAGTTTTAAGGTAGCAAGATCCCTCTGAATACATTTTTAATACCATACAATATAACAATTAACCCTTACAACCATTTGATAGAACATATGACAAATAATATTTCCACACAAAAAGTTTGCATAAATTATGCTAATTAGCTGACGATGATTGGTCAAAATCGGGATATACTTCAAACAAGATTTCTCAGGCAGTTTTAGAGATAAGGTCCTGAAAGTTTCTGAGTTTATAGCTTATATACTAAGGCATATTCTGGTGGTAGCATTTGCAATATAAACTTTCAGCTATTTTCTGACATGCTTTTTTCTTTTTTTTTCAATTTCCACCACCTAAATTATATTAATTATGTCAGATAATTCAACAAGTGTGAATCAGATTCAAAATTCCTACCACCATTCCCTAGATATTCCTGTTAGAAGGCTGTGGTGAAAATTTTATTGAAATATATGGGAAATTGAGGGAGAAATAGTGTTTGGAAAATGGCAAATTTGTTTGAAGTATATCCCGATTTTGACCAATCGGCGGCTATTTCGTCAGCTAATTAGCATAATGTATGCAAACTTTTTGTGTGGAAATATTATTTGTCATATGTTCTATCAAATGGTTGTAAGGGTTAATTGTTATATTGTATGGTATTAAAAATGTATTCAGAGGGATCTTGCTACCTGTGCCTATAAGGTCAAAACATTTTATTGTTTTATTTGGAAGAACTAGTAAAATGATAAAGTGACTTCTTTTGAAGATTTTCATTTCTTCACTTTCTTTTTGAGATATATCAGTTTGTTTTAATATGCAAATATCCGGAATGTACGTCACACATGCATAAGGACTTATTGGAGAAATGTGTGTATCTCTTTCATTCTCGAACGAAATCTTTAAAATCAAGAAGTTTGGTGTTGTGGGAGAAACACGCACACATGTTTGTTATTCACACTTTAGTGTTTTTATTTGATGAACGCAAAGATATATAACATT
Source organism: Chrysogorgia sp. JL179-B06 (assembly GCA_035772405.1). NCBI lineage: Eukaryota > Metazoa > Cnidaria > Anthozoa > Scleralcyonacea > Chrysogorgiidae > Chrysogorgia > Chrysogorgia sp. JL179-B06. The sequence continues at coordinate 260,722 of JAYKKM010000137.1, forward strand.
CTCTGATAACTCATGACGTACATTCCGGACATTTGCATATCAAAACAAACTGATATATCTCAAAAAGAAAGCGAATAAACAAACATCTTCAAAATAAGTTACTTTATCATTTTAAAAGTTCTTCCAAATAAAACAATAAAATGTTTCGACCTTATAGGCACTTTAACAACAGAAACCTATTTTTTAATCCTTTGCCAGCGAAAATATAAAATAATTTACTGTTTTCAAAAAATAGATTTTTTGAGATTTCTCGAACAGTTCTTGTAAAAACTATCCAAATTGCCATTCACCATGGTAAATACGTTTTCCAAAGCAATAAAAATGTGAACCTTTAATGCTCCACACAGCTCCACACTAACAGCGTCAGAAACAGTGTTTATCTTGAAATATTTAGAGTGGAAAACGTCCTTTAGAATTGAAGCATGTTCCGATATCCTGCAACCTGAAATATGAAAAATGAAAGTTTAAATATGAAAAATAATTATTAGTATATTGCTGGGTAGCTTCAATTATTGAAACAACTAACCCATTTTTATTTATTTGAATTTCCTATTAATGCACGAGGAAAGACAATTATACTAGAAATACGTATACGCAATAACCCCTCGCTTGCTTGTCGTATCAGGGAAAATTCTTATTTTATTTCAAAGAACATATATTATATGTTTCGCAATCTCTTATCATCTTATATACTTCGTGAGTGGACAATAAATTCAAGATATAACCAAGATATTTTATGGGTGGAATATGTAGGCAAACTTCTTTCGTCTGGTGACGTCACATTGACGTCATCAACAAACACAAAAACTCTATAATTTTCGTCATTGCGGTGCCCCCTGCCAAATTCGCTTTATATTCCGTGTGTGAGTTCGTTCGTTCGTTCAGAATCAATAGCAAGCATCTACTTCATGTATGCCTATTATTCTGTGTGTGATTTCGTTCGTTCGTAAGGAATCAATAGTAAGCGACATTTTTGACGCGACATTTTTAACGAACGCCACGGGCACCGCACTTTAGGACTATGTCTGTTTTTTTATATTATGCCACATTTGTGAGTGTCATGTAAACCTAAATTACTTCCTACAAAAAAGTACGTAAGGGGATTTGTTGGTAAATGAAATTAATAACAATGAAGTTTTCAATATTTTATTGCGTTTATTCACCTTAAAAATTCGATATCTCGGCGCATACTTTTTAAAAATTCTTAAAATCCATACGTACTATTTTGAAGATAACAGTCCAGATTCTAATCGCATGTGAAAAATTAATTTTACTCAAAAACCTTCGAAGATTATAGGAATTTTCATTTTCGGTGACGTCATGATGACGTCATCATATGACATTACCAAGCGAAAGAGTTATGTCCACATATACCACATACAGACTGTCTTGATGGATTCTTAAATACGTGAAATGCTATAGTAAATTTGTTAATTCTAAGCTCCCTTAGCAACGGATATAAGGTCTACAAATCTAAATACGTCCGAACACCGTTAAAAATACCGTCGACCCGTGAATTTGCAACGTATATACGGATCTTGATTGGTAGTCTAACGTCAGTATTCGTCAGCGTGAACGTCTGGGTTGAAGCTGAACTTAATGGTCAAGCTGTAAGAAAAGCGGGGGAAAGGTATCCATGGTCGACGTAAAATGCACGTCGACCCGTGACATTTGTACACTTTTGCAACGTTTTCGTAGCTCGTTTTCGTATCACGAAGGGCACGTTAACGTCGACTTTCTCCCAATTTGATCTCTTTGGCCGAAATACAAATGGACGACAATGACTGTGTTCAGCTGTAATTCGTCGTCAACATTTAGCATATTTCTCCTTGTCGAGATGAAATTACGGTTGCAATGGACAAATACATCGATATGTGCCTGTATGTGTCTCTATTTTTTAGTTGGAATCCGGCAAACTGAAAAAGTTAGCGGCAATTTTTAACGTCAGTCATATGATCTATACAATGGACTGTAGTCTTACTTACCAATAGTTGCCTCCACGAACATTTCTTTAGCTACTTCATCTGCAAGATTTGCACCCATGAGCACGTGACAAGGAATCGAAAGTTCCTCTTCGATTAATTTCGAAATTAAAGAAATTCCCTCACTACTCGAGTCCAATCCCTTAATTAGAAAAAAACGTTCATTAAAAACAAGTTGTTTTATTACATGGCTTCGCTTGTGAGCAGTCTTAACGCAGCTTTTATGCAATCTGATTGGTTCCTGAGAGGTCTTTACAAACCAGTAAAGACCGGTCATAGAAAACAACTGAAAATTGTTTAAAAATTGCGAAAAATAGGTTAAAAACGTTTCAGTTGTTTTGTAATGACCGGTCTTTACGGGTTTGTAAAGACCGCTCAGCAATCAATCAGAATGCAGAAAATCTGCGTTAAAACCGCTCACAAGTCAAGTCATATAATAAATATGTTATTGACCGAGTATGAGGTCCGGATAGAAGGATATTGGTTACAGTACTTGTTGCCAAGTTATTTACATCATTTGAGCACTGAGCGCTGACACTAGGACAATGTTTTATTGTCTTGTTTGGAAGAACTTTTAAAACGATAAAGTAACTTCTTTTGAAGATTTTCGTTTCTTTGCTTTCTTTTTGAGATATATCAGTTTGTTTGATATGCAAATGTCTGGAATTTCGTCACACATGCATAATGACTTATTGGAGAAATGTGTGTATCTCTCCATTCTCGAACGAAATCCTTTAAAATCAAGTTTGGTGTTGTGGGAGAATCGCACACACGTGTTATTCACACTTTAGTGTTTTTATTTCATGAACGCAAAGATATATAACATTCTCTGATAACTCATTATGCATGTGTGACGAAATTCCAGATATTTGCATATCAAACAAACTGATATATCTCAAAAAGAAAGCGAAGAAGTGAAAATCTTCAAAAGAAGTTACTTTATCATTTTAAAAGTTCTTCCAAATAAGACAATAAAAATTTCTGAGGTGAGGGGCACTTTAAGGGGCACTTTTCTCATTAATACGATCACCACATATCATATATAAATTTACTAGAAATACATTCCGCAATAACCCCTTGCCCTCCTTTTCTACCAAATCACCCCCACTCCACCCCTAGAGTTTCTTTTCCCCATCCATGGTCCCCAGTGCCCAGACAGCGTCTGTCGATAACAAATCCCAAAAGGCCGGTTCGTCGTACGTAGATTTTGAACGTTATCTCGGCCAATATTTACTCGATTTCAATTCTGAAAACAGTTTTGGAATTACCGAGTCTAAATACATAACATACGTGTCTATTATATTACGAGAACGTATATAACCTTCGTAAAAAAGGTTTATGTACTTAGAAATTATTCGGCAATCAAGCAGCCACTTCGTCGTATATTATTTTGAACTTAACCGTTTTCAATTGTGAAAACAGATTTGGAATTAGCGAGTCTAAATACATAACACACGTACCTATTATATTACGCGAACATGTATACCCTTCGTAAAACCCTCTTTATGGTTGCCGTCGTATTTGCTTAAAGGTATATGAAACGAAATTTGAGATGACTTTTGTATTGATTTATTTGAAAGAACTCCTAAAACGATAAAGAACGACTTTTTGCAGTTCTTTCATAGGTTGTGTAATATGACCTATGACGTCACACGTTGTACCCGCCATTATGACCAATCTGAAAATGAAGCATATTTTCAAAACTATTGAATAGAATTACTTGAAACTTTGCACAAGTATACATGTAACTGAATTGAATATCCCACATCAACGTTATCGTTGTCATAGTAACAGAATAGTTCCCAGACTCATTTCTAACTGAAGCACAAAATTCTATTTTCTACCATGCTCTGCAAAGATTTTGATTTCATGTTACCCTGTTTTCTTGGCAATGTTATTGAAAATACACTTCACTATTCCAGTCAAAAATTATTTTTATAAAAGGCAGAAAATAAAGACATCTACTGAAGGAAGAAAGGAGTCTAGAAATGGTAACGATAAAGTTAACATGGGGATATTCAATATAGTGAACTTTATACTTGTGCAAACTTTCGAGCAAATTTATTCAATAGTTTTGAAGATATGCTTCATTTTCAGATTGGTCATAATGGTGGGTACAACTTGTGACGTCATCAGTCATATTACACAATCTTGAATAACTTGAGAACGAGATACGATATACAAGAACTGTAAAAAGCCAATCTTTATCGTTTTATGAGTTCTTTCAAATAAATCAATAAAAAAGTCATCTCGATTTTCGGGTCATATGACCTTTAAAGTCGGTGTCGTCGTTGTGGTTGCGTAAAAAAGTGTCAGTGTAAAAGTGTCGATGGTTTCTTTTAAGTACCAAGATTTAAATTAGTTATTTGCTCAAGTACATGTGCTATTTTCGATCGATGCTGGGGACTCCGCACGTATAATATAAGTAAAGTATTAAAACGAAAAAGGTGGTGAAAAAGCGAAGGCCTTCCTGAAATGGAATATGATAAGCGCCTTCGCTCGAAACGTCAGCGTTTCATTCCTCTAGTATAAGGCAGTTCATTTAACTTTCTCGTTTTGATACTTTGTTAACACATTGCCAACGCAACACTTTAGTTTTATGTTTGCGTAATATATGGATGGCTATAGTAATATAGTTTGAGGCTAATGCACATACCTGTTCCTTATTGACTAGAAAAGTCGCATCGCATGTACATGAAAAATCATGGCCATACCTAGAAACTAGATATCCGCTCTGGACATTCGTACCTTGATTAATGAAATACCGATGGCGTCCTTTTTTATGTTTCCTTTAAGCTTTCTGCAAACTCCTTTAATAAACTAGGTTAGAATGGAAAGGAAAAATAATCATACACTATTTGACAACGTACGAGCCTACGTTTTCTATGAGTTTATCGTCCACGAGGCCGAAGACCGAGTTTACTAAACGTTTATAGAAAACGAAGGCAAGTTGTCTAATTGTTTTAGTAAATACTTCAATAGTAAAGTTTCTTAATTGTTTTCATATTGGACAAGAAAATTTCTGTTAATTTATCAAAAAGAAAGTTTTACTTTTGTCTCTCTGGTTACTGTAAGTCGCTGCGACATTTATTGTTGGCGATCGAAAGATACATTTACAAATTAGAATTGCTCTTATTGTCAAGGACGTTTATAGTTAAGAAACTTTAGTAGAAAAATATTTACTAAAAGAATTAGACAACTCGGACTCTATGAGCGTTAGTCTTCGCCCTCGTGTACTATCAGGCTTACACTAATTTCTAAGTACTTATTTAAATCTTTTTTTTCTTCTTTTTTTATATTAATTATCAATGAGTGAGAAAATCACTGTATAATAATATCCACCAACAACAGTTGCAAAATATACATTATCAAATTTTATTTATATAGTTCTGTACTATTTACCACAAAGATGTTGCGTTAAGATATCCAATAGCAACAAAATATGAAAACTAAATACAACTCACGTCTTACTATGGGCGAGTTGTTATCAACATCATGGGCGGATACAGGATTTTTTCAAGGGGGTGATTTAAGATGTTTAAGCGTGGAAATCGGCGTAGAAAATGATGTAGTTACGGAATGGGGCACTTTGACGAGCCTTGTACGCTTACAGTGGCGTGCGGTAACTATAATCAGGGTTCTATCTAGGGGGTTTGAGGGGTGGAAGCTTCCCCCCCCCCCAACAGCTCAGCCCCCCCCCCCCCCCTTGCGAATCCTGGCTACGTCCTTGCTTCTCCTCCAAATCCTAGATAGAACCCTGATAATATTAAGCCAAGCAACACTTGTTGCTTGTGGTGTACGTTCGCGGCGAATCGCAAAAATTCACGCTAGTGGCCAATGGGAGTCAAGAGTAAGAAGACCCTCGAGAAGACCTATTAACTTCAAGTAACCCTGTCGAAGCGTATATCAATCATGGTTTATCGGTTGGGGTTGGGACATGAGAGAACGGGGGTGCTCACACATTTTCACTTACATTGTGTGGTAAAACAAATACCAATATATCAGCTTCTTTTGCTGCTTCTACCAAGTCTGGTATTGCAACCTAAAAGGTATACATCATAGCAAATGAATATGCCGTCTTGGAGCACATATGTAATCATAATATACAAATATCCAAAACCATAGAAATGACCATAGGCATGTTATAACGACTTTCGCTTGGAATTAGTCCTTGGGCGGAATCTTGGTCGTGAGTAGAAGAAGCTAAAACGGTACTCGTTTTATTAGCTAATATCTTACAGTTCTAACTTCTAGGTGTTATAACCATCTCTTAACTATCACTCGGAAATTTAAAGGACATTGGCTACCTTTTCGATCAAAGTATGAAACTTAAATAGCCGGAATATAGTAGTTAAAAAATGTTGTAAAAATACTCGTAAAGCGTATTAATTGCACTGTCAAAGTTGCTAACCTGAATCATTGTCCGCCATCTTGGATGTATTTGCGATATGCGTGTGGCGTCATAACCGGTGTAAAGCGAAATTTTTATCTAGCCATCCTCATGTCTTTATAAGTTTGAAACTCTATTTTTGTGAATTTCTTCCTTTTTCAATTGAACCACACATGTTAAAAAGCATTGTGCGGAAACTCGGATACCCACAGAGAGAGGAGTAGTTTCACCTGGTTCACCCTAGGTGTGACGTCACCAACTTTCCAGTTAATTAGGCAGAGTTTATTTGAGGCAGAGTCAAATGGTTATTCAACCATTTGACCTGTTTGTCGCCTGTCCAGCTTTTTCCAATTTAAAAACCTCCCATCCTAAACAGGATCCTGTAGGATCCTGTAGGATACTACAGGATCCTAGCAGGATCCTAAAGTCATCAGGATCCTGACAAGGATCGCAATAGGATCCTAAAATCACCAGGATCCTGACCAGGATCTGATCAGGACCTGATCAGGACCTGATAGGATCCTGATGTGATCAGGATCCTAATCAGGATCCTACTAGGATCCTAAAACCAACAAGATCCTGATCAGGATCCTAATCCTAAAATCACCAGGATCCTGACCAGGATTCTGATAGCATCCTAATGTGGTCAGGATCCTAACATTTTTAGGATCCTAATTAGGATCCTAGCAAGACCTTGCAAAATATTTCAGGATCCTGCCACATGAACAGGATCCAGGACAGGATCCTATCAGGAAAATCTAAGATCCTGTCATTAATATTCAAGATCCTAAACAGGATTAAGGATCCATCAAGGAATATCTAAGATCCTGTCATTAATACTCGAGATCCTAAACAGAATTGAGGACCCTATCAGGAAAATCTAAGATCCTGTCATTAATATTCAAGATCCTGAACAGGATCCTATCAGGAAAATCTAAGATCCTGTAATTAATATTCAAGATCCTGAGCAGAATTAGTGTTTGTGATCGCGTAATCAAAGTTTTCCCTTCACAAGAGGAATAACGATAGACCAACTTCGTCTGGTTGTCTTGCCATATGTCCGCTTGAGAGATTAAACAGTCGATAGTGAAATTTAGGCTTTTCGCGATCAAGATCTAACAATTTTTTCGAAGTTATGTTATTACTTATCACGCAACAAAAGACCTCTCCTATTTGCAATACAATGTTTATTTTTTACTGAAGTTTAATTAGTGCAAAGTAAACAATGTCAAATATGCTAATGAGGAATTTGTACGCTTTTATGAATAGGATTTTGACATGCGTTCCTTTCGCCAAACTCCCGCGCGCCTAGAAACTATAGTAGGCTAGTGATAATATAGGTTAGTGATAATATAGGTGAGTGATAATATAGGTTAGTGATAATATAGGCTAGTGATAATATAGGCTAGTGATAATATAGGCTAGTGATAATGTAGGCTAGTGATAATGTAGGCTAGTGATAATATAGGCTAGTGATAATATAGGCTAGTGATAATATAGGCTAGTGATAATATAGGCGGTTAGTGATAATATAGGCTAGTGATAATATAGACTAGTGATAAATAGGTAAGTGATAATATAGGCCAGTGATAATATAGGCCAGTGATAATATAGGCTAGTGATAATATAGGCTAGTGATAATATAGGCTAGTGATAATATAGGCTAGTGATAATATAGGTTAGTGATAATATAGGCTAGTGATAATATAGGTTAGTGATAATATAGGCTAGTGATAATATAGGCTAGTGATAATATAGGCTAGTGATAATATAGGCTAGTGACAATATAGGCTAGTGATAATATAAGCTAGTGATAATATAGGCTAGTGATAATATATATAGGCTAGTGATAATATAGTCTAGTGATAATATAGGTTAGTGATAATATATATAGGCTAGTGATAATATAGGCTAGTGATAATATAGGTTAGTGATAATATAGGCTAGTGATAATATAGGCTAGTGATAATATAGGTTAGTGGTAATATAGTTCAAGTGTCCCTTTAGTTTGATTGTAAGTCGGAGCAGTTCGTACTCCGTCTTTGGTTAAAAGTTCGAGTTGGAGAAACTAATTCAAAATTACTCAGGCCGCAGCAATTGAAGAGAATGGAGAAAAGATCGGACGTTCGGGAACTGCTTTCCAGCTGCCATACAATATTGTCGGCAACCGAGAGAGAGAAACTGCGCGCATTTCTCATTCCAACAAGGTTAGATGGTCACACCAGTTATTGACGTCGTAAAAACCTATTCCACTTCAGTTGTGAAGAAGATACTGTATCTTTGCGTTTCTGTTTAAAGTTTCAACTGGCGCTAACGTTACTGTGCGTTATAATTGTGTGTGTTTTTACGCTTGAGGAATTCGAGCGAGTAAACAACGTGTGGCTTACATTTGACTTAAAAGTTAGTATATTTTCGTAAAATCTTCCAGAATATGCCGGTAATGAAATCTTGCCAACGCAATTAAGTTGAAAGCAAAAGGAAACGTGGCGATTTACACCTCGATATCACTGAGGTCTAGAGTCGAACTCACATGTAATGAAGAAAAAAATGCCAATAAAAATCCGTTAAACAAATTGCTGCTTTATAATTCAGAATTAATTTCTTCTGCAATCCGAGATCAAAAGAATCAAATCTGCTTAAGTGCTCCTCCGTTCCCACTAGACCGTGCATGAAGATTGACTTGAATAACTTCGTAACAAACGGACTTTTCTCCGCCCTTCCTTGGACTTTATGGTGGGGTTTTTTCTCGTTAAATAAAATGATCATTGTCTCAAATGATCATTGTCTCAAACGACAAGGTTCGGTTTGTTTGTTATATAGATTGAATCGCTGTGGTCTCATACTATATCAGGACGAAATGAATCCTAAATTTAACGTTTTATTTTTAATGCTGATAGCATAATATATTGCGAGTTTTGCAACTTGACACATACTCCTTTCTCCCTGACAGACTTCGTCCCGTGTAAATCGACACATTTCCTTTTGGTGTCAACTTATATAATTGTTTCATTCTGATTATTGAATCTCATTAGTTATTTATGTATACAGGATCCTGAAATATCCTGCAGGATCCTATACAGGATCCTACAGTATCCTATACAGGATCCTGAAATATCCTACAGGATCTTATACAGGATCCTGAAATATCCTGCAGGATCTTACACAGGATCATGAAATATCCTGCAGGATCTTATATACAGGATCCTGAAATATGATATCTTGTAGGATCCTTATACATGAACCATAGTTCATGTATAAGGATCCTGCAGGATCTTATATACAGGATCCTGAAATATGATATCTTGTAGGATCCTTATACATGAACCATAGTTCATGTATAAGGATCCTACAAGATATCATATTTCAGGATCCTGTATATAAGATCCTGCAGGATATTTCATGATCCTGTATAGGATACTGTAGGATACTGTTTAGGATCCTGCAGGATCCTGTATAAGACCCTGCAGGATATTTCAGGATCCTGTATAAGATCCCGCAGGATATTTCAGGATCCTGTACAAGATGCTACAAGATATTTCAGGATCCTGTAATTAAATAGCACAGCCATATAAATATCCGTTGCTAAGGAAGCTTATAATTAACAAATTTGTCATAGAATTTCACAGATTTAAGAACCATCAAGACAGTCTTGAGTCTGTATGTGGTACATATTCTAAGGATGCTGAGCTACAGAGGCCATAGCAAAGAGCCTCAATTGGGTTCTGCAAATTTCAGATGCCCAAATTCAAAAGAAGAAAAAGAAGAAAATAAAATACCAATATAAAAATAAAAATACTTTATAAATTGAGTGTAGACAGTAGAAGTAACACCACTTTGTTGGGCCTTCTGCATGGTCATAAATAAACACAACAAGCATGCATTTGGGAGGCACTGGGGGTTCACAGACACAATTGAACAGAATGAAAATGAATGATGAAACACGATGGAAAGACAGACATAAAAACAAAGTGTGATTTTCAGGTTGTGTCAATCTACGTATATGAGCTGATATAAGATTGTTTAATAATCTTTTCCTAGTCACAAAAATCAGCACAAAAATGTTTCAATCATCACCTCTGAAATCTCTAAAAGGAATCTGGCAAGGGTGAGGTTTTGAGATCAGAACCTTGCATTTTCTTCTAGATAGTATTAAGATACTGCCCTGATTTGCATATCACCACACATGCATGTGTGTATAATATACTTCACCCAATAATGCCTCACTGCAATTTGCCTCAAAAAATTGTCAACTGGTGTTATTTCCTGCTTTGGTCATGGTACCAGAACAAAATGTTGGAAAGCTTTAAATAAAGCAATTTGAAAATCATTTGAAACCCTGATTTCAAATAATTTCAAATCTGGTATTGTGTAAATAAAAATACTGCGTTACCTTTACCCACCTCTTTGATCATTTCTAATTTATTATCAGGGCTTTCGCTAAGACCCAGCTCCAACCAGAACTACGGTGGGAACTGTATAGCAAATAGCTGGCTATATTTTCCCATTAACCAACTAAGCAAAATCATAACGTACAGCAGGTTTGTTTTTATGAAAATCTATCCGACTAGTGTAATTCATACAGTGAACTCCAAGCGACAGGTGATTGATAATATAGTTGAATTTTCTACCTACAAATAATTTCTCCAAATGCTGAAAATTGTAATCCTAAGATTCACATTTTGTAGGAGTAGTATAGCCCACACCCCTGGCCCTCTATGAGGTAAACAAAGGCCCTGTATTATCACATTTATTTTCAGTGTACATGACCATTGTCCCATATACAACGGTGACCTTCCCAACTTCTGCAAAATGCAAATCAAATCATTTGTTCTTTGTTATTCCTAAATGTTCAGTGTTCCCCTCCCTAACCTCTGCCAAATGGAACCCCTACAATATCCCTGCATATACCATCGGTTCCTGGCCATTGAAGCTTTTCCTTTAAATCAACCATGGCATAGGTTGAAAGTTCTACTTACAACTTTATAATTAGACATACCACATTTCCCGGCAGTTTAACCCCAGGCATATACTTCGTGTTCTCGTGATCTGTATTGATAATCTCCGACAACTTTCGACCTTCCACCATTTCCTCATAAACATACATAGTGACTGTTGTACTAAACTTCTCCGGTTTAAGAAACGTGTTTTCTCCAGCAACCTTGGCAATGGCAGAACCCCTGTAAGAAATAAATAAAATGAAATTACAGATATCCAGGATATGATATATCACATAACCAATACAGTACAATGACAAGAGATTGCTCCTCGGATTGCTCACCAATTTCCCGATCCCACAAGGCATATTTTTCGTGGCTTAGCACTCATAGTCGCATGGAATAGGTTAATTGATAGCTTACTTCTTTTTACGGATGCACAAAAAGTTAAACGATGTGGTTGTCCTGTTTCAAACCTTGTCCATGCAAGACTAAGTGCTCGTCCGATCATTGTCGTCTTTCCACCCAAGTGCTATACTTCATGTAAAATATACGTCACTCCGAGTGCTTTTTATCGCGCGATCGACTTTATTCGATCGTTTTCTTTTAAATTGTGAGATCTCTACCGGATCCATTCCAGACTATGGTTCCAGTCGAGGGCTCACAATTCAAAAGAAAGCGATCGAATAAAGTCGATTGCGTTAAAAAGTTAAATGAGCAGAATCCATTGTTCAAGGTCATTTGCGGGTGAAATATTGCAAGACAGATCTATAGCTCTCATTAGGCAAAGTAATTAAAGTATAGAGTATAGCCACTAGGAAGATTATGTATAAGTTTACTATTTACAAACAGACAAAGTATTAGTGAAAATTGAAATTCACCAATGTTTTCTCAAGTACGTCATGTTAGGAGACATATAGAGGTTTGAGTGTATATATATTGTGTCACGGTGGTTTGTGGTGGTTCATGGTGGTTTGTTGTTGTTCATGGTGGTTTGTAGTGGTTTACGGTGGTTTGTGGTGGTTCATGGTGGTTCGTGGTGGTTCGTGGTGGTTTGTGGTGGTTTGCGGTATTTCGTCGTGGTTCGTGGTGGTTCGTGGTGGTTCGCGGTGGTTTGCGGTGGTTTGCGGTGGTTTGCGGTGGTTTGTGGTGGTTCATGGTGGTTCGTGGTTGTTCATGGTGGTTTGTAGTGGTTTACGGTGGTTTGCGGTGGTACATGGTGGTTCGTGGTTGTTCATCGTGGTTTGTAGTGGTTTGCGGTGGTTTATGGTGGTTTGTAGTGGTTCGTGGTGGTTCGTGCTGGTTTGTAGTGGTTTACGGTGGTTTGCGGTGGTTCATGGTTGTTCGTGGTTGTTCGTGGTTGTTCATGGTGGTTTGTGATGGTTCATGGTGGTTCGTGGTGGTTCATGGTGGTTTGGTGGTTTACGGTGGTTTGTGGTGGTTTGTGGTGGTTTACGGTGGTTTGCGGTGGTTCATGGTGGTTCGTCGTGGTTCGTGGTGGTTCGCGGTGGTTTGCGGTGGTTTGCGGTGATTTGCGGTGGTTTGTGGTGGTTCATGGTGGTTCCTGGTTGTTCGTGGTGGTTTGTAGTGGTTTGTAGTGGTTTACGGTGGTTTGTGGTGGTTCGTGGTGGTTTGTGGTGGTTTACGGTGGTTTGCGGTGGTTCATGGTGGTTCGTCGTGGTTCGTGGTGGTTCGCGGTGGTTTGCGGTGGTTTGCGGTGGTTTGCGGTGGTTTGTGGTGGTTCATGGTGGTTCCTGGTTGTTCGTGGTGGTTTGTAGTGGTTTACGGTGGTTTGTGGTGGTTCATGGTGGTTCGTGGTGGTTTGTGGTGGTTGATGGTGGTTTACGGTGGTTTGCAGTGGTTCATGGTGGTTTGTGGTGGTTTGCGGTGGTTTGCGGTGGTTTGTGGTGGTTTGTGGTTGTTCATGGTGGTTTGTAGTGGTTTACGGTGGTTTGTGGTGGTTCATGGTTGTTCGTGGTTGTTCGTGGTTGTTCATGGTGGTTTGTGATGGTTCATGGTGGTTCGTGGTGGTTCATGGTGGTTTGGTGGTTTACGGTGGTTTGTGGTGGTTCGTGGTGGTTTGTGGTGGTTTACGGTGGTTTGCGGTGGTTCATGGTGGTTCGTCGTGGTTCGTGGTGGTTCGCGGTGGTTTGCGGTGGTTTGCGGTGGTTTGTGGTGGTTCATGGTGGTTCCTGGTTGTTCGTGGTGGTTTGTAGTGGTTTACGGTGGTTTGTGGTGGTTCATGGTGGTTCGTGGTGGTTTGTGGTGGTTGATGGTGGTTTACGGTGGTTTGCGGTGGTATACATGGTGGTTCGTGGTTGTTCATGGTGGTTTGTAGTGGTTTACGGTGGTTTGTGGTGGTTCATGGTGGTTCGTGGTGGTTTGTGGTGGTTCATGGTGGTTTGCGGTGGTTTATGGTGGTTTGTAGTGGTTCGTGATGGTTCGTGCTGGTTTGTGGTGGTTTTCGGTGGTTTGCGGTGGTTCATGGTGGTTTGTGGTGGTTTGCGGTGGTTCATGGTGGTTTGTGGTGGTTTGCGGTGGTTTGCGGTGGTTTGCGGTGGTTTGTGGTGGTTTGTGGTTGTTCATGGTGATTTGTAGTGGTTGACGGTGGTTTGTGGTGGTTCATGGTGGTTCGTGGTGGTTCGTGGTGGTTCGTGGTGGTTTGTGGTGGCTTACGGTGGCTTGCGGTGGTTCATGGTGGTTCGTGGTGGTTCGTGGTGGTTTTAGGTGGTTTGCGGTGGTTTGTGGTGGTTCATGGTTGTTCGTGGTTGTTCGTGGTTGTTCATGGTGGTTTGTGATGGTTCATGGTGGTTCGTGGTGGTTCATGGTGGTTTGTAGTGGTTTACGGTGGTTTGTGGTGGTTCATGGTGGTTTCTTGTTGTTCACGGTGGTTTGTAGTGGCTTACGGCGGTTTGTGGTGGTTCATGGTTGTTCGTGGTTGTTCATGGTGGTTTGTGATGGTTCATGGTGGTTCGTGGTGGTTCATGGTGGTTTGTGGTGGTTCATGGTGGTTTACGGTGGTTTATGGTGGTTTGTGGTGGTTGATGGTGGTTCGTGGTGGTTCGTGGTGGTTTGTGGTGGTTTACGGTGGTTTGCGGTGGTTCGTGGTGGTTTGTGGTGGTTTGCGGTGGTTTGCGGTGGTTTGTGGTGGTTCGTGGTGGTTCGTGGTGGTTTGTGGTGGTTTACGGTGGCTTGCGGTGGTTCGTGGTGGTTCGTGGTGGTTTGTGGTGGTTTGCGGTGGTTTGCGATGGTTTTCGGTGGTTTACGGTGGTTTGCGGTGGTTTGCGGTGGTTTACGGTGGTTCATGGTGGTTCATGGTGGTTTACAGTGGTTCATGGTGGTTTACGGTGGTTTGTGGTGGTTCATCGTAGTTTGTGGTGGTTCATGGTAAAATAGTTTAGGGTGATTTGTGGTGGTGGTTCATGGTAGTTTACGGTGGTTCATGGTAGTTTACGGTGGTTAATGTTGGTTTATGGTTGTTCTTGGTGGTTTGTGGTGGTTTACGGTGGTTTGTGGTGGTTTGTGGTGGTTGATAGTGGTTTACAGTGGTTCGTGGTGGTTCATGGTGGTTTGTGGTGGTTCATGGTGGTTTACAGTGGTTCATGGTGGTTTACGGTGGTTAATGTTGGTTTATGGTTGTTCTTGGTGCGTGGTTCATGGTGTTTTACGGTAGTTTGTGGTGGTTCACGGTGGTTTGCGGTAGTTTACCGTGGTTTATAGTAGTTCGTGGTGGTTTACGGTGGTTTTTGGTGTTTCATGGTCGTTTATGGTGGTTTGTGTTGGTTTTGTGGTAGCTCTTGGTGGTTCGTGGTGGTTTATGGTGGTAGGTAGTGGTTTGTAGCGTTTTTGTGTTTTTGTAGTCGTTCATGTGTTATTATTGCTCCTGGTTGTTCTTGGTTGTATGCACGATGGTTCTGTAGTTTTTTGTTGTTGCTGCTCATTTTGCTCGTGTTATTTTATGTGTGTGTATGCATGCAGGTCTGTCTATTTAAATTTTAGTTGTGTAAATGAACAACAGTGTCGGATTTTTCGATAGCGTAAATACGAGGATTTGAAAAAAATGATCAGGCTAATTTGAAATTGGATATAACTGATTACCGATTAGTACGTAATGAACGCGTGCTTCCCTTTTCAAAGATATAGCCTAAGCATGTCATTGTTTGTACTTCTCTGGATCAACGTGCTCTATTTGTCATCGTGATCGTTCTAAATCGCATGTTCTTCTATTTACTGAGGATCACTGGTACCAACGACGAGGTAACTTTCCGCTCTCCTTTTTTATTCATACTGAATAGATTAAATGGTCAGACGAATAGTCTTTGATAACAAACAATAATAATATTAATATTCATTCAGCATTACGTACATACCGTACCACTGTAAACCACCACAAACCACCACGTACCATCAAGAGTTACCATAGAACCGCCGCAAACCAGCGTAAACTACCAAGAATCACCACTAACCACCACAAAGCATCGTAAACCACCAAGAACAATTATAAACCACCACGAAGCACTGTAAACTACCGCAAACCACTGAAAACTACCATGAACCACCACAAACCACCACAAACCACCACGAGCCACCGTAAACCACCACAAACCACCGTAAACTACCATGAACCACCATAAACCACCACAAACCACCACGAACCACCAAGAGCTACCACGAGCCACCACAAACCACCACGTACCACCACAAACCACCGTAAACCACCACAAACCACCGTGAACTACCATGAACCACTACGAATCACCACAAACCACCACGAACCACCAAGAGCTACCACGAACCACCGTAAACCACCATAAACCACCACAAACTACCATGAACCACCACAAACCACCATGGACCACCACAAACCACCTTAAACCACCACAAACCACCAAGAACAACCATAAAGCACCATGAACCACCGTAAACCACCCCAAACCACCGTAAACCACCGCAAACCACCAAGAACAACCATAAACAACGTAAACCACCGTAAACCACCGTAAACCACCACGAACCACCACAAACCACCATGAACCACCGTAAACCACCACAAACAACCATAAACCACCATGAACCATCACAAACCACCGTAAACCACCACGAACCACCAACTACCACGAACCACCACGAACCACCACAAACCATCACAAACCACCACGAACCACCACAAACCACCGTAAACCACCAAAACCACTGTAAACTACCATGAACCACCATAAACCACCACGAACCACCACAAACCACCTTAAACCACCAAGAACAACCATAAACCACCTGAACCACCGTAAACCACCGCAAACCACCGTAAACCAGTACCAAGAACAACCATAAACCACTGTGAACAACCATAAACCACCGTAAACCACCATAAACCACTACAAACCACCACAAACAACC
The DNA here is from genome assembly GCA_035772405.1 of Chrysogorgia sp. JL179-B06. Taxonomy (NCBI): domain Eukaryota; kingdom Metazoa; phylum Cnidaria; class Anthozoa; order Scleralcyonacea; family Chrysogorgiidae; genus Chrysogorgia; species Chrysogorgia sp. JL179-B06. The sequence continues at coordinate 277,425 of JAYKKM010000137.1, forward strand.
ATAAACCACCATGAACCACCACAGACCCACCGGAAAACTCTATATGACACAATATATACACCTAAACCACTATATGTATCCTAACATAACGTACTTACCAATGCTTTTTACTGTTACCGCTAAAGCATGTGTCAGTGGGCGGGCGGCCAAAGTTCCCAAGTTTTGACCAGCGGAAAACAGTCAAAACTAGATGCACCAAGGATGGTATTTCCCGCCACAGTGATTGGGGGCAAGCAACGTAGCATCAGCTCTGATTGGTATAAACAGTACCGTTGGCTTGAATATTCATGTGAGAAAAATGCAACATTTTGCTATCCATGTCGTCTTTTTAGTACAGGATCTGTCAGGCATGCAATGGGTCATGCAATGGAAGCATGCATAATTCACGTCATGACCGCTCCAGTTCACATACTGTAAAGATGCTATGGTTTCCTGGCAGCAATTCCAAAAGAATAAGGAGTGTAAGAGTTCAGTTGCAGATAGGCTACTTGCAACAAGATCTCAACTAGTCGCGAACAATCGATATTATCTGAAAACAATAACTTGCCTTAAGGGGACACCGAGAGTCTGTCAAATCAAGGAACAGGGGCAATTTTCTAAAGATTTTGAACTTGGTTGCCAATCATGATGAAAAAATCAGAGAGAGAATAGCATGTGGACCCAGAAATGCTACATACACTTCTCCTGACATTCAAAACATGTTGTTGCAAATTATGGGTGGTATGGTCCAGAATGTGCAATCTGCAGCAAAATCCAACAAGCAGGTGTATTTTCAGTTATGGCAGATGAGAGCAAGGACTGTGCAAAGAAAGAACAGCTATCAATTGTTCTTCGATGCGTTGACACAAAAGAAAATGTTATCCATGATATTTTTGACTTTCGTTGAAGCTGCCAGCCTTAATGCTGAAAGTCTTACAGAATACATTGTGGATACTCTTAAGAAACACCAACTTGAATTGAAACAGATTGTTTCACAAGCTTATGATGGTGCTTCTGTGATGAGTGGGCAGTGTTCTAGAGGTCAGACGCGGCTTAAGGTTTTTGCACCATCTGCAGTCTACATTCATTGTTGTGGTGTTAAGGCTATACCAGATGCTGCACGCTTTTTTTCTCTCCTTGAAAGCCTGTATTGTTTTTGTCTACAACAAAATCACATGTAGTATTCCTGGAGAAACAAAAGGAACTACATCCTGATAAGCAACCAAGGGAACTTCAGAAACTTTCTGACACTCGTTGGGCCTGCCGCTACAGATCGGTAGATGCTGTCAGCTGCACATTTGATGCAGTTCTTGCTACTTTGGAACAATTATCTGAAGATAGTGATGCAGAGAAGGCTACACAAGCTACAGGCTTACTGCTCTAGGTGAAATGTTTTCGATTTCTCATGTGCCTTATCACTTTTGACAGGCTGCTATCAATTAGCAAAGGATTATCAGATGCATTTCAAAGTCCAAGCTTGGATCTAGCTAAAGCAGCTGGCCTGGTGTCAGCTACCATTGAAACCACTGCAATGCCAAAGCTTTCGGAGTGATCGTGAATGGGACCATCTGTATGCTTATAAATGTAGAAAGTGTTGCCGGCCCACCGGCAAAGAACCTTACCAACTCGTCTGCAAGATGCAGTAGTCTTTGAGTATGCGGATTGCTGGGTCAAGAGAGGTACTGACAACAAGCCAGCAATATAAAGTTGCCTTTTACTATCCTATTCTAGATGCATTCTTATCAGAAATGAAGCGACGTTTTGATGACAAGAATGTTCGCATCATGGGAGCTATTCAAGCTTGTATAGTCCTGAAGCTACCCATTTCCTGTAGCCTGATCACCTACAGGCACTGGTGGATTCCTATGGTCTGGATTGTGACGCCATATAGATGGAGTCAAGGCTAGCAAAGCGCACATTGGCCAAAACCACCATGGAAAGCATTGCTGAGAGCCTGAGACCTACCTGCGATCCACCATGCACGAGGAAAGACTTGTCAACTTAGCTGTGCTTTCTGTTTAACAAGAAATTTCAAGATCTTTTAACTTGGAAGATGTTGTTGACACTTTTTATGCACGCACAGACCTGTGCCCACATGACATCTGGTTCCTGGCTACGCCACTGGAAAAATTCGACGTCTCCAACTTATGAAAGCGCTCGAGGCCTTTTGAAAGTTAAGCCTGCAGGACACGTTGCAAAAGGAAATAAGACTCTCGTCGCGATGTCACCGCGACAGGCGACTCACCTGACATAAAAATAGCCCTTTCGGAATAAACTGCTGTAAACAGATTCTACGATCAATTGAACCAAGTACTTATTTATGGTACAAATATTTAGATATCTATATATATATGTTAAATTAACCTAACTTTTACATGATTGTTATCTATTAGCCGCTCAGATGGCTCTGGTTTAGATAATTTTCCAGTCGATTTAATCCTAGTAAGCCAGTCCCGCAGTTGTATTTATATCACATATATGATATATTAATATATAAACATATATATCCCACTTCACCGAGGTTCCTCAAGCTCGAGCAGTGTTCTCAGTTGACATATATGACATATATGGGGCTTCGGTGGTCTAGTGGTCAGGGCCACTGCCTCCCACCTCTGAGGTCAAGAGTTCGAATCCTGTGTTCGGACATTTGATCGCACATGGAAAGAGTTGGTCAACACTCTGCCGAAAATCGTGGGTTTTCTCCGGTTTCCTCCCACAGGGAAGTTGACAGGGCGGGTTAGGATCAAGTTAGGAAAACTAATGATGATAAAAACTGTAAAAATAAATAGCTAAGGTTAATTGATTGGGGTACTGGGTACTGAATACAATAGAATAAATTGTCGATGTTGTAAAGCGCATTTGATCATATACACATGCTAATTTGCGCTATATAAATACATTAACTGGGCTAACATGTAAAATTGCTCATTCATTTGCCAATCTGAACAGATTTTCAGTGGACGGAATTACTAGTCTATATCAGAACTTACTCACTCAGTGCTTCGAAAATACGCAGTTGTTTCACGCTTGGAACTTGTACTCTGAATCAAACCTCAAGTATGTACTATATTCAACATGCAGATCCATGTGTGGTCAGACAGTGTGACAACCCTCCACTGGCTGGCAAACAGAGGAACCTGCTCCAAGTACGCACAAAATGGAAATGGTAAAAGGGATGACTCAAAAGGACCTTTGTTTTTGTCAGGTCTTTATTATAGCTACAACTCCCCATACAACTCCCCCTCCCCTAAAGAAGGCCTGATACTCGGGTCACTAGGTGAGGAGTTCGAAGGACGAGCTATTACCCCTAACATTCTGCTCAGGGGAGAGCCAGCGACATTCCCGGACGAGAATGTCGAGACGTTGGTGGAAGCTTACACAACACGACGACTGCGGTGTTTGGACAAAATTCGGAAGCAATTATGGAAAAGATAAATCAATGACATACACGCTTTGGACGAGAAATAAAGACAAAATTCCCCTGCCGCTTCGGCTTTTATTAAAACAGGAGCGTGTACGGATTCCGCTATGGACGCATATCTCGCAGTTTGATTGGTGGTCAAGGGCGTGACCTTTCATGTTGCGTGGGACTGGGAAATGTTGGCAACAACCAATCAAAATTGATGTTGACAGTGTAGAAATTATGATTAAGGCAGGGATTATAACATAAATATAATAGAATTTTAATAATTTAAAAAGTTGCCCTCCAGGCAAGCATGTCGTGAAACATTGGTTGGACTAAAACATGGACGAGATTTTAAAACATTGAGTTGGATGGTTACCAAAAGTATCTGGGTCTGCAGCTTCTCCTTCTGAAGTATGTTTTTTCAAATTGCTTAACGTTTTTACGAGAATTCGCTGTTACATCGCCGGCGCAACCGCCCTTGGAAGTATATGCCCCGGAAATTGCGATTTATATACATATGAAATTTTGAGCCCAATAATCTGGCATCGTGGTTTATTACGTACACCATAAACTTATCTAGACTAGCCTTAAGTTTTATTCTCTGCAGTTCAACACTACCTTTTCACAAGAAAGTAAAACCTACCACATTGTAAGCAATATAATATTGACATTGACATTGCTTACAATAGTAAGCAATAAGGGTTAGTAAGTTATTGCATTGTAATAACATTGTAAGAACAAATAATTTCCCAACGCTATGGAAAAAAATTAAAAAAAAACTTTTTAAAGCCAGTGTAGCGTCAAACTATGTCAGAATGTATTGCTTATACAACACGATGGATCGGCTCCTGGAGTACATTATTTTAATTTGATAATTTTTTATGTGCGACCACTGTTGCATCCCCTGTCCACCCGTAGAAGAGTTGTCCCGCAATCGGCGCAGCCATTTTCCCTTTCATAACCAGTCGTTGCCATCAATTTTACCACTGCGCATCACTTTTGTGCATCCCACAAGGAAAGTGGTCGTCTAGTCTATAACCCCATTTAGGGGAGTGGATGAGGTGGTGGAGCCGGAAGGGGGAATTCCGGGGGATTAAGATTCTGGGGTTCGACTCATTGCGTAGGATGGCAATTGGCAAACACCCTTCGGAATGGGAAAGACCGTCTACGAAAGGGAAAAATCGCATCCGCCAAGAGAGTCAGAGACATGTTTCTAAATGGATCGTTTATACCAGTTGAAGGCACTTTCTTAGTGTATCAAGATATCACGTCTTTAGATGAAATACTACAACACAATCATTTCCCCGATACTTCTTTTCCAGGTGTCTCGTCAACGACCGGGGCTTCTCTAGTCTTGGTTGAAACCTCTACAGCTGATTCAGAAATCGGCTTTCCTGGGTGCACCTTCCTAATGTGCTTAAGCCTAGCCCCGGGCTGAGTGAACGTCTTGTCACAATAATTGCACGAGTACGGTCGGATGCCGGTGTGCGTCCTGATGTGACACACCAACGTGAACTCAACAGTGAACGCCTTGCCGCATATGTGACACTTGTAGGGGCGAATGCCGGTGTGGATGCGACTGTGACGCTTCAGGTCGTTGGTTTGCGTGAATGTCTTGCCGCACTTCGAGCAACTGTACGGTCGCGTACCCGTGTGGATGAGCTCGTGACGCACGAGCGTGTTACGATGCGTGAACGCCTTTCCGCATGTCGTGCACTTGTACGCTTTCTCGTTGTTGTGCGTCTTCATGTGGGAAAGTAACGGCGACTGAAGCGCAAACGCGCGACCACATATCTCGCACTTGTACGGTTTTATTCCCGTGTGGGTACGGCTGTGAGCCTGCAGGCTGCCCTGCTGCGAGAAGCACTTTCCGCACAGGTGGCACTTGTACGGCTTTTCGCCGGTGTGCGTCAGCCGATGTCGTTGAAGATGTTTGGCGAGCGTGAATGCCTTGCCGCACGTCTCGCACTTGTGGTCCTTCTTGCCGGTGTGAATAAGCAAGTGACACTGCAGCGTGTAGTTACGTATGAATCCTTTGTTGCACGTCGGACATCGAAACTTCTTCATCTTTTCGTTCTCCCTCGCCGCGACGTCGTCCGGAATGTCGACCTTGAAGGGATTCACGTAGGTTGTCGGCTGCGGCACAAAAATGCTCCGCTGTTCACCGCTACTGCATTTGTATTTCAGGTGACCGAGGAGGCACGCGGCATTAGAATAGGTCTTGCTACAATTCCGGCACTGAAAACTTTCGTTTGCTAAATGGAATTGAGAAGGCAAAATTAATATGGCAGCATGCTAAAATATGCTAATACAGCATTATTGCTTATACAATGCTAATACTGTACATTGAAGTTCTTATATCCCTTTTCATATTATATCGTAACGTGTCGGGGCCCACCTCCATTGTAGTCACCAGACCATACTCTCACAACAAATTTACGCCTCTGTTCCGGATGTGGATCGAGGATGAACAAGTAATCTGCATGGTCAGCGGTCAGCTTTTTGCGTTAACGTCCAACCAAGCGTGACGGCCCAGTTCTAGTGTTGCGCGTGCGTGTAACACTCGGTTACGAGTCCCACAAGCTTAGTCTGTCACGATTTGCCTGGTTACTCAGCTAAGCGTACTTTTTGATTTTTTGTTCAAGATACCCTAGTATACGGCATTTCGTGGCCTTCCAGCTCCTTCTCGTTTCCCACCACGATTAGACATTAAATTGTCATTACGCTTTACTATAACTCGTCCAAAAATAACCAACCAACATGAAAATAACAAATACTAATCGAATAAATCGTTTAGCTTTCGCTTCGCTTTGATTTTGGATTCCGAATCAAAAATCAAAAAGTACGCTTAGCTGAGTGACAGGTGACTGGATCCTAGTGATGGGAAAAATACAGCCGGGAAGTTATGTTTAGAAAACTCGTTGGATGGGGGGATTAGGGTTAGGATCTAAGTTGTTTTGGAATTAGCAGTTCCATAATGAATATCATCATACACGCATGTCGTATGATGTATATCATCATACGAAATGAGAGAATGTACTGAATTATCGATGTTAATACAGGCAACCGCTGACCATGCTGTTTGCATCGATCCGTGGGATAGCAACACCCCCTGTTCCATGGTATTATTCGCTAGATCGTAACACATGGTACAAGGTAGTTTTGGGGCGGGAGAAATAGGTTCGTCGGTCTATCTGACAAGTAAAACTTAAGGTGATCTGCGATGAAAAATAACCTCGTAATTTTATTAAATAATGTTAGATACAATGCCAATTAGTAACCGTGCAAAGTTTGATTTCGAGATTCGTTGAAATAATGGTTCGGTGTCTTATGTATTGTGTAAAGTTTACATTTTAGGATTCGCCCTTAAAATGTCCGAGTTTGTGAGGAATGTATCCAAGCTGCTTTGACGTCATACATGTAGTCTCAACACGCCCAGGCCCCCTCCCTAAGAGAGCTTGACTCTGATTTGTTGCTCTTGAGGTTATAATGTCATGCCTTTTAATCCTTGCTAAGTCTTGCCTATGATTACTAATTGTGGTAATCTTGAAGATCATTTGATAAAAAGAAGGCATCTTTTTCATCGAAGAACCACTTTAAATAAACCTTAACAAAACGAACATACAGGTATGTGGTTTATTAACTTACGTAACGTGTTGTTTTGAATCTCCAGCCCCAGTTTCCTCGCGTATTTCCCTCCGTAGTACGTCAGGAGTTCTTCTCCTGGGTGAACGTCTCTCGCAGCCATGTAGTAAATGTTGTTTTCGTATTGCACTGGACGTATGTTCTGTTCTTCGCACGTTCGCGCACAGTTTACGTATCTCAACCAATTCGACTGAGAAGCATCGCTTCCATCGACAAGGCGCACAAGCTTACCATAATCGTCTTTAATCTGTGTTACAAGAGGAGAAAAAGCCACTCACTATTAAAAACTTAATTATTGACCGCGTGTGAGGTCTGTCCGGGAAGTAAATCCCTGAACGACGACAGTGATGGATCCAGCCTGATCTGGTGTGGGGGTGGGGGGAGTTGCTGAGCGAGCGAAGTGAGATCAGGCCTGCGGCGTGGGGCGCGACTGAGGCAGGGTGGAGCTCCATTGAGGCGATCTTGTTGATCTTATTTTGACTCTATTTTATTTTTGTTTGACAATTGCCATGCCAAATCCAAATAAAATTGGATTTGACAAGGCAATTGGCACCCCCCCCCCCCCTGCACCCCTTGGCCAAGGCCCGGGGGTGCGCACCACCACCCGCACCCCCTTTAAATCCATCACTGAACGACGAAGGAGCGAGGTTTGCGCGATGAAACCGAAGGCAAATACTTTCCAATACAAAACCAGCAAACGAGGTTAATAAAGATATTTATTATATGGCTTTTGGTTAATTTTCTTCTCTGCTTTAATGCTGTTTTCTTCTTCAACCTATTCAGAAGCTGCCGTTTACCTTACCTCTTCCAGTATGTTTCGCTTCATTTCAGGGGCGTAGGAACCGGGGGGCTGGGGCGCTTCAGCCCCCCAAATTTTAAATGGAGGGGCTGAGCCCCCCAAAAATCGGGACAATCGTTGCTAAATTTAATGTTTTTTTCCCCAATTATATTAGTATACGACCATAGAGGCTATGAGAGAAGCTACTTAACTCTTTCCAGTCCGGCCCAGTCAAAAGGGGTCATAGAAGACCCCCGAAGTCGTCAATCGAAAAACACGGCACACGGTAACGCAAGATTAAAAATTCAAATTCGACAAGCGCCAGACACATGAGATCCACTCACACGCCAAGTTTGATTTGATTTCATAAACAACTCTGCGATTGGTGGCATTTTGAGATGGCCTTTTCTAGAAATATTTAAATTTTTCAACCTGATTTATGATAATTAATGCTAATTTATATTAACATAATGTGTCTTGTTCGGAAAATTCAAAAGCATTGGAAACAGCCGGTTTATTGGGCTTTCAGAAAAGGTATAGGTTTCGCAACAGTTATGAATATTTCCCGATATATCAATAGAACAAAGAGGTAGTTCAATTTTGGATGTTTTTCAGCCGGACAGGAAAGAGTTTATAAGGTAATCTAACTACGAACTACAAACAGGTGTAGTCTGAAGTGTTAGCCAACCCCTAAACCTTTGCCACGCGAGTGTTAAGATTGGTTCCCAGACCCTTCTGTCCGTATTAGATGCAAAAAAGGGGGGGCACTTCGTAAGAGGCAGCAGGCAAGCTTGGATCCATTTGAACTATGCTCGCTGCAGAATTATATAGATGAAAAAGTTTGCTCAAATTGCTGCAAATTGTCTGTCCGAGTTTCTAGATTTCAAAATTTTAAGATTTTAAATAGATTTCAAAAGAGTACAGACCTGAATACGAGCTCAGCCATATAACTAAATTGTAGGACAGGACAATGGTGTCACTCAGTACAAAATAATATTAAAGATTGCATGGATCGGAGCACCCACATATAATATTCTTGCAATGGTGTATACAGGTATACACGCAACTGAGGCCTAACTAATGTACTGTACACTATACAGTATAAGGAGTTTTGAAAGGTTGCTATAGTGATATATTTACTGATAATGGGTTTTGATAGTACATTCCAGATCCTTGTTGTCTTAATAGTATAAGATTTACGATACATGGACGATCGTCAAGCTCATATTCTCAGAAAAATTATTCTAAGTCCCGGACAGGAATCGAACCTGTAACCTTCTTATCGCCGGTAGCTCAATGGTTAGAGCGTCTCACCAACAATAAGGTTACAGGTTCGATTCCTGTCCGGGACTCTTGACGATCGTCCATGTATCGTCTGTCTACTCCAAGCTCTCCCACATTCACTACAGCAGTGTATATTAATACACAGTATAAGATTTGTTATATGTCAGAGTGTTGGAGTTGAAGGCAGTTTGGATCCACTGATCTTGTGATTTTGGTGTTCTGAAAGTACTGAATTAGACAGATTGATGATGCCAAGATAATTTGCTTCAAAAAAGAACTGAGCATATCGAGGTATTCGTGCGACCTGTCAATAATTATTGGTAAGATATTTAGGACGACAAGCCTTTGATTGTAACTGGGATCGCAAAGAAAAGGTAGATGCAAAATATATTTGGATGCGCGTCTTTGTACGCTTACATGCGCGAGATGAGGTCGACAGACTGCGGAGACAACTTATGGTGCGTACCCCAGTTGAGAACGGCCGAATTCCTTAAAAAATGCACTGTTGTACTCAGTCTCCTGAACTCTGGATAACCGTTTGAGCTGCTTTCAATTTCATCCTGTTCAGTATTCTCCTTGGTAGTTCTTAGAAACTTTCTATTTCTCCTGTAGAATTTCCGTCCACTTTCCACGATTTATATCAGCTTTCTGGATGCATGTACCAGTGCCGTAGCAGGGGGGGGGGGATTCCTAAAAATGAGTTTATTTATTAAATTAAAGTGAAACTGAACCGATTAACTTTAATGTAACTTGAAAACAGACGTTGTGATTTGTAAAATACGAAAAATAACTTCGTGCAGACTTATTATAATAATGGTACACCAAGTTTTACGGAATCACATTACTTTATCGGAATGTTTTTGCCCGAACCGGGACTTTTTTACCGCATTTAACCGAAACTCTGACTAATTTTTCTTTTGCTTTATTCAACGAAAGGAATCACGCCGTGCGGTTTTTGGACCAGGTTGATTTGAATGCGTTGTATGAGTACTGTACTTCTGGATTATGTTCTTTATATATTTTATTAATAACTTTAATACTGTAAAAGCAGATTTTAATTTATTTTGATTGATAACCTGAATTTGAATTTGTACAAAATAAAGGGTACCCCGGCAGTGCCGAATTTGTTCCCCAACATTTTGAAGGTCTCTCGTGTGCCCCCCACTTTTTGACACCTTGCTACAGCACTGATGTACAAAGCTGCCATTTCTTATCTCCCTTGGCCACTGATGGTTGAACTCAAACTTTTTCTACAATCTGTATTCTATTCTCAATTCTGTAGCTCTGGTAACTCTGCTGAACCGTAATACTTCTTGGCTTTTTGTGGGTGGGTGTATTCCTCCAATATGTGTAGCTTTCCAAACATATTGACCACTTCTTTTGGCCTTTTGCATCTGCTTCTTTGCAATCTTTACCGCAGATTCCACCTTTTTATACCATTCCTTACTGTCATATCGATTTCCCCAAAATCTGATTAAAAATCCTCAGTAATAAGGTAATCTTCACCACGAAGAGTTACACGACTCCACGGGCGTTCCGGAATTGGATGTGTCATCATTGGTTCCTTTTGTTGTGTCTGTTGATACTCATTGCATGAAGTACACTGTTCAACTTTCTCTTTGATTTTCTGCGCCAGTATAGTACTGTACATCTCGAGCCTTGCGTAGACATTATGCACTTCCCAGATGGCTAGAACGAATCCGTTGTAACATTTCAGGTCGCATTGACTTCGGGATGACGATCCTTTCTCCCTTGAAGATCACTCCATTCTGGACTGTCAGTTCTTCTCGGTAAGTCCAATAATCTCTAATAACAATTGGCAAGTCGGGTCTCCAGCCAGACAGTAAGGATGGTGGTCTGCAATACTTGTAAAGCCATATCTTGGGCTGTATCGATTATGGTCCACGATTGTGCAGTGGCCGTGGGTCGAACCCCACACCTGACACCATGTTACGACACCATATTGAATACATAGGAAGAACACTCTTTAATAATATTCTAGCTATTTATATACATACTGTATATCAGACCGAGTATATTAGACAGAGTCTGGGTGTAGTAGTAACAGTCTTAAAATGTGTTGTATATTCTAACACACAACATTATTCTTCACCATAAATCCTTAGAATATGCAGTTTAATATAACTGTAGAGTGAAATGCCAAATATTACTTGTAGTTTACAGTACAGTACATGTATGTCTATATAATAAATAGTCAAGAACATTACACAGTTGCTCAAAGATGTGCAGTGAGTATAGTGGCCTATGTAAAAGTGCTATTGCAGGTAGCACTTTAGAAGCGTTATAGGGGGTCTGAATGCTCAAAAACTGCATTTCCCGAATTGGGCGGCTAAGAAAAATTCAGTCTAGCATTGGTCTATTTATACGTATGGCCTCCATGTGAATGTTGCAGTATTTGCAAGAAGATCATCTCACTTGTTTGTTCTCTAAACTCAGAAGATATTGTTCTTGCAACTTGAACAGAAATCGATATCTTCTCACCACCATGTACACAATAACCCATTATGGTGGGTGGGGGTGGGCAGTGGTGGTAAAAAGGCTTGTAATGCAGATAATTGGATTTGGCCCAAAAAAACTATTTGGTTTTCGGATCTGCCAGATATTTTGGTGGATTCCCAGATCCTGCAAATATTGTGGATTTGTTCAATATTTTAGGCTTGGAATGTGGATTTTGCTTATTTAGTGTGGATCCTGGATCTCTATGCATCTAATACAGGTACAGTAGGACTCTAATAGTGGATTAAGATTTTGGTAAAAATATTGCAGATTGGCAGACTTGGTTCTATCAAATGGGTGTTGTAGCACCTCTCATAAGAGTGAACCTGATTGGCTAATGGTTTTTCTAGCTTAAAAATATATAAATAGACATGTTTTTTGTATGAATTATAAGGCCAAGAAAAAAAATACCTCGGTTTCCTATTTCATCCTGAAAAAAATTAGGTAGGGTAGGTCGGTTTTTCTTTTTTTTTTTCTTTTTTTTTTCAAACATTGCATGGACAAACAATAGGTTTTACCAAACCACGCTGATCTTGAGGATGCTGCCTGGATCGGCAGCCATGTTTACTATCCCAGGATGCAAATTAAGCTGCAACTTGTACCAAGGCTTTTCAAAATTTCAATAAAAAGATTAGGGTCGGTATTTTACTGGCCAAAAACTAGGTAGGGTCGGGAAACCGGAAACCAAGGTATTTTTTATTTTGGCCTAAAGGACACCTAATCCCCCACCTAGAGTGCCATCCTAACCCTACCAGTAACCCCCCAGTGCCAAATAAGTCATCCTAACCACCAAAATAAGTCATCCGATCCCCTTGATCCTCATACCACGCTCTTGGCCAATGAATGCAGACCTTGCGAGTGGTGCTACACTTCTGTATCAAATCGTAACAGATTGGTGGATTTACACAGTGTCTGCAGATCCCCTCACAATGAAAATGCTTCTTAAACACAATTGAACTTACAGTACTCTTGAGGAGCATAAAGTTAAGGTGGTCAACACAAATACAAACAGCAGCAATCAAAACTGGTTAAGTGGCAAGGGAGCTGGGTTGTCAGACATAATTTTGTCATACCTGTTCATACAGTATAATAAACAAGTACAGTAATCATATGATTTTACTCATGCAATTAAAGGATGAGTGTCCAGCTGATGCTTTGCGCATTCACAAGCTTGCTTGCGGCCATTTTTTGGGCCACAAAATTGAACAAGTAAACCAATCCTTCGATATCTGAGCAAACCTTGCAGTAAATTACTCAAATTGTGTTTTTCTTAAGAGCAGAGATAATGTAGTAAAGTTATTATTGTCATATTTTTGATAGTATTTCATTACACTCGGTGGGCCATGGAATTGTGTTTTGAGACAGGTATCTGTCGCTCGTTGTTTGCCGTTTGATGCGCGAATTTCAAAGTTTCCTTCAAGACACACAGTTTCCTGGCAAAACCAATAGTATAAGATCCTTATATTCCATATATTCTATGAGTAGAGGAACAGATATTACACTAGAACCGAACGGTCACTGCTGTAAATCATTGCCACTGTATTGGACAAGGCTGTTGTAATCAAAGTTGTTTAGAATAGAACACGCTGACAGATGATAGCCTGCGTAGCGGCTCTCAGGGGGGGGGAGGGGGAGGGAGAAAAGCAAAAACGCACGCGAGGGGACTGGGGAGGGGAAGAGCCTGCACGAAGTCCACTGTTTTGTTGTATTTACTCATCCTCTCAGTGGACGAGAAATGTGATTGGTTGGAAATGACAGATAACCTAATTATTCATTATTGCGCCTTATGGCACAGAACTTGTTTATGAAGAGAGATGTATTAAAATCGCTGTGATGCCCCCTCAGGATTTGGGAAGAGTTTGATATTTCAGTCGCTGGCATTTAAACGACTTTTAAAAGCTTATTATGTTGTAAGAAGATAAGAAGATAGCCAAAGATAACGTAAACTGGCTTCTACTGTAAGTACCTCGAAACCTAGGTATACTTACAGTAGAAGCCAGTTTCCCAAATCAAAACAACAACACAAGCGCACAAAGCATTAGATGGACACTCATCCTTTAAGGATTTACAGTACTTGTGATATTTGACCTTTGCCATAATTTTCAAATATCACTGGTAGTGTAAATCCTTAATTGTACTCACTATCATGCAGTGTGATCTAAATAATATATTACCATTGAATGGTTATGTGTTGTTGTTTTGCAAAAACCTACCTCCCATATGTATGATGAATCTTCATAATTCTTTGCATCTTTTGGATCAATTATTTTCCCAACATAAGGTCCAAAGAATTCATGCTTTGGGATTTCACATCTGGCAAATATACCATGGCCTGCATTTGGAATTGTGGAGTCACTGATGACTAATCCAGGTGGCACTAGTACCTCAGCTTTGCTAACTAAAGGAAAGAGATTTGTTTCAAAACATTTCCATAAGATGGTATATTTGGCAAGGTGTCCCCTTGCCAAATATACCATCTAAGCTAGACAATCATCATCCTCAGTTTTCAAATTTCAAGTTCAATTTGGTAAGGTGTTAGAATTGCTATCTTGTATATTACAGTGCTTCCTGGGGCCCTATGAAGCCCTTTGAATGCCCCCAGGAAGCTCTTCGAAACATTTGCAATCCAAGAAAGGTTAATACTAACAGTATAATAGAATCAAACATATTTGGTATAAAGTCATTAGGATCAATCAATCAGCTTTTATTAACTTAAAGGTGTGGTCTACTCCGTTTTGTGCATAGAAACCTCTTCCAATTTAGGAAAACAAAGTATAGTTTAAGAGGTGATGGCTATATCCTCACACTTCCTAAATTTAACTTGCAGTGGAAAAAGAAGTTTTTTAGTTATGCGGCTGCTAGTTAATATTGGAACGATCTTCCTGCAATAGTCCATCAGTTTGCAGATTTTAATAGTTTTAAAAGTAACCTAAGGAATGATGTTTTTTAGCCTTTTATTGTAATTAACTTTAATCATTATTGTAAATAATTTTTTGTTCTTGTATTAATTCCCTAACTTTGTTACTTAGTTAGATTACTATTTATTGCACGTTCGTATTTTGAACGAGCTTTTGCTCCTGGACGAAACGTGTTTATAAACAATCACAATTTGCATAAAATGTTAATTAACATGGTATTTTGCACAGCTTTATTAATGCAAATGGCGGATGAGTCAAGTGAGCAAGAAAGTTCTTCTTTCCCAAATGAAGAAGCTTGTGTAGTAACCATAGAACTTATATAAATTAAGTGGTGAAAATAAAACATTATTATGCTGAGAGAGATGCAAGGAAAATCTATCTGTTCGAGCAGTAACTGAGATGGCAATCTTTGAGGGGAGAGATATGACACATTTTAAGACAGACTGAGAACTCATAACATTATGTTACTACAGTACTTTCTTTTCTTAAACTTCAGAAATGTATTGATATACAGTACTATTCTATATTTATTTTTGCACCAATTCTAGAGAAAGTTTTTGTTTAATTGTCAATACAGTAGTTGAAGATCTGGTATATTAAAGGAGTGTACATTAGCTAGAAGTTTGCAAGTTCATTAATAATAATAATAATAATAATATTACATTTATAAAGCTAAAGTGCAAATTAGCATAAAAATGTTCATATGTGTTATTTATGATACTACATGTACATAGTATAATACAATAACATAATTTTAATTAAAAGCAATTAGAGGTGATTAGTAATTAGAGGTGAACCAGTAACCGGATCGGGACAATATTTCACAACAGCCAAATATCATATTGACAAAATCTGGAAAATTTATCCTACTGTAGTTTCTTTACCAATCCATTTTTAATGTTTTGCAGTCAAATTTCAATATTTCAAAATTCAAAATTTTCCAGGGGTGCTTTCCTTTCTAGCCTCCCACCAGCGGCTCCACCCCTGGACCTTGATGGGAGCTGAGCCCTGAAGCACAACGTTTGGTGACGCCTTGTGTTACCTCACCAGCTCACCCCCCTAAAATTTCTGGCACCCCCTAGTAATAAATATGAAAATCCGTTTCTGACTAGAACACCAATATTTTGATGATAATCATCAATTGTCCATTCGTGGTTATTTTGATGATAATGGTCAAAATAGAAGCTTTCCCCAACACAACACCAATCCTAACCTAACCCCCTGCCTTAAGTGTCTTCCAAACCCTAACACCCGGTCGAAAACTCGGCTCGAACTCGAACGTGGCTCGAACGTAACTCAAACTCATAAATTCCCTGGTCCCGTGATTTTGTACTTTATACATATTCCGAAATGATGTAGACCTTCCCCCCATCGAAGGAACCTAACCAGCATGTGTGTAACACTATTGTCTGTTACACCATGCTCAGGATAAGCGAAGGGGGGATAAAATAACTTATTTTGTTAGGAATGTTTTCAAATCTTGGAACTCTGTAAACAAATACCCACAAAATTACAAACCAGATATCTAAAAAAATGCACTAGTTAATTTTGGTAGTTTAATAATTCATATCTCTTTATGTCAGGTGGAGCGGACACCTTATAAGGCACCCTTACAAGGAGGGCAAGTACGTGTGACCACCTGTCCCCCAACATGGCTTCGAAGCCACAAATATGCCCAAAAGATAGTACAATCGACATAAATTGACTCTGTTTAAACTTTAAAGTATCGTCCTACAACAACATATTATATTGAAGCAACGAAAGCGTTGCAACAATAGGCGTGGAAAGGGAAATACCAGTATTATCACTCAGGTTCTTACGTTTCTCCAGCTCATTCTTCGACAGATCATCACCAAAAAAGTACTTCAATTCAACGGTTTTTCTTGCCATGGTCGTCGATTTCGTCGATTCCGGAGCCGCTTCAGATGCTGGCTTATCTTGCGCCTTCATATCGCTTGGTGTGTGATCGGTCGTGCTTGCGGAGGACAAAAAATCATTATCTGATAAAGAACTGTCCGAATCGCTCACTTCTTCGTCAGAAAAATCTGCTTGTATTCCCATTTCTGAGGTTCCAGCCTCGTTATCCCTGCTGCCCACCGAATCTAATAAAATTCAAAAACGTCATAATAAAGAATGACACCTCAATGTTACTTGTTCGCAGAAGCTTCAGTTAAATGGCTTACCATCCGGTCCATCTGTAACAAATGACACTGCATTCGCTTCCTTACCCTCAGTGTTTGCCATAGTCGCGATTGTTAAACTTGAATTGCATCAAACTATTTCCGAAAAGATTATTCTACCTATAGTTTAACGATTGGAGAGATTTTCCGAGCTATACTGTCGCAATGAACGACTTAAGGACGTTAAGGTCCTCGTGGCCAAGGCCTTCTGGTTCTATATTCTGATTCGCTAAAATGTATCTAATTACCATTACTTACATGAAAACCAGTGGCGTTTAGCAGGAGCTGCAGGGACCGCGCAGGGGGAGGGGCTGGTGGTCTTCGAGCTAGTCTTTAATAGCCTCCTCCGCCCTTGGAAGGAAGCCACAGAGACCGGGTTGTCCCTAGTTTCATTATTGGCTCATGATCTCATTCAACCTTCAATATGAAATGGGCTATATCCTGAAAAGAGCCGCTGCTTACACGAGTGGAGCAAAAAGATGTAATCTTTGTTTGGAAGAGAAACTTTATATCATGAAAGCTGGTCAAAAAAACTTACTGAACAAAAGATCCGAAATTATTTCGAAATGCCGTCACAAGAATAAATTTTACATTTCAAAGATAGGCCGGAAATGACAGTTCCGTTCCGCTTTCTTTGTTTTGACTTTGTTTTGATTTAACACTGTAAATATATTTAAATAATAGTTATCTCATCTTGTATTAATTCACTTTGAAAATGTTGCGCGTTGGCAACGAAACGTAAATATATATATATATATATATATATTTATTATTTATTTAAAAAATTCCTGGTTTCTCATTGGCTAACAGCCAACTGTGAAATCGTCATATCAACTCAACAACCTCGTGTCCAGGCTCTTTACGCGGCGACAGCTTGCCAAATATGGTCAAGCGAGTCAATATGATAATTATTAACGCGTCAATATGACTTCGTTGTCATGGTTATGGCGACGAAAATCATATTGACTCGTTGACAATGACAAACTCCCAACACTGCCGTGGAAAAACAAATGGCTTCCTTAAGGTTCGCCAACCTTGCTAGCACGCAAGATATTTTTCATTTTTTAAATAAATAATAAAACTGCGGCTTCGGTTGATAACGGCAAACTTCGGGCATGATAATTCTTCATATCACGCTCAACCTCGTTCAATAATTGCTAAATATATAGTACAATATCTACATATATCGTCAGAAATGAGGTAGATAGAGTTTGGGTTCTTCGTTTATATTATTCGCATATATATATATATATATATATATATATATATATATATATAAAGGATAAAACATAAACCGAAAAATGTCATCTTGAGACTTGATATTCAATTTAAAAACAAGACAAAATATATAGTTGGTAATTATTTTTCGAGTTTCGACCCTAATAATAACTCTAATACTAACCCTATACTAACCCTAATAACCGTAAGTAACTAACAAACCCTAATGCAACCCTAATACTAACCTTAATTAGTATCGTCCAGAAGACGACTGCGAGTGTACCATCTAGTTGTGTATATAGCAGACCATTTCTTGGTACAATAGTTTATAGACCACCCAGTGTATCATCTGAATTCTTTGATCATTTGAAAAATTAATCAAATCTATTGATGATGAAAATAGAGAAATGTATATTCTTGGTGATCTAAACTGTGATATGCTCAAAAACAGATAAGGATTCTAATATGCCACTCGAATAACTATGACAACCTCCAGCCTAATTGATTGTATAGTTAACTTACTAATACACCAGAGAAAGTTTCTGATTCTGGTGTTATATACAGGTATAAGCGACCATAGTTTAATATTTGCAACAAGAAAAGTTTCTGTTATTAAAAAACAAGAAAACACTGTTGAGATTAGAAATATGAAAAAATTTGATAACCAAAAATGTGTTGAGTATCTGATGCGACAACACTGGGAAAATGTGTATTTTAGTGTTGCTGAAGATCCAAATTCTATATGTGGGAAATTTGGAAGAAATTATTCATAGAGGTCCTACCGTCCTAGATAAACATGCACCACTTCAACACAAAACGATTAGAGAAGAAAAGTTCCTTGGTTACAAGTATGATAAAGGAACTTATAAATGCAAGGGACAAATTAAAAAGAAAAGCCATTATTACAAACCTAGAAAAGGATTGGTTAAATTATAAAACAACAAGAAATAAAGTGAATATAGAGCTATAAGAAATGCTAAAAAAGATTATTATTCCACGAACATTGCTGGTCAAAAATGTAATCCTAAAGAGGCTTGGAAAATTATAAACAATTTATTAGGTAGACAAAACAAACCAACAGTGGTCCAGCGGTTACTGCTGTCAGTAATGTCTATACAATGGTCTTTCTAGCAATAAAGCCACTGGCGTTGATGAGATTTCTTGTAAAATTATTAAAATAGTTGCACCTACCATTTCAGATTCACTGACACATATTTTTAATCAGGCTATTACTCTAACCAGATTCCTCTTTCCCTGATCGGAATTGAAAATGGCTAGAGTAGCTAATACCTCTCTATAACAATGGTCAACGAAACGCGCCAGGAAAACAGACCAATTTCAGATTTGCCATCCATTAGCAAAATTATGGAACGACCAAATTTGAGTAATTGTCAATTTGGTTTTCGAAAATTTCACTCTACAGCTACAGCATTACTGGACTGGAATAATAACTGGTATATGAATTTAGACAGGAAAATGTTTAACCTATAGTAGTTTTAATTGACTTAAAAAAGCATTTGATACTGTTGATCATCAAATTCTATTGAGGAAATTGGAGCTCTATGGAGTAAAAGGACAAGCTCTATCTAATCGAAGTCATAAATGCCAAATAAAAGGATCTATTTCATCAGAGAAATTGATCAAATGTGGCATACCACAAGGCTCTATTTTAGGGCCACTATTCTTTCTATTATATGTTAATGATTTGCCTCAATATATGTCTCTATATAAAACAAAACAGCTCGGTTGTTTGCTGACGACACAAACCTGACAGCTTCTGGATGGACTAGCTCACTTTGAAGCTGCAGTGAATTCTGATTTGGTTAGCCTAAATGTAGCTAAGACTGAATTCATGTTAATTGGTTCAAAACTGACACGATAACAAGTATAATTTCAAATTCGCAACCAAATGTTAAAATTGAAAACAAACCGGTTAAACATGTTTATGAATGGAAGAGTAATACTGAAAATATTTGCAAGAAAATAACAGCAGGAATCTCGGACGACATTTAAAAGAATTTGCTGATAAGCTAACACTTCTTTCTGTATATAATGCTATTGTTCGCCCATATACTTCGATTACTGTTGTGAAGTATGGGATGTGTTGGTGAAACACAATCAAAACGACTCCAAAATAGAGCTGCTCGAATTATCATGAATATGAGCAATGACATAGATCATTCTGTTGCTTTATAAACATTGGGCTTGGAGCAACTTTAATTAAATTAACAGAAAGGAAGAAAGCTAAATCAAAAATTATGTACAAATTATTAAATAAAATGGGCCCTGAGTCACTCACTAATCTTTGCACATAATATAAAGGTGAGATGACAAACTATAGACACTATAATCTTCGGAACATTTCAAATAGTCTTTGTTTACCACAACTGCGTACTAATAATATGAAAAATAGTTTCATGTATGACGGAGCATACCTTTGGAATTACATTTCAAAAGAAATTATGGAGAGCAAATCCCTTTCTTCCTTTCGAAAGAAAATCGCTACTCACATTGATAATAAATGTAAATAGATGTACCTGTAAATAGATTACTACTAATTGATTACGTTACTAGCTAATTTATTTAATACTATATCTTATATTTTGTAAATAGCTTTTAAATACTATACTTAGTCTTCTACACTTTTTTTGTACACGCCCCTCGTGGAAATCATGATCTTCGCCTTTAGACGGGGTGAGCGTGTTTAAATAAAGTTTTCTATCTCACCAATAATTCCGCACATTGTAACCAATAAATTATTGGCATTATTTTAGCATTATAACCATGCAATAAGTTATTCTATTATTGGATTGTAATACAATTGTAAGCGCATGTGTGTAACAGTCAATTATATGTCAACAACTAAGTTGTTTATACAGCATTGTTCAGGCAACAATGCTGTAACAACTTGTGAGATTTTTACGTGTGTACTAGTCCCCACATTCATAGTCTCTCTCATAGGACCCTAAGTAGACAAGGTTGGGGGTTAGGGACGGAGGAAATACGGACGGGGGGTTAAGGTTAGAAAACTCATTAGGCGGGGGGTTAGGGTTAGAAAACTCGCTAGCGGGAGTTATGGTTAGAAAACACTCTCCTCCGCAGAGGCTTCTTGCGCTTTTTTAGAGTTCGGGTAATACTATAGGTGGCCTATTATTGGGATCACAGGGTGTTTTGGGGACGCGTGGAGAGAATCGGGACGCGGAATTGCGAGCGCGCCCTCCCAGCCCGCCAGCCCGTGCTGCCCAAACTATTTGCCCGAACTCTAAAAAAAGCGCAAGAAGCCTCTGCGGAGGAGAGTGGTTAGAAACTCATTAGGCGGGGGTTATAGAAGACCCACCGCTGACACGTGGATGACTGATTGTTGGCGCACCTACTCGCGTGTTAAAACATGGGCGACAAGGGGTCAGCTTAGATTCCTTTATTCTGTGACCTGAGCGAATTTGTGGTAAGTATAAAAGGTTGTGCTTTTAAGTTTTATAATCAATTCGTTATGCCACTGCTCACTTGTGGTGGAAGTATTCATCAAGGTTATTCTCGTAGAAAACAGTGCTCCTATATCAATGCGAGAGAAAACCGAATATAACATCCCCTGAATTGAGTCAAATTGACATGCCCGCTAAATCATATTTATGGTCTCAAACTAACATTTGTAGTAGACATCGCTTTGTAATGCCCTACACGTAACCAACAGGGAGAGGGAGAACAGCAAATATAACATCCCCCTGAATTAACATGCCCGCTAAATCATATAATATATGGTCTCAAATTTTAGTAGACATCGCTTTGTAATGGCTTGCCCTTCGTGTACTTTGCCTTAACTGATGACCCTTACAAGAGGCAGCATTTCCGTTGCAATTTTAACTCCTAGTATCTTAATAATTTTACGAATTGACTCAACTCTGTGGCTTCTTTTTCCGGAAACTCGGAAAGCTCTAAAGCCGCCATACCGTGATCACCTTGAGCCCGCAATCTTTGTGTAAGTAATGGCGGGTGATTTCAAATTTCCAAACAATTTGCATCAAAAATAAATAATTTATTGAGAAGGTGCAGTAACTGCTTCTCAAAAAGATAAACCTTGTCTATGCTACAAATATATTTCTATTTAATTGTTGGTAAAGACTACGAAAATCATGAAACTGACTCTTTTTCCCAGCTGAATACGGAATAGATCATTCTTGTTTCCTAGGCATACAGTACCGAAATAAATATAGAATTGATGAAAAGTAGGTAAATCGTCTTCATTGAAGACTCTAAGGTGGTCCTTGGCAGTGTTCAGCAAAGTACTGATATTTTCTACTTAAGTAAAAGTAAAAAGTAACTCCTCAGTTTTTACTTAAGTAAAAGTAAAAGTATGGCCTGAAAATCTTACTTAAGTAAAAGTAAAAGTATGGCAAAAAAATATTCCAGAAAAGTACTTCTGAAACAAACTATATATTCTCGAACCACTAACCAACATGACAAATGATAATCTGGTACTGTACTTTGATCTGGGCACTGTTTGGCGGCGCCAACTCAACAGTTGTCAATCACATCACGTGCACAAACCAACTTCACGCGATTTCTCCACTCTAGATCTCTAGCGGATAGATAGAGACGTGGACCAAGTATTTCGCGACTCTGCGTTCCGAATTTCTTTTTTTACTTTGCCGATAAAACAAAAAGTAACGAAGTTAAAAAGTAATTATTTAACAAAAATTTTACTTTGTTACAACTAAAAAGTATTTGTTGAAAAATATACTTCGTTACAAGTAAATACTGATTTTTTTTACTTAAAGGATGAGTGTCCAGCTAATGCTTTGCGCGCTTGTGTTATTGTTTTGATTTGGGAAACTTGCTTCTAACTACCTCGGTTTATTACGTTTTCTTGTTGTTTTGTTATCTTTTTACGACATAATAAGCTGTTAAATGTCGTTTAAATCAGTTTGTGGTGATGTCTGACTCTGAGTTTGTTGAATATCGTGCCATCGTCTGTCAGCGTGTTCTATTCTCAACGGCTTCGATTACAACGGCCTTGTCCAATACAACGATTTACAGCAGTGAGGCTAGTGAGCGTTCGTTTCTAGCATAATATCTGTTCCTCTACTCACAGAATATATGGAATATAATGATCTTATACTATTGGCTTTTCCAGGAAACTGCGGTCTTGAAGGAAACTTTGAAATTCACGCATCAAACGGCAAACAACGAGCGACGGATACCTGTCTCAAAACACAATTCCACGGCGCACCGAGTGTAATCAAATACTATAAAAAATATGACAATAATAACTTACTACATTATCTCTGCTCTTACGAAAAACACAATTTGAGTAATTTACGGCAAGGATTGCTCAGTTATTGAAGGATTGGTTTACTTGTTCAATTTCGTGGCCCAAAAATGGCCGCGAGCAAGCTTGTGAGCACGCGAAGCATTAGCTGGACACTCATCCTTTAAGTAAAGTAACAAAGTAAATGTACTTCGTTACTGGCAAACACTGGTCCTTGGCAACTGTAAATAATTTGAAGTCAATATGACTGGCAGCCAGTCACAGTTTTGAAAGAACTATATGACTGGCAGTCAGTAATTATAACAATAATCCTATTGTACACACTAACCATAAACCAAATGCTAACCCTAAGTAACCTTAACCATTAAAAACCAAAACAAAAAATAATGAAAGAAAAAAATTCAAAGAAAAGTCACAAAAAGTGTCCATTGTGGGATTTGAACCTACAAGTTTCAGCATTGCAGCAGCTAGCACAGCAGGCTTAACAGTAAGTGAAATAAAAAGGTATTTAAAGTTAGGCTGATGCGGTATTGAGAAAAACCGAATACCAATACCAAAAAAAATACAGGTTATAATATTGAATATACCTAGGCTCCTCCACAGGCAACTCTGTGGCTTCTTTTTTCCGAGTCAAATCGCTTCAAACGCTGTGCGAGCAATGTTTTGGCTGGGATTGCAGGGAAGTATAGGGATTGTGAAGGGATTGGTCGAGAAAGAGGGGACAGCAGGGGATCCCCTGGCGCATTTCTCTGGCTCGGCCAAAAATGGCCAAAACAGCCTTGGAAGCTATTTGACTTGGATTAAAAGAAGCCACAGAGTTGCCTGCGGGAGGAGGCTAGAATATACAGATCAAATTTTTGCAAAACTTAGTAAGTGAACAGCACAAAATGTTATAAATAGCAGTCGCGCATGTTCACACAATGCTGGCCATGGACTGAAAAAGTCTATTAATGTGATAAATTTAAAATGTTTTATTTCTAATTTTCTAAAAATCCAGTTTGTAATTATAAGTTTTCTGTGATAAACACCAACATGTTCGCCTTGTCAGGCTTCAGTGAGGCTCGCTGCTGAGTCACAATCTCTCTTGTATACTTCAGTATGGCACTGTCGACTGGCAACTGCAATGAGCTGTATAAATTCTGACACAGAGTATGAGATCTATTCAAATCCATTTCAAAGCATTTTGACAGTTGAGAAGACATCCTTTGTCTTGCGATTTGTCCTTCTTGTAGAAAGGGTGGTTAAATTTTCCAAACTTTTAATATTAGCAAACTGCACACTATTAACAAATCACCTTGATTACATGGAGGGGAGTTGGCTGGGTACTGTATCCAAGCTGGCTCACAAAGCCAGATGCTTCCTGTTTACGCTGATGTTGTAAACATATTTATATTTTTGCATTTATATATTGCATTTATAATTTGAGCATGTTCACCTCATTTAGTATTGGACAATTGACAAATTACTGGCATGGTTAGTGAGCAAACTCAGATACCGAGGCAGCTCGCTTCCATGTAATCAAGGCCAAAAATCAGTTAGATTATGTGTATCTGGCTGGATATGTGTATCTGTATTACTCATGTAATATCAGGACAAATTACTACTCTGTCTTGGTTAATGACCCAACTTAGATACCAAGCCACCTTGCCTCCATGCAGGTGTGTACACTGTATCTGGCTGTGCAGACCAACTACCTGTGTGTGGTGAGGGACAATGGAAAATACATGGCTGAACATGCAAGCTGTCACTGGAAAACTAGCGAACACTTCATTGATTGGGTTGATCTGGATTAGAGTTGGTCTGGGTGTCAGATATGAGATGTTCATTTGTACTGCAAGCATTCACACACTCTTCTAACACTCTTCTGATAAACAAACTTCCCATAATGAGATCGACAGTGGGTTAACTAAAGTTACCTCAATACACTCAAAGCTTTCCAATGTGGCGTTTACTTCTTGCGTTCTTGGGTCTCTTCAGCATATTTACCTATCCTTTGCAACTTGTCTTTGTCAATGTTCATTGTCTTTCTCTCAACAGTTTTCAGGTTTAGAAGTTTTGAATAGCATTTTGCAGTACAATTTAATGACATATTTAAGTTTGTATGAGATTGTTTTGAATTTTGTATTGAATAGTATGAGCTGCTCTTTGAGATCGCGGACCAACCCGTTTCGAAATCGATCGTCATCTTTTAGTATAGCCATAGGTCTACCGTGATCAGCGTGTGCAGTTGTAAGCATAGTGAGCGTATATTCACGATCAATTCACGATTCAGTTACTTTCAGAATCTACCAACAGAGTCAGAGAACAACTCTAAGAAAAGCAAAGCTGTCGCAAAGAAAGAACTCGGCTATTGACCCGCAACATGCCTGACGGGAAATATTATTGTGCAATTTTGCAAATTTGTGGAACCCCAAAAATAATACTATTACTAATGAAGCAGAAACCTAGACTCGCGCTACCACAGTGGCCCGAGTAATTAACACACAACCGATAATATCGAAATTTTCGATATTTCCGGTATCTGAGAATTAGAATATCGAATATTCGTTATTTTAAAAATACCGGTAATTACCGAAATATCGATATACCGCATCAGCCTATTTAAGCCTGAAACACACTAGGCAGCCGCGTTGGTCGCGCGACCACGGCGACCACTTATGAGATGTTACTAAGTTAGTCGCGTTGGTCGCTTGAGCTTAGTTGGTCGCTTGAGCTTAGTTGGTCGCTTGAACTCATCGAATACTCGAGGGCTCATGCGGAAATAAACATAAAATTGTTGTTCATCGCCTCGCAGTTCTCGAACTAAATTGGAGAAATCGCACTGGTCTAACCTTCGTCTGTTGATTACGGACTGTCGGTCATATAGTTTTTTCAAATCCGTGACACTGGTCATTATAGTCACTAAATAATTTCACTGAACAATTAAGGCAAAAGCTTTTAACTCTTTCCTGTCCGGCCCAGTTAAAAGGGGTCATAGAAGACCCCCGAAGTCGTCAATCGAAAAACACGGCACACGGTAACGCAAGATTAAAAATTGAAATTCGACAAGCGCCAGGGAGATGAGATCAACTCACATGCCAAATTTAATTTGATTTCATAAACAACTCTGCGATTGGTTGCATTTTGAATTTTCATGATGCTACGCGGGCGTGCGAGATGGTCTTTTTTAGAAAAGTGGAAGTTTTTCAACCTGATTTATGATAATTAATGCTAATTTATATTAACATAATGTGTCTTGTTCGGAAAATTCAAAAGCATGGTAACAACCGGTTTATTGGGCTTTCAGAAAATGTATAGGTTTCGCAACAGTTATGGATATTTCCCGAGATACCAATAGAACAAAGAGGTAGTTCAATTTTGGATGTTTTTCAGCCGGACAGGAAAGAGTTAATAGTAAATACCATTAGTATATTAAAAATAGTAATATCTTACCCAAAATGTCAAATGGTAATTAGACCACAGTTCAAGATATGTTTCCATTTTCGGACAGTATGCTCTTTGTTTTAATACTGACTTAGCATTAATTCTTCGCATACTGACTCATCATGCTCTGGTGGAATACTAGTCTTAAATCTGCTGACAATATTAGATGACTGCTGGCTCAAGGTGATTCACGGTATGGCCTTTAGTGCTTTCCTATTCTTGCCTGTAATCCCAGCCAAAACATTGCTCACACAGCCTTGGACGTGATTTGACTCGGAAAAAGAAACCTGCGGAGGAGGCTATGTATGACCGGTGTAGCGGTCTGAGATTGTCACCATACTGAGTGCACATGCTCTTCGCAGTGGTTACAAACTCAGCATGTGTGCGAACGGTCTGAGATTGTCATCGTGCTGAGATTCTACCTGATCGTCTCTTTCAATCTAATTTGACTTTCCCATGAAAGTAAAAAGCCTTTAATTACTTTGTAAAGACTAAGAGCACACTTTATACCCGAAGGACGCACTGATCTCTCTGTTTCCCATGTTTATAAGAACCCGAGCAGAGCGTACAGTTGACGTATATTGTCGATGTTTGTCCGAATTTACATATAAATTATAACATAAGTTTGCATAGCTACCGTATGTTGTTATGTATTTTATAAGTTATAACTCATACCAAAACACAACAAAGAATACTTTCACAGTAAAAGTAGGTATAAATGTGTTTGCTTGAGCATGTACTGTAATGTATCATTTGATCGACGATAAAATATATCCAAAACAAGACGCCTGCTCAGGCGTTCACTCCGCCTGCAGGCAACGAAATATACACAAGGTGGCAAAATAAATGCCTATAAATAAATAAATTGATGGAACTGCTCAAGACTATAAAGTCCCTAAATGTCTATTGATGTCACTTGATGTACACAATTCACAAGGAAATTGCGCACGTGTACGCGCCAGTTTCTGACACCGACGACGAAAACAGACGCGGCCATTTTAAACCTCCGCGCCACCCTACGGGCACTCGGGCAGGCGGAGTAATTATTAAATATGAAGCCCAATTCTACTGCGAAATCCTATTAATATGATTCCAAATACACTCAAAGCATCAAGGATGCACACAATAATTTTGCAAACGAGCAGTGCAAACAATCAGTGCGCATGTTCAGACAATCTCAGCACGGTGACAATCTCAGACCGATATCGGTCCGTTATTTAATCAGCGAACGACTTTAAATACATTTTTATTTTGCTTTCTATTGAGCCTGCTGTCCTAGTGTAGTGGTTAGTTTCCAGGGTTCAATGGACACTTTTTTTGTTACTTTTCATTTAATTTATTTCTTTCATTTTTTTATCTTTGATTTTTAATGGTTGAGTTTTGTTTAGGGTTATGGTTAGGATTTGGTTGGGATTTGGGTTATGATTAGTATTTATATTAGAATTATTGTTACGATAATACTGACTGCTGGTCATATAGTTTTCAAATCTAAATGACCGGCTGCTGGTCATATAATATATAGCCTCATCTGCAGGCAATTCTGTGTCTTCCCAAACGGCGGCTTTCAACAATGTTTTGGCTGTGATCTTGATATTGGCTGAGCACGAAGGGACAAACGGGTCCGGGTCATATAGTCACATCGTTACTTTTATTTAGTCCGCGACTTTCAAGATGGAGGACGAACTAAAGAAAGCAGAATATCTTTCAAAAAATAATGATCCTGACCAAGCTATGGAACTTTTGTCTGCGATAGGTATGTTACCATTTTTACAAGGATTTTTACAACGATTATTTACAGTGTATTCGATAAGTTAAACATTTGTACCTTTTAATATACTCGCTTTACGAGCGGCGGGGCTAAAACGCAGGTAGCGGCCCAGCGGGTGGGTCGTGTCTCTTTAGTGTACCCAAAAGGTCGGAAATGTGAAGAGATGACTCTGGAAACAACCCCAAAACAACTAAGATCCTAACCCCCCGCCTAACGAGTTTTCTAAGGTTTAGCGTTAGAAACGGCTCGCTACCCGCGTTTTAGCCTCGCCTCGTTACGAGCCTGACTGCATTCTGAGCCCTTTCTGCCAAAGATATTTGGTGGCCCGTTGTCGAGCTTGATGAACTGTTTACGACCGATTTTGGCATGAAATTTGTCAAGAACGATGAAATGGCGGACATTTTAATGGTAAAACAATAGAGTAAATAGTAAAAACAGCATCTGTTTTGTGGCTGTAGTGTAGGCGGGATATTAGACGTTGATAGAATGGATAGCCTGCATTCTGATGTTCAAATGAGATGACCTATGACGTCACATTGCACAACATTTTAACATTTTGGAAAATCGTGTATACATGTATTTTTAAGATTATTGAAGGAAATCACGTGAAACTTTGAATGTGCATACATACCACTAAACTGGAGAAAATCGTTCTAATTTTATGGTCGCCGTGGAAAATGATTAGATTCCAGTCCTCATGATTTGCAAAACAACATTTGTTTTCTCTTCGCTGGTACTGGTTGAGTAGATTTGTACTAACTTAAATAATTCCGTACTAAGCATGTTTATTACATGACTATGAGGTTGCATAGTTTACACAAGATATTCAATAAAGTTATAAGGAAGTGGTTAGTCCAACAATTTGTAGGGATATTTAGGGTTAGGGATAGTTAGGGTTAGGATTTAGGGTTTAGGGTTAGGATTAGGATTTAGGGTTTTTTAGGGTTATTTTGTCGCAATTTTGTACAGTGATGTCGGACCGGGAGCATTTAGCCTATGGGGTCCGATGTCGGACCTGTATCCACGGCGATAAAGTTATGGCGTCTCCCCCAAGAAATCCATCTTTAATTAACAGTCTAACAGAAGGTCTTTGATGGAAATCTCGAATTTATTTTAATTATCTGGAAAATTACCCATTTCTCCCCGAAAAAATACTGTAGAGATAGAGATTTTCTGTATGATTATAGTTTGATTTTACATTGATTAAACTATGGCAGAGCGCTCCACTTACAACGTCGAGGAACATATTGTCATATTTGCGCAACTACTTCGCGCATATTGTAATGAAACCGCTGACTGTAGTGAATCTATCATCAGACGAACGTATCTCTTTGTCTCTCCTTCCCTCCCTCTCCCTCCCTTGTCATAGTATTGAGTTACTTATTAATGAACTGTACTTGATTGACACGTTTGACACGTGATATATACTGATAATCACATTCATAGACGATGTACTTGATAAAAGGAGAAACATACTAAATACAGGATACAGAATGTATTACATCCTTCCCTCTCCTTCCCTCTCCCTCCCTAGTCATAGTATTGAGTTACTTATTAATGAACTGTACTTGATTTACACGTTTGACACGTGATATACTGATAATCACATTCATGATAGACGATGTACTTGCGTTAGATGTATACCAGCAGATATTATTATATAAAAGGAGAAACATACTAAATACAGGATACAGAAAGTATTACATGGTGTCGGAAGTATAGATTGCACACCCACGAACGCTGTAGGATCAACAGGCCGCCGGTAAGTGCATAATATACAAAGAAAAAGAAACCACAACAAACATCGAACAGTGATCGTGTGATCGAGAAATAATATCAGTCTAACATGGCCACGGCTTTCACACCACCCATAAATGAACTGGCAAGCTGATGACATCCCGGACGAATTCGCCAGATTCAAACAATATTGTGGTCTTATATTCGACGACCCATTCTCGAAGAAAAACCCAAGCGAAAAAGCTTCGTTCATTCTGCTTTGGATAGGTCGCCAAGGTGTTGAAATATACAATAGTTTCACCTGGGAAGACGAAGCAGACAAAACAAAACCGGAGACCATCTGGTGTAAATACGAACAACATTTGGCGCCTAGAAGCAATTACAGGCTAATACGATACCAACTCAAACAGTCAAACGACGAGAATACCGACGATTTCCTGGCCAGATGTCGCAACCAAGCGGCGAAATGCAAATTCCGCGACCAACGCGAAATCGATGAGCGCGTAATCGAACAACTCATCATTGGCATTAAACATAAGAAAGCTCAAGAACGAATCCTGGAGAATACCGAAACTCTGACCCTCGATCAAGCCATAGGCTATACACGAACATACGAAGCGACTCTGGAACATGTTGCGAAATTACACAACAACGACGTTCAAAGCATACACAATATCGGAAAATTAGAAACCAGCATAAAACGGAAGTGCGGAAATTGCGGAAACGAACATGAACCGAATAAATGCCCCGCGAACCAACTCGGAAACGACAACGCGCAATACAATAGAGCGCACACAAATCCAACGGATAACCGCGGTAATAGACGCGTCCACGCGCTAGAAACCGAGGACCCCAATGAGGAATTCGACACGCTGCTTTTCGAATCCATTCACATACATATAGCATCACACCCGGGCAGGCAGGCAAGTGAATCGAACAGAAAAGAAATATTCGTCAATGTCGAAGTTACGTTGCCCAATACCGGCAACCATCACGCCCTCCTAAAAGCGAAGATCGACACCGGAGCACAAGCCAATATCTTACCTCTAAGATTATATCGCACCATGTTTCCACAGAATATCGGGAAAGACGGACGACTAAAAGCAAATGCGCTGAAAGAGTCCAACACGTTCTTGACAACATACGGCGCATGAGGGGCAACACACAACCGCGACATTCTACGTCACAAATGTGCCGGGCCGGGCAATCATTGGTCTACTCACAGTAGTAGAACTGAAACTCCTGTCTCTGAACTGTCTTATAGAGAAAAATACAACGCTAGAGAACAAAACGCTACCACCTAACAACGACCCAATCAACGCCAAAGAACGCCTGATCGCACAACACCCATCTTGTTTCGACGAAATCGGTAAATTCCAAGGTGAATACCACATTACCCTAGACCCAACACTCCACCTGTCATTCACGCACCCAGACGCGTACCAATAAGCCTGCGAGACGACATCAAACGTGAACTCGACGACATGACAGCCCAAGACATCATAACCAAAGTACGTGAAGATCAACCAACTGCATGCAACGGAAAATTGAGAATATTCCTCGATCCAAAGGATCTGAACGCAGCCATCCAAAGAGACCACCACGTGACACCGACCCTTAGAAGAAATCCTGCCCAAACTCAGTGGAGCCAAGTCTTTCACCATCGTCGACGCGAAAAGCGGGTACTGGAACGTAGTCCTCGACCAACAATCCAGTTACTTAACAACATTCAACTCACCATTCGGCAGATACCGATTCAAGCGCATGCCATTCGGGTTGAGGATGTCGCAAGATGTCTTCCAGTCGTAGATTGACCAGACATTCGAGGGCTGCCAAGGCGTCGTGGGGACCGCAGATGACATCGTCGTGTACAGTCGTACAGAAGAAGAACACGACTGCCACCTACGAGGCATGATAAAGAGATGCGAGGAAACCGGTCTAAAGCTTAATCCCGACAAATGCCACATCAAACAACCGAAGATCAAGTTATGGAATCATCTGTGGTGAAAGTGGAATACAACCTGACCGAAACCAATCGACCGCCGCGAACTACAAACCTTCCTCGGTCTTGCGACATACATGGGACCATTCACCCAGAGCTTGTGTGCCCTAACATCACCCCTGCGAGAACTCCTGAAGGGAAACGGCAAATTCATATGGAATGCAGATTACCAAGAGGCATTCGACAAGGATCAAAGCTTCTATCAGCAAAGAAACCACGCTAACCTACTTCAACGAAAGCAAGGGAGTTACCCAGCAAGTAGCCGCCTCAACAAAAGCCCTCGGAGCAGCTCTCACCCAAGACGGCAAGCCCGTAGTCTTCGCCAGCAAAGCTCTTACAGATATCGAGACGAGATACGCGAATATCGAAAGAGAGCTCCTGGCAGTAGTGCATGGATGCGAAAAATACCATACATATCTGTTCGGACGCCACTTCACCATCCTAAGCGACCACAAACCACTCGAGAGTCGAGAGCATACACTTGAAGCACCTTACAGGCTACAGCAGCCCCGCCTCGTCTACAGAGGATGCTACTGAGACTACAACCCTACGACCTCCGTTCATGGGAAGGAAATGTTGCTGGCAGACGCACTATCCAGGCTATCACCGGAGGAGAAGTTACCCATCGCGGACATGAACGTCCAGATACACGCGCGCTTGCTCGAACCCCAAACCCCCACAGTTCAGTTGCGCAATCCTACAGAAAATCAAGGAGAATACCAGCAACGATGACGAGCTAGTCACCCTCAAACGAATCGTGTATGAAGGCTGGCCAACCACCATCAAAAAAGTCCCCGACACAGTCAAGCCATACTGGTCGTACAGAGATGAGATAGCAATCGATGATGGAATAATTATGAAGGGCCACCGAATAATCATACCCACCACCCTACAAGGAGAAATACTAACCAAGCTCGTATCACATCAAGGCGCAGAAAAAACCAAGCTCAGGGCGCGATCCTCCGTGTATTGGAAGAATCTCAATAACGACATCGATCAGATCACGAAATCGTGTCCTACCTGCCACGAATTCCAGGCGAGCCAGACTAAGGAACCACTCATACAGACGGAAATACCACCGAGACCTTGGCACACAATCAGCACCGACATTTTCCACCTGGATGGCTCAGAATATCTATTGGTAGCAGATTACTACTCCAAGTTCCCCTTCGTGAAAAAGATACCCAAAGGGCAGAGCAACAGCAGAACCATAATCGGAATGGCGAAACAAATATTCAGCGAACACGGCATCCCAAAAGTAGTAAGGTCCGACAATGGTGCACACTACTTCAGCAACGATTACAAGGCATTCGCAAAGGCATACGGCTTTCGATATGTCACCAGTTCTCCCATATACCCACGCAGCAACGGGTTTATTGAGAGACAGGTGAAGACGGTGAAGACACTACTGGAGAAGGCGAAGAAGACTAACACAGACCCGGACTTAGCCCTCCTATGTCTACGTGCCACACCAATCGATTGCAAACTCCCATCACCTGCAGAACTTTTACTTGGCAGAAAAGTACAAGATAATTTACCACGTTTTATCCCGGGAAGCAGTGACAACGACGAAGTCACCAGTGGACTAATGCAAAGACAAGAACTACATAAATACTACCACGATCGCAACACCAAATCGTTACCCGTCCTTCAACCTGGCCAGAAGATATCCATCCAAGACCCGGCAACGTACAGATGGAAACCAGCAGTCCTCAAAGAAAAGCTCGATGATGTACCAAGATCGTATCGAGTCACCACTCCAATATAAGCGGATATATAAGCGCTTAGATGCTTTCTTCGCTATCATGTCGACGTTGTCACTCCACTCGAGCTGGTGATTAAGGGTTACACCAAGGACCTTGAATGATGATACAACATCCAGTGGTGTCCCACTGATGTACATGTATAGAGGGGAAATATCCGGACTCTTGCGAAGGAAATTAATCGTCATTTCCTTACATTTCTTAACGTTCAATCGCATATCATTGCTCTCTGCCCATTGTTGAATCTTGTCCAAGTCAGACTGTAGAGTCGACTGATCGTGAACAGATAGAGACTCAGAAATTGTGACATCGTCAACGTACTTCCAGTGACTTGTTCTTAGAGACTTCAACTCAAGGTCATTGATCATGATAAGGAATAACATCGGGCCTAACTTGGTTCCCTGGGGGACACCACCATTTACGCGTACCCAATCAGATTGAACTCCATTGATCTTGACTTGTCAGTTGTCTGTCAGAGAGAATGTTACAAATCCATGGGATAAGACATCTCCTAACCCCTATAGATATCAGTTTCTCGATTAACAAGTTGTGGTTTATTCGGTCAAACGCCTTACTAAAATCAAGGAAGCACACTCTAAGATAGTGTGAAGGGGCGTCGAGAGTATGCAACCAGTTGTTGACGATGTCTATATGACAATAGCTTGTAGATGAACCCTTTAGGCTACCAAACTGCTTGGGATCTATTTTGTGGTTAACGTCGTCCATCATCCACTTAACCACGAAATCTTCGAGAATCTTTGACAAACATACTGTTAGAGCTATGGGACGGAGTTCGTCTTCACAAGAGACGGGTTGAGTTTTAGGAACCGGAGTGATATAAGCATCTTTCGAGTCAGATGGAACTATTTCCGAAGATAAAGACTCGTTGAAGATGGTTGACACAGGTTCAGCTAACTCGTATGCAAAATATTTGATTATGCGATTTGGGATACCATCTGGGCCATGGAAATACCATTGGGATACATCTGGGCCATGAATACCATTTGGGATACCATTTGAGCCATTTGAACAGAAAAAATTAAGGAATTTATAGGAGTTTTAAAAGATTGTTTAATTAAAATATACAATCGAGGTATATACATATATGTCTACTTCAAACTCTCCCACATTCACTACAGCAGTGTATATATTAACACATCCAAGCTTTACTGATATATAGTGACTGCCGCATAGACAGTACATATATAAATCTAACCAGTACATCATTGTAACCTTCGCTCTCCATCTGAGTCTCGGTGGCTCAATGGTTAGAGCGTCTCACCGGCAATGAGGTTACAGGTTCGATTCCTGTTCGGGACTCAGAATCATTTTTCTGAGGATACGAGCTTGACGATCGTCCATATATCGTCTGTCTACTCTGAGTTCTTCCACGTTCACTACAGCGGTGTATATTTAACACACAGCACAAACTGATAATAGTTTATCAAAGATTACGACGATGTAAATGAGTACGTCAACATTATATGACCATACAATCACGTGTCTCTTATTTTCTCTGCTGTGTTACTGAATTTTGTGGCAATTTATGCAGACTTATGTTTTGGTTTTTGGTGAATTTGCAATCTGCATTCTCTTCTACCTTGACCCTGAGGTGTATTATCCTATTATCTTAGGAGTAGAGGTGCACATAATGTTTTAACGATGTTTCTGTGAATTTTTAAATTATTAAATTTTAAATTCTTATTTCAAGAATTATTGAGGGCTCAAGCCCCCCTGTTAAATTATCTTTACTCACACAAAAATCGCTCTCGGTCTGTCATTGCGACTTAATTGTGAGAGCAAAAGCAATTCGTTTGACAAGAAATATACGAATGTTGTCTTAAAAGATCAGAATTTGACATTTTTAAGCTTTTTAAAAACGTTTTAACAACCTTTTGTTTGATTTTAAAAATGGCGGCAAAATGGCCGTGAAGTGCTTAACTCTTTCCTGTCCAGTCAAAAGGGGTCATAGAAGACCCCCGAAGTCGTCAATCGAAAAACACGGCACACGGTAACGCAAGATTAAAAATTGAAATTCGACAAGCGCCAGGCACATGAGATCCACTCACACGCCAAGTTTGATTTGATTTCATAAACAACTCTGCGATTGGTGGCATTTTGAATTTTCATGATGCTACGCGGGCGTGCAAGATGGCATTTTCTAGATAAATGGAAGTTTTTCAACCTGATTTATGATAATTAATGCTAATTTATATTATCATGATGTGCCTTGTTGGGAAAATTCAAAAGCATTGGTAACAGCCGGTTTACTGGACTTTCAGAAAAGGTCTAGATTTCGCAACAGTTATGGATATTTCCCGAGATATCAATAGAACAAAGAGGTAGTTCAATTTTGGATGTTTTTCAGCCGATGTTTTTCAGACAGGAAAGAGTTAAAGGACATTGGCAACAACAAAAAAGTACTTTTTAGATCAAAGTAAATAACCGGAATATTGTAGTTTGATAAAAATGCTCGTAATGCGTATTAAAGGTGAATTAGGGTTGTCTGTCACATGAACTGTGACGTCATGTGCTGGGTAAAGTTGTCAGTGTTGGTGGAAATGCAAAGCAATTAAAGGACATTGGCAACAAAAATCAAGTTTGAAAGAACTCGTAAAATGATAGAGTAACACCCTTTTACAACTTTTCCGTATTTTACTTCGTTTTTGAAATATTTCAGTTGGTTTGATATGTAAATGAGATGGTCTCTGACGTGAGAATTTTCACTCATTACAAAATGTCTTATATCTCAGTGATTGCTAAGTTTACAAATATAATTAGTATCAAGCATAAAGTGTAAGTTTTAGTTTCTCCACATGATTAACCTACACCACTCATGAGTCGACGGAAAATTGTCTCGAGTGGGATTTGAACTCGCACCTTCGGGATTTCGGTCCGCAGCTCACCCATTTAAATGACGAAAACTTAAATGGCGACAACTTAAAGGACATTGGCAACAAAAATTAAGTTTGTCTAAAATGAAAGAACTCGTAAAATTAGTCCCATCTTCAAGCAATCAATGAGATATAAGACATTTTTTAATGTGTGAAAATTCTGTACCCTGCACCTGACGTCAGAGACCATTCATTTACATATCAAACAAACTGAAATATTTCAAAAACGAAGTAAAATTCGGAAAAGTTGTAAAAGGTGTTACTCTATCATTTTACGAGTTCTTTCATATTAGACAAACTTAATTTTTGTTGCCAATGTCCTTTAATCTTCTTCTCGACGTTATTTTAGTAATCGCTATTACAACATAAACTGGGCAACACGGCTCCACAATAAGTAGCACAAAAGTATGAAATACAACACCTCCCAGCTCATGACGTCATGGTCTGCATATCCAAAATGGCGGCGTTTTTACTTGGTTTATTCAACTTTTAAGATCTGTTGCGAGCATTTTCATAGCTACAAACTACTATATTCCAACTAGCTAAGTCATATACTTAGATATAAAATACTCGTACTTCTAAATGTTCATGTTTATCGACAATATTAAAGTGCCCCTGTGATCAAATTTTTGGTATCCCGAATTTTTACATATTTGTAAAGAGCATGGTGTTCTTACTTAACTTGCCAAATTTTAAGCAATTGCGAGCATGGGAAGTTGCCTTTATCTCTTGTTTTTATACGAGATTATACGGCCGCCATTACTCGAACATGTTCCGGACGCTTAGGTTGCGATTAGAGGAAGTGACGTCAAAGACTCAACACGTGGCTAGTTATTGCGTTCGACGAAGGAGAACGCATTCTAATCTTGCATGTTATGGGTTACCCTGTGCTTTACAGCTAAAAGAAATCAAGATAAAATCTTTCCCCTTTTTGAATAAATTACCGTTTTGGAATTTGGAATAAATTATGCATCAGTACTAGCTAGGAAAATGCTGCCTCGGGACTAACACAGGAGCAGTGGATACGAAGTTGCCTGTAGAAGTGTTCAGGATTACGCATGCCAGCAGAATGATGCTAGGAATTTTCTATAGCATGGAGGATCAAATAAATAGAATGTAGAATATAAACCACGTATAAAGGCGATCATATAGCCTTGTAATAAATAACATGTCATATGGTAATCATATGGCGCGTTTATAATGTCAAAATTCAATCTGATCATTTGAACACCATACATCGTATCTAATTCGAACAACATTTACTCGAAACGTGCAAGCCTCGCGAAGTTATAAATTTTCCATTCAAGCGATACTTTGCCAAATCGAACTTCACGATTGTAATGTTTGCTGACTTATCTAGCGGTCATATTTCAAATCGAACTAACGAACGGGAATGTGGGATGTCATCATGTCACCGTTGTCAAAAACATTGAGGTTTATATAGTGTCTCCTTGAGTTAAGACGCTGTCGTTTGTTGCCGTGTTCCAGTCGATAACAATCTAAACCACGTATCAAGTCAATCATATGGTCCAATCCATGGCCTTCTCATTTTAAAATAACATACGGTATAACGGTAATCATATGGCGCGTTTATAATGTCAAAATTCAATCTGATCATTTAAACACCATACGTCTAATTCGAACAACATTTACTCGAAACGAGCAAGCCTCGCGAAGTTATGAAACTTTTGCCAAATCGAACTTCACGATTGTAATATTTCTGAATTGAACGATTTACAGGTATAGACTGGCGGTCAACTTTCAAATCGAACAAACGAACGGGAAGTATACCTTCCTAATACTAAAATAACGTACGGAAATCACTCAGGATGTCACCGTTGTCAAAAACATTGAGGTTACAGTGTCTCCTTCAATTAAGACGCTGTTATATCTTTATTAGCTTTATTTATTTTCATAATTCGTTACAGCATAATTACCGATCTCATTCGCCATTTACTGGTCCACATGCGTCGAATGCAATTAGATAATTACTCCTAGTATATGAATATAAAGCTACTTGGGGAAAACTTTCTATTGTAACTTGTCGTATAATTCGTATAATTTCCATAAAGCTTTGTCACATGTTGAGTCTTTGACGTCATAATCACATACTCTGCTGTGGAATCGCGGGCTCGTCTGGAACTAGTTTTGAGCAATGGCGGACAAAATTTGTGCGACTTTCGAGGTTAAATTTCTTGTGATAGAATGTTTGTTGTTCAATTTTTTTGGAAAATGCGAACATTTATCAACATAAAATGATGTTCTGTAACAAAAAATAGCCATTTTAGCAAAGTAAATCGAAGGAAACGTTTATGTAAATCAGGAGGATTTTGTGGCAATTGAAACACCAGGCGGGAACCGTAATTTAAAAATAAATATTAAAGCCCAGCAAATGACTTTTAGACAAGACATGACAGAAATTTGAAATTTATTAGCTAACGTTTCGTTGCGACATGCAACATCTTCAGAGCGATTTAAATTATTTGATACAAGTATAGGTATAGATTATTACATTTATACACAGTTCATTCAGTATTAGGTTACAAAACGGACAAAAAATTTAAAAAAATATTACAACGGTCAAATATATATATGATAACGATTAGTCAAGAGATTAAATTCAAATGTTGGCCAAGTTAATGAAACTTAAGTTAGGGTTAAGTGGGATTAAACAAAGTTAGAATAGGGAAAGTACTGGGACAGAATTTATGTTGGCGTTGAGACTTAGCTTAAGTTTTGAAATCATAAGACTTTCCCTGAGTAACAGTTCAAATTTATAAGAAGAGGAAGTCTGAAAAAGATATAGGATGACCAGTAGAATGCTTGTGAGAGAGAACACTGGACATAGAACACACCTTTTTTAAATGTTATTTTATAATTCTCTTTATTGGTCTTTAATCATTTTCGATAGTAATTGGTAAGAATAGTTGTTTTACAACATGGTAGTTTCTCTTTAGTGATAATATACTTGGTTAACCATTAATATTATAACCATTAATATTATTAGAGTTGGGTCACCGCTGTGGCGGCATCAAGGATTAATTCATGATGTTTTCTTTGTATTTTTCTAATCAAAGTGAAGCAAGAAGTCCAACCTGATAACGAAGATGGTCTTCGAGTAAAAGAACAAGCAGTTTTAGATTTGGGAACATTATTGGCAAAGCATGGTCGAGCTGCAGGTGATTATTGATTTTGCATTGTAATTTATCAGGATTGTTGCACATCAGCATCTACATACGGCATAGAAAGTTTACGTTGGTTTAATAATGCTTTTTAAGTGCTACTGAGATGAAAAATTCGTCTATCCAATTTTATTTTATCTAAAAACATTTTGAAAATGAAACAAAATGGCCTTCTCGGTTTTTCTAGAGATATTCAGATTTTTGAAACATGCAAATTAGATGCCGTATGATGTCATTTTCTCACATAGACAATGTTTTGAAACTTTGCACATGCATGCCAATAATGATAGTGCACACCACTGTGAAGTATGTTGTTGCCAAGGAAACAACTAGGAGTCTTCCAACTAAAAAAACTAAAATCTTAATCCTGTCTCTTTTTTACAAAATAAGATGATTTAGACCTCTGGAATACAATATCTACGTGTGTACGAATCTTCGAACCTATGCACTGCAGTAAACGTTATTTCATAGAGGAGAAATAAACAATTTTTGTTTTACAAATGAAAGAGATCTGACACCAAGCGATCTCCATGCCAACATCATACTATGCACATTGGTGTGTACTTTCATCATTCCACTTGTTATTTCCAGATATATTTCTCATTTAGTAATTTTATTTTGTCTACAGGTATGTGAGCAAATGATGTCATAGGGCATCTTTGCATGTTTCAAAAACCTGAATATCTCTGGAACGAGATGACGCGTTGAGAAACCGAGAAAACCATTCTGTTTCATTTTCAAAATACTTTTAGATAAAATCAAAATTGGATAGGCAAATTTTTCATCACAGTAGCACTTAGTGTTCAAGTGAACAGGTGCAAAATGTCTCAATGGAGTATGCATTTATTACTCGCTACTGTGGTAGCACAAGTCTTAAATTCGGCTTCATTATAATTTTTTTTATTTTTGGGGTTCCACAATTTTGAAAAATTGCACAATAATACTTCCCGTCAAGCTTTTGTGAACCGTGAGGCATGTTGTGGGTCAATAGTCGAGTTCTTTCTTTTCGACAGCTTTGCTTTTGGTCGAGTTGTTCTCTGACTCTATTGGTTGATTTTGAAAGTAACTGACTTAATCAGCAATGTGGCTGACAACTGTGTTGATCGTGAATCCGCTCACTATGCTTTCAACTGCACACGCTGATCTCGGCAGACCTATACTAAAAGACGATGAGCGATTTCAAAACGGGTTGGTCCGTGATCTCAAATTCAGCTAAACATGTCGTGTTTATATTACCCGAAGACACGTATGTTATGCACTTGGACTCGGTAATTCCAAATCTGTTTTCAGAATTGAAATCGACTAAATATTGACCGAGATAATGTTCAAAAATCAACGACGAAGCTGCCTTCCTATTGCCAATTAATTTCTAAGTGCATAAGCAGGTTATTACGAAGGGTATACCGTTCGCGTAATATAATAGACACGTAAGTTATGTATTTGGACTCGGTAATTCCAAATCTGTTTTCAGAATTGAAATCGGTTGAATATTAACCGAGATAACGTTCAAAATCTACCATGAAACACATTTTCCGATTTGTGATCAACAAATACATGGCGTGCGAGGTCTGGGGACCATGGATGTGAGAAATCCAGCAGGGGGGTTAGGATGAAACTTTTAATAATAATAATAATTTATTAACTTATATTGCTCAGCTATACATATAAATGATCAGATGCGCATTACATCAGGTGAAAAAGCATATAAATAATAATAATAAATAATTATATAATAATTTACAATTAAAATCATCCAATTTACCAAATACCTAATATATCATATAAAAATAAAATATAGTAATTTATAACATCCATATGTAAAGAACATTTGAGAAAAACTCAATGTTCTTTAGTGTAAGCTAATCTAAAAAGGTAGGTTTTTAGATGTGATTTAAAACTATTTACATTCGTGATCATACGTAATTCTCTGGGCAGGGAGTTCCAGAGCTTGGGTGCAGCAACAACAAATGCTCTGTCTCCTAACGTAACTTTAGTTCTAACAGTTGGCATAGCAAGTAGAAGACTATCCGATAATCGTAAGCGATAAGAGGACTTCTTAATGGAAAGTAGGTCACTTAGATATGTTGGCGCGAGACCATGAATAGCTTTGAAAGTGATCAGCAACACTTTAAAATTGACACGGGACCTAATAGGCAGCCAATGTAAACCATACAAAAGCGGCGTAATATGACAAAGCCTCGGTGCATTACAGACCAGCCTGGTTGATGCATTCAGAACTCTCTGCAGTTTACCCAGCTGACAGTCAGGTAACCCATACAGTAGGCTGTTACAGTAATCAACTCGAGATGAAATAAAAGCATGAATAAGCGTTTCCGTTGCTTCTTGGGAAAGGTACTTGCGGATTCTTCTAATATTATGTAGATGGTAGAATGCTGTACTGCACAACTTACTAATGTGACTAGACATAGTGAGCTGTGACTAGACATAGTGAGCTGTGAGTCGAACCACGACCCCAGGTTCCTAGTAACCGCTACAGGACAAATCTCCATGGATCCAACCTTGATACTCTCGATATTTACTTTGGCTAATTGAGGCTTAGTACCTAGGATTAAAAATTCTGTTTTGTCATCATTTAGAAGTAAGTTATCAGTGGCCAGCCAGTCATGATTAGGGTTACGATTGGCATTAGGATCTTTTACAACAACAGTGTTTCATCACATATTCGACCTGGTACTGATTTCCTTTGTCTTTACTTCATGAATTATTAATGATTTGAGATGATAAATATTCCAATTTGCACATGCCGCCGATCGCGGCGTAACTGCAAAAAAGTGGTCGCACAAAGCAGCTTCTTGCTCAGTTATGCTATTCGGGGAGTAATTCTCGCCAATCATGATCAGAGTTTCAGAAGTTTACTGTAGTTAAACTGTAGTTAAGAGACAACTGGGCCCAGTTTAGCTGAACAATTTTAACCAGAAACATCTGACCACTGACAAATGCACCATCTTGAGCGCCATGATGGCCGCCGGTTTATATTCTGTGCTCCTAAGTATTTTAATATTTTCTACAATTCGATCGCGATTTTACCCGGAGTTGCGTCCTCTTTTAATGTCCAAGAACGTTATCTTCATGGAAACACATAGATTGCATAAGGATGGGCAATATTTTGGTTGTTTTGAGCCTGTCTTAATTCAGCGAGTCAAGATTAATCGAAGCGAACTCGAATCTCAATTCAGGATTTCGCTCGCCGTTGTCAAGTCTACAAAACACGGAGTGACATGTTTGGTTCTCCCATCAAAGCCATTTCAAGTTGACCTGACAATATGTGTTGATATTTCTTCCAACCCAGGGCCTGGCTTTCAATCTGGATTGAGGGTAGCAGAGAACATTGGAAATCAACACAAACCTACACATTTAGCTGCCATTACTGGTAATTACCATAAGTATAATTATTCCAAAACAGAATTGGTTTCGCTCAGGAAATATGGCACCGTTCACTTGCCTTATCTAGTGATAACAAATCTTAAACAACAAGGACTTTTTCGCACTCGTGGTGTTCGTAGTGGAAAACTGGTGCGGCTTAGAAGAGAGAGACAGATTTCTAAACGAGTTACATTTATACGAAGACCGAAATTGAATCAGCCGTCCCAAGGGGCTAACCTATCAAACCTAATCAACATCAAAATAGATAATTGCAAGCTATGGACAAGCATTAAGTTTGCTACGTGGAACGCGCATTCTCTGAATAAAAAATCTGCTTCGATCTGCGATTTTATTATCACGAAACATCTGGATATCCTTGCCATCACAGAGTCTTGGCTTTCAGGAGATTATCACGACAATAATACTGTTGCTGAGATCTTAAATACACTGAAAGACTTTAAGTTCTACCATGTCCCTCGTATAAACAGAACAGGGGGTGGGATAGGAATTTTCCTGCGTAAAGGTTTCGTGGTTGAAGAGAATGAGCGCTCCAATTTTTCATCCATGGAGTATATGGACCTTGGCATTAGCCATGGTAGTTCATATATTAGGCTAGTGACGATTTATAGACCTCCGCCGTCGAAAAGAAACAAGGCAACACCAGCTATGTTTTTCAGAGACTTCTCGTCACTTCTTGAAATAGTCACTGTGACATCAGGCTATCTTATGTTAGCCGGTGACTTTAACTTTCATATGGACTCTACCACTGACCATTGTGCGGCGTCGTTTAAGGATATATTGGAGTCTGCTGGCCTTAAACAACATGTGTTACA
Organism: Chrysogorgia sp. JL179-B06; assembly: GCA_035772405.1. NCBI lineage: Eukaryota > Metazoa > Cnidaria > Anthozoa > Scleralcyonacea > Chrysogorgiidae > Chrysogorgia > Chrysogorgia sp. JL179-B06. Next base: position 321,602 of record JAYKKM010000137.1, read on the forward strand.
TCCCACTCATCGTAGCGGCCATACCCTGGATCTAATCATCGATCGAGAGGAAAATCAAATGTTATCTGGTTTTTCCATTGTATCTGACTTACCATCGGATCACAATGCTGTGGTATGCTCAGTTGCCTTTGCAAGACCGAAATCTTCAAAATCTCACTTCCAACATCGCTGTCTACGGGACATGGATATGGATAGTTTTACGTTAGATCTGACCAACTCGCAACTATTATGTGGTGACTTCCCCTCAGATGCCGAAACGCTTGTAAATTCATACAATTCTGTACTACAAGATACATTAGATAAACACGTGCCAGAGATCTCACGTTTTATCACGCTACGTCCACACGCACCCTGGTACAATGAAGAACTGCGCGCTGCCAAGCGTGAAAGGCGTCGTTGTGAGCGAGCTTTTCGAGCTTCATGTCTTGTAGTACACAAAGAAATCTACCGGCAACAATGTCATGTCTATACCAAACTACTAGAAAATGCCAAGGTTCAATATTACAAGAGCAAGATTGAGAATCTGAATCAGAAAAACCTCTTCCGTCTGATTGATGGCATGTTCAAGATAAAACCTATACGTCCTCTCCCATGCCATGACTCTCCCGAGGAGCTTGCAGAGAGGTTTAGTTTTTATTTTTTGGATAAAATTGAAAAACTTCGCCAAAAGTTGTCTCTGTTATCTGAAACGGAAATGTCTAGTAATACCAACTACTCCTGCTGCAGTACATTCGCAGAATTTGACGAGGTTCCCATGGAAAACTATACGCAGGGTTATTATGGACTCACCATCTAAGTCCTGTCCATTGGATCCGGTACCAACTAAGATTTTGAAATCATGCATTGACACAGTATTACCTATAATTACTGCAATTATAAATTCATCATTAAGTTCTGGAGTCTTTCCTACTGTTCTCAAGAAAGGTCGCGTTCTACCTTCTATCAAAAACATGTCACTAGATTCTGATGAATTCAGTAATTTCCGACCAATTACAAACCTTGCCTTTCTATCCAAAGTTCTGGAACGGATAGTCGCCCGTCAGTCTCACAACTACCTCGTTAATAATAGTCTCTATCCTAGTTTACAATCAGCCTATAGAGAACATCATAGCACAGAAACTGCACTTTTACGTGTACATAACGATATCCTTCGTGCCATTGATAGTAAGGAAGAAGTCATTTTAGTCCTCCTCGATTTATCGGCTGCATTTGATACCATCGACCATGACATTTTGATCAACAGACTAATCACTCAGTTTGGTTTCTCTGGAACAGTTTCTCACTGGTTCAAGTCATACCTTCATGGTCGCACACAGAAAGTTGTCATAGGAAATGTAGAGTCAGATCCCCAACCTCTTACGTCTGGCGTTCCTCAAGGCTCGGTTCTTGGTCCGATATTGTTTGTTTTGTATTTTGCTCCTTTACAAGATATAATTCACTCACACGGATTTGAATGTATGCTGTATGCAGACGATTCTCAATTATATATAACTATGAATCCTTCTTGCAGACAGGCGACATTGGAAAGAGTAAATCGCTGCGTCGAGGATGTCCATTTGTTTTTCCTCAGAAATAAGCTAGCCTGTAATCAGAAAAAGACAGAAATTGTCCACTTTCTTTCGCGGTTCTCCCATCTAGAACCTATTTATGATATCACAATTGGCAACTACTCCGTAGAAACTACCACGGATGTCCGTAATCTTGGTGTAATTTTTGATCGTCATATGTCAATGTCTGCTCATGTCAATAAAATTTGTCGTTCAGCGCAATACTCTCTCAGATCTATTGGTAGAATCAGAAAGTACCTGAGTAGATCCGACACAGAACGTTTGGTGCACGCCTTCATTACGTCTAAATTAGACTACTGTAACTCACTGTTATATGGGCTTCCTTCCAAAGAAATATCCAAGATCCAACGTGTTCAAAACTCTGCAGCCAGGCTAGTCACTCGAGTCAAACGTACAGAACACATAACACCAATATTGCATTCTTTACATTGGCTACCGATAAGGGAACGCATCTCCTTTAAACTCTTGTTATTTACTTATAAGATAGTTAATGCTCTCGCACCATTGTATTTAGAAAGTCTTGTTACTGGTTATACTCCAGCTCGTAATTTGCGCTCCAGTTCTAAGGGACTTCTTATAGTCCCCAAGTCTACTTCTGTAACTTATGGGGACCGCGCATTTTCAATAGCTGCTCCCAGACTCTGGAACGCTCTTCCTACCAACATTAGAACTTCAGAGTCAGTTACTATATTTAAATCACGTTTAAAAACTCATCTTTTTAGCTTATGTACTATGGAATAATTTTTTAGATTGTTGTATATTTTAACTTTTTAACTCATTGTAACTTTATCTTGTAAACGCATTGAGGCTTTGCAAAATGCGTGGCATTGCCAAGAACTGTAATTATTATTATGCCACGCTGCCGATTCAAAACTAGTCCGAGTTAACGTCTAGCGGGCGTCTTGTCATAACTGCTGTCAAATCCTGTTTAGTAATAGTGTCTTAGCTGCAACTTTTGTTTAATTTGTTTTTCATACATTGTAAGGACGAATTGCGTCATTTGTTATCTATTATGTGCGTTATTGATTTTTTCATCCATTGCACGTTATTTTGTTTTTAGAACTTGAAGGTCTTGTGAAGTTTATCCGGCCATTCATAATACTTGTTTCAAAAGCAAAAGCTGCAAAAATGGTTCGAGAACTCCTGGATTTGTTTTTTGACATGGAAGTATCGACTGGAACTGAGGTAATCTTTAATGTAAAATACTACCCAAGATAACAGAAACGGCTTTCCAAAACCAACGCAATATTTCACAACATGACATACCTTACATGTACTAGCTAGTACTTCTGATAGTAACATTATATTTTAATTTTGTAGATTGATATTTTTTGTAGGAAAATTGAAGAAAAAGCGATAATTATAATTAGCTTAGTGGCAGATCTTATGAACAGGGAATTGACAACATTAGCTTTACATAATAAATGCGACCAGCTCAAAAATACCACTAAAGACTTACAATAAGTAACTGCTTTCAGAATTAAGTAATGTGAAAACTTAAACAAGTAATAATGTGAAAATGTAATTATTGTTTACAAAACACAATTAATAAAATAAAAGTAATACTAAGTTCAAATCAAATGACGCCAAGTAATTACTGTTAAAGTGCCCCTAACCTCAACATTTTTTATTGCCTTATTTGGAAGAACTTTTAAAATGATAAAGTAACTTCTACTGAAGATTTTCGTTTCTTCGCTTCGTTTTTGAGATATATCAGTTTGTTTGATATGCAAATGTCCGGAATTTACGTCACACATGCATAATGACTTACTGGAGAAATGTGTGTACTGTGTATCTCTTTCATTCTCGAACGAAATCCTTTAAAATCGAGATGTTTGGTGTTGTGGGAGAAACACGCACACGTGTTATTCACACTTTAGTGTTTTTATTTGATGAAGGCAAAGATATATAACATTCTCTGATAACTCATTATGCATGTGTGACGTAAATTCCGGACATTTGCATATCAAACAAACTGAAATATCTCAAAAAGAAAGCGAAGAAACGAAAATATTCAAAAGAAGTTACTTTATCATTTTAAAAGTTCTTCCAAATAAGACAATAAAAAAATTGAGGTTAGGGGCACAAGTTTAATAAGAATGATAAAAGGTTAAAAAAGGAGTTGAGCTTTCGTTGTACTACAACATTACATCATCATTCAGAACTACGAGATGATAAACAAGGTGCGGTATATATATAGTAGGAAGGAACTTAGCGAATTAGCTGACCTTTTAATCTAATCATGTTATTACTTGGGCTACTTGTGGTAGAACGAGTCTAGGTTTCGCGATTATTTTTTTGTCACGATATTCCTCCAAAAGGCTTTGCGAAACTGACGCATGTGACTATATCTATGCATGTGACCAGTGCATGTGCCTTCTTTCTTTTCGTGGTTGGAAGTGAAGTGTTTGAAGTCAGTTATGGGGTTGGGAAGGATCTTGTTAGTATTATTTTTGAGGTTCCACAAATTTGCAAAATTGCACAATAATATTTACCGTCAGGATTTTGCGAACTGTGAGGTATGGGTCAATAGCCGACTTGTTTGATTTCGACATCTTTGCTTTTGGTCGAGTTGTTCTCTGACTCTGTTGGTAGATTTTGAAAGTAACTGACTTAATCAGCAATGTGGCTGACAACTGTGTTGATCGTGAATCCGCTCACTATGCTTACAACTGCACACGCTGATCTCGGTAGACCTATACTAAAAGAAAACTGGCTGAAAACTGTGTTTTCCAAAAGTATACATACGTGGACTTGGTAATTCCAAATCTTTTTTCGGAATTGAAATCGACTAAATATTGACCGAGATAACGTTCAAAAATCAACGACGAAGCTGCCTTCCTATTGCCAATTAATTTCTAAGTACATAAGCAGGTTATTACGAATGGTATGCACGTTCGCGTAATATAATAGACACGTATGTTATGTAATTATACTCGGTAATTCCAAATCTGTTTTCAGAATTGAAATTGAGTAAATATTGGCCGAGATAACGTTCAAAATCTACATAGGACAAAACGATCTACAGAGACTACAAAAAACGGCGTGCGCGGTCTGGGCTCTGGGGACCATGGATGGGGAAAAGAAAGTCTAGGAAGGCGAGGGGTTATTGCGGAACGTATTTCTAGTTCAGAATAATATTTATGAAAATTTATCTAGTAATTTATCTAAAAAATCTAAAATATCTAAAAATATAAAATATCTAAAAATATCTAAAAATAAATATCTAAAAATCTAAAATATCTAAAATATCTAAAATATCTAAAAATATCTAAAATATCTAAAAATCTAAAATATCTAAAAATATCTAAAAATCAAAAAATCTAAAATATCTAAAATATCTAAAAATATCTAAAAATATCTAAAATATCTAAAAATCTAAAATATCTAAAAATATCTAAAATATCTAAAAATCTAAAATATCTAAAAATATCTAAAAATCTAAAATATCTAAAAATATCTAAAATATCTAAAATATCTAAAAATCTAAAATATCTGAAAATAAATATCTAAAATATCTAAAAATATCTAAAATATCTAAAAATATCTAAAATATCTAAAAATCTAAAAATATCTAAAATATCTAAAAAAATAAATATCTAAAAATATCTAAAAAAAAATATCTAAAAATATCTAAAATATCTAGTAATTTATCTAAAATTTATCTAGTAATTTATTAATGCTCGAACCGTGGAATCGAACCTGTAATCGAACACCTTAAAGTGTCTATGAAGTGAAAAATTCGCTGCATTTTTTTGCTTTAACAGACAAAGTAGCACGGCAGGAGCGTACACTGAAAATTTCAAGTGAATCTGCCTCGTAGTCTTCGAGCTATAAACTCTCAAAGTTTGGCATGACTAAATATTTTTGGTGAAATCTGAAACGCGCGGTTCATTGTCTTGTGACGTATCAGGTGTGTAATATTATGTAAATACAGTACTGCTCAGAAATAACCTAACACTGCGGTTGCGGTTCGGTTGGGGTTCGGTTGGGGTTCGGTTGGGGTTCGGTTGCGGTTCGGTTGGGGTTCGGTTGCGGTTCGGTTGCGGTTCGGTTGGGGTTAGGTTGCGGTTCGGTTGCGGTTCGGTTTGCGGTTCGGTTTGCGGTCGATATACATTAGCGTGTGTGAAAACGGCTTGGGTTCCGACTATTTCCGACATGGAAAGCGTTTAGTTTAAAATGTAGAGAGGGCACCAAAAGCAAAATAGATCTTCATGTTTGGCTTCATTCTTTGTTTGTTTCATGTCCTATTGACAAGAATACACTCGCGCAAGAGATTCGCAGTTGAAAGTGAAACGTTGTGCTTTCGCCGTCCAAAACCTAATTCAAGTAATGTTCGACTTATACTGCACTCGTGGCACCGTTTGCAGTGAATCCTCGTCGAACCTAATGAATGTGATAGTATTACGAAAATATAATGATTGCGGCAGAGCGCGTATCCGTTTTAATTCCTAAACCGTTTTCCCCGATCATTATTATTTATTGCAGTGCGTCAGCCGCGTATAGTATGGCAGAAACTAGAAAGAGCCTATATCGCTGATGAAGGCCTTCTCTCGAAATTGTTAGACCTATTATTCACGATTTCGGCACTACACCAAACCTTTTAGCATTTTCGATTCCTAACTGATAATTCACGTGTCGAAAAGTGGATTGGCATGAAGTTTCAACCATTTCTGTGTTTACATGAAGCGAATCGAAAATTCGATCGGCTTACAATTCCGGATCGACTCGACTTTTCAAAACAAAAGAAATCGACACTATTTCTTTTGAGGGGATTGAGTGTTCCAATGGGATTGAAATTTCGATCCGACGTCATTGAATACTGTATCTGCTAGTGAAAATATTTTAAGTTAATAGGAAGTCAAAAAATCATCATTAACAAAATTAGATTTGAACGGTTCGAATGCCTTTGTTGAAGAAACTAACAGCGTCGTAAATCAAAATATCGCTTGACAGGTTTGAATAGAATTGGCCACAACACGAGGAACGTATGAATATATTGAATAATAATTGTATTCTAGTGCTGTTTCGGGCGAAGTAGTTCACACAGGTGAAGCTTTTTCATGTCTCGTTTACACGGCGACGGAATTTTATAACGAAGTGTCTATTCGGTAATCGGTAAAAATGGCACTGGAAAAAATGGCACCGGAAAGAATGGCACCGGAAAAAATGGCACCGAAATAATGACTTATGCGGAAAAAATGGCACCGCTAAAAATTATAAAATAAAGAAACGAAAAAAACAAAAAAAAGGTTGACATTCCCAAGGCAAATGTTTCTCGCAACAAAATCTCACTGCGATAAAAATGGCACCTCTAATGGTTGATATTTGAATGGGTATTGTTGAAGAGCATTAACGGAAAGCGCGCTGACAATAGTCGACATTTGAATGAGTCATTGCTTATTGTTAAAGTAATTGCATTTTTCAAAAATAGATACTGATGTGAGTTGTTTGATGTGAGATGTGTCTATAAATATAGTGCAACTTTAGCATGTCATTTGTCTGTATTCATCGGTATTCGTAACACGTGCAGGAATTAGAAGCGAAATGGAATTAATTGCAAGCAACAAGGGAGGAATGAAACTGTGCTTTGGTAGTTATATGTACACCAAACAGGTTTCCAAACCAAATCACGTTCGTTGCAGATGTGTTAAGAGAACTCTAGTATTGCTAGAATTAAATTTAGAGTAACTAGTAAACTAAAATATTCAAATTCGTAAAAAAAATTGTTGTTGTTTTCGTTTCTTTATTTTACAATTTTTTAGCGGTGCCATTTTTTCCGCATAAGTCATTGTGCCGGTGCCATTTTTTCCGGTGCCATTTTTTCCAGTGCCATTATTTCCGCCATTCGTCTATTCGTCCGGCAGATATAACAACAATATATAGAGGCGTTCGTTCACAACGCGCGATTTCCGGTCGAGTTTGATAAAAATATAGTTTGGTATAGTTTGCCTTTTCTGCATAGTTTTTGGTTAGGGTTAGTATTTTGGTTAGTATTTTGGTTAGGGTTATGATTTGGGTTATGATTATGATTTGGGTTATGATTAGGTTTTATTTTAGAATTATTGTTACGATTACTGACTGCCGGACCTCTAGTTTTTCCCGAACAAGTTCCGGTTACCGGACCTATATAGCCACATCGATTTTATAAACGTTCTCCAAATACGAAAACGGATTGTTCATTGTAATCATATTAATGCAATCTGCTGAAACAAAGTAGATGTTACTGTTAGCTCTGATAGACCAACATGTACCGAATACAATTCACTGAAAAAGTTCTGCAGCTAAAATGCGTTTGTCAAACTTTAATTCAATTTTCCGTATTGATTTAGACGAATTTCGTAACATGTGACCACGGAAGTGTCAACGCTATTATTGTTGCCAAGTTATATCTATTTTAGTGCGTTGAGTATCACGTTTTCAAACGTGTCTTTCTCCGTTAAAGGCTTAAAGCTTTGAGACAAAACGCCAATCTTTTAAGCTTGTTTGCCTTCTGCACGAATAATTGACAGTAGCATGCTTTCTCGTGCTTACTCGTGCTAGTAGAATTCAAAACATTCACACCGCATTCTTCCATTAGTTTAGTTTTCAATTTGGCATGCAGATGTTAACTCGTCGTTCATGTCATGTTATCGTCGATATATTTGCGTGAAATAATTCGATTCCATGAGTAAATAGACAGTTTTCTCATTTCACCAAACAACGCCGTCGCGTAACTGAAAAGGCAAACTTCGGAAATGATCGTATTTCCTATCGTGTGAAAATTGAAGAGCGGTTGCGGTCACGCCAGACTACGACCTAGGTTCGACCGAGGATCGACCTAGGTTCGACCTAGGTTCGACCGCGGTTTTCGTTAGGTTATTTCTGAGCAGTACTGTATGTATATACATAATGTATATATGTATATAAAGACTATGTATATAAAGAACAATGGATTTGAACATTAATAATCCACCTGCATACGTCATATACCACATATATTCAATCCCAGTCTTTCCCTATTTTGTAACGTGAAACTATGCCAATGGACAAACTTTGAGAGTTGATTCACTTGAAATTTTCAGTGAACGATCCTGCCGTGCTACTTTGTTTGTTAGAGCAAAAAAATGCAGCGATATTTTCACTTCATAGACACTTTAATCGAACCTTAATTGAATTAAGTCAGAGGACTTAATGTTCCAGCACTCTGACCACTATAAGCTATTGAGACTATGTGCACACAATGTTTTTATTTGCAACGTTTCAAAAAGTCATTTTCACGGCGTGTTCACACGAAAACTGACAAAAATTACCTCAATTGACGAAAACGTTTTCAATACTTACAATGATATCTGATAACCGTAAATTTCGCTATTGAAAACGTTTGCAACTGTGTCGTTTTGCCTTTTGAACTTGTGTGAACAGGTCAAAACCTTGTGTTATTTGAGAGCTTGGTTCTTCAACTGGTATCCTTGATTGTTAACACAACATTGTCAACAACTAATAAAACAAAATATATAGCCTATCATGAAGTTGTTTAATGATTCAATAACGATTTAAAATATGTTTAACTTCCAAAGAAGCAACAGACTTGGTGTCGACCAAAAATATGAATCAGGAATGGAAGACTCGTGCAAAACTGCTTCACTTTAATATAATGAGCAGAAGACATTTTATGGAATTGTGTAACATTTGTATGGAAAAGGAATGGTAATCAAATGAGAGGCTATATACCCGCCATGAGAGATGTAATTTCTCTTGAGACAAAAGTGGCAACAAATTTGAATGTAATGCCAACATTTTCCTGTAGCGTATGAATAGAGCGTCAAAACGACAAAATTGAAAAGGACATTGTGTGCACTTAGTCTAAGACATATGGTCAGCACAGTCAGAAATTGAACGTAGTATTGTCTTAAAATAGTCCATATCTTCACAAATGTTTTAGCTTAAAGTGCCTATGAAATGAAAATTAAGTTTGTCTTATTTAAATGAACTCCTAAAATGATGAGGAATGGTAATTTAGAGCGCTTTCATATCTGACGACGTTCTTGAGATATTTAGACTTGTGTGATACGCAAATGAAGTAGCCTATGACGTTAAGATGTTTCTACATCTTTAGAAAATTAAGAAATTACAAATAATACATTAATTTGGGATCGCCATTCCGATGTCATGATGTTAGGTGTCACGAAGTGTCGTACTGTGCAAAGTTTCAAGTGATTCTTGATTTTCTAAAAATGGAGAAACATCTGACATACATGTAATAGGTTATCTCATTTGTATATACAAAAGTATAAATATCTCCAGAACTACGCGAGATGTGAAAGAACTCTAAAATTACCATTCCTAATTATTTTCTGAGTTCATTTAAATAAGACAAACTTAATTTTCATTTCATGCATAGGTACTTTAATGCTCTATATAGAATTGTACAGTGCATCTTCAACTAGTTTGTGTTCTAGAGTAGAAAAGTAAGATAATTTGGCACTATGTCTTAATCAGAATTTTATCAGTGTATTGATTAAACATTTTTGCATGACAGCAAAACATGTCTGACTCGCATCTGTTGCACAGGCAAGATTTCTGGATAAATTATTTGGATTTACATTATTGTATTTATTTCATCTCTTTGTTAGGTTGACTTGTGTATCGAGTGTATTGATTGGGCAAAGCAAGAGAAACGTGTCTTCTTGCGGCAAGCTTTGGAGGTATACAAACTGTTTTTATTATTGTGTTATTTTTATAACTATTATATTTTATACTTATTATATTTTGATAACCCACTGACCAGAAACAGAATACTTTTTTTTTTCCTAAAGCTCCTAAACGATGGGTGACGAGTTAGTGACTTTTCAACTCCTATTTTTACGTACCAAATATTTGACCATTTTGATCTTTAGTCGAGTGTTTCATATATTCTCGAGTGAACGGAATTTCTCCACATGGATTTTAATGTAATCGTTCTACTGCACATGCGCGATCTTGAATTATATTCTGAATTCTGATCTTGAGAACAACAAACATGGTGGAACGTGAAGTGGCAAATAAATTCCTGCTCGAAACATGGACTTTGTGGACTTATTAAATATGGCCGAGGCGAAAGGATGGATTATCGTGGCATACACTGCATATTTAACAAATTATATTAGATTATAGAATACCCGTCCACTTTCACGACTTCCACTTGTTGATCAGCCTTAAGCATTTTGACAAATTGCCCAAAATTCGTCAAATAGAATTGCTCGTTTTTTTAAGTCATTCGTCCAGCTTGAACTGGATAATAGGGGTTTACCAGTGACTTTAGTAAGGCCATTAAAAATTATTCTGGTTTATTATCAGCGGCCGCATCAAATTTTCGTGCCACATGGTCCCATGCTTAATGTCAACCGAACATCAGATCACAAACATGCAGTAAGAACATGCTTCGCACGCTGGGCAAAGCGGCAAAGTCAAACATTGAGAATAAATTTAAAATGTTTATACATAAAGAAATAAGAGAAAGCAAATTCCAAAATATATTGCCATCTTTCAAATCAACATTTGTGTTAGTTATAAAGACGAAAAGAACAGTGAATTGGTAATATTTCGATTTCATTGCAAAATTGCAATAGATTTCATTGTAAAACCAAGTGTTTTTGCAATAAAATCGTAATAATAATTTTAACTGATTTTAATGTTTTGAGCTCTCGCTGTTTATACTTAGATGTACCCGCTTGTTATGCCATTACATTCCACGTTTAATTTCCGTGACTAGTGAATACATACGCCAATAATTTACATAAACAAATCCAAGATGGCCGCCTAGTTTTGTCCCAGTCCCCAGGGCCATTTCTGCTGGCTGGGGGGGACAAAAGAGGTTTCCGTAAGGAGCGGGTGACGGATATATGTGTGGACGGAAACGGAATCGAGAAAAAATTGAAGGAAACCTAGTCTTAAATGTTTTAAATTTTGTAAAAAAAATGCTCTCCTTTTTTGGGCCTCCAAGCCGTCCGCTCAGTCCGCGCCCCTGAAAGTGACACTGACAAAAGAAAACAAGAGTCATAGTTTCAATTGATAATACAATACTGAATATAGAGAAGTGAATTGAGTTACATTTTTATTAAAAAGTGAATTGAGTTACATTTTCATTAAAAAGTGAATTGAGTTGCCTCATTCGATACACGAGTACGAAGTATGTGTAACATAACGAAACAGAATGAACCATTATTATGGTAACGAAACGTGAACAATAGTCAATACCTCAAGTTAGTTTGAGCAGTAAAATTAGCAGTAAAATGCTATCCAAATATGGTCATATGAGGAGTCGCACAACGTAATTTTAATTGAATCAATTAATTATTTGAAATATGCAGAGTTCAAGCGTTGCTTTTCTAACTACAGTAAGCATTTATTTATTAAACATCAATTGTTGATTACTGCATCCCATTTATGAGCAAGGGATCTAAAATCTGACCATGGCATTTCAAAATTTGCACTATCCTTGGGATCTAGTTTTGTTTTGCATAAATATTCTTTTGTTTGAACGATGTCCCCATCCTGGGTTGTCGTTGTAGATCTTAAGGTCCCTAATAAGCAGTCTACTCCAACCAAGGCCGTACTCAGAAAATTTTACAGCAGGGGTGTAAGTTCAACCGACTGACACACGAGCTTGTACCGACTACCTCCTATTGATCGAAGCTTGTCACGTTGTCTCTCTGGGTGCCTACTAAGATGACCCTGTGGTCAGCTGGTGAAATGGTTAATTATTCCTACGTTAATAACGCACTCTCAATACGAAATGAAAACATGATGACATTTCAATAAATTTATGTCTATGGTGTTCTCTTGTTGATTACATTTACATATAAATAAAACATTTAACATCGACATTAGATTTGTGAGTCTTAAATTTGGTAGTTTGAAATTAATTTAAACTGATAAGTGCTAAAAGTTAATGATTCTACTTGTCCGTGTTAAATCGAACACGTCTAAAATATAACTTCTGCCGACTGAAACTCGTAAAACGATTTTTGGGGGTGTCGCACTCCCCTACGTATCTCCGGGCCTGACTCCAACTTCGACTTGGCGCCATTGTTTGGTGGGCAAGTGCGCATTTAAGAAATATTTATTCACAAATTATTGTGTGTTTTTAGGCAAGGCTTGTTGGTTTATACTATAGTGTAAGGGAATTTCCAAAAGCATTGACACTAGGTAAGTATTTTCATGATTTTTTCCCTCGGTTTTCATGCTCTTTACAGAACCGAATACATTTTTCTTTAGATGAAGAGAGGATTTATTAATGGTCAAATATATGTATGTGAAAATTTGACTGCCCCAACCGGGAATCGAACCTGAGGTCTCCGAATCAACGCATCGGCGCTCTAACCACTGAGCTATTGAGACGCGGTCAGATCAGTCAAACATCATATACATATTTATACATCGAGAGGAAGTCCTGCGAGAGACTTCGCTCTACTTCGTCGAAGATGAGATATCTTCCTGTAGAGATTTGAGAGTCGTGGCGATGTATAAATATGTATATGATGTTTGACTGTTCTGACCATGTCTCAATAGCTCAGTGGTTAAGCCTGGTTTCCATTTGGTCGCCACGATCGCAACGGTGTCACATGGTTGATGTAATAGAGTGTCTATCTATCTCTTCAATCAATAAAGACTGCTCTGCATACAGCAGACAAAAGACAAGATAGATCGACACACTATTACATCGACCACTATGACACCGTTGTGATCCTGGCGACCAAATGGAAACCAGGCTTTAGAGCGCCGATGCGTTGATTCGGAGACCTTGGGTTCGGTTCCCGGTTGGGGCAGTCAAATTTTTATATACATATATTTAACCTAATGCATGTGTCACTGTGATTTCAGTTTAATTTTACGAAGTGGCTTCATGGCAGGATATAACAACAGTATATATAACTTATAAGCGTTTGTTACCAATCTCGCGATTTACTGTTGCGTTTGCTAAAAATGAATTAACCTTTTTTTTTTTTTTGTTCAGGGTTAGTATTCAGGGCCGAACATAGCGGGGGGGGGGGGGGGGGGGGGGGGGGGGGGGGCAGCAGGGGCAACTGCCCCCCCAGAAAAAAACAAGATATGTTTTTTTATAAGGTTGATTATCAATTTATTATAGGTATTCAGACAATTATTTAATTTGAGTGCTGAAATGCGATGTAAACATAAATAATTCATCTTGAAAATTTCAAATTTAAATGCATATTTTGGTTTCAACTTATGCTTAATATGCAGCCATTTTGATTCCGTCAAGAGCGAACCGGCGACCGTGCGGTATAAATAACCGCGTCTGCATGGTTGTTTTGATATTAAACTTACAAGACGTACTCTTTACTAGATAAGTAATAGGAGTAGAGAACATACCAGACACATGGCGTTCTGTCTATTTCGTTAACAATGGGCTTGCTTATCTTTAAAAAAGTCTAAATATTACCAGACCTAAAGGATTAAGGTCTCTAAATATTACCAGACAGATAAATTTTTTCAGAATGTTCCTCGCAAAAATAACCGGAAATGCTCTTCTGGAGCTTTCAAAATTTTCTGGGCGGCATGCCCCCAGACCCCCCTAGAGAGGTCCCCGGCGAACACAAACTTCACAGAATTTGTCTTACTGCCCCCCTGCCAAAATAATCCTGCGTACGGCTATGTTAGTATTTGGATTAGGTTTACGGTTAATATATTATCCCGGTTTGCTCAAGCAGGTCCCGGCTATACTGGACAATTTTCGACATATAAATTTTCCATCCCACCTAACTGGCATGATATCACGAATACCGTTTCTAGTGTGTTTGTTCTGTTTATTCGATACAATTGACTTGAATGAGTGATACTGATAGGACAGCAGTTGTTAATATTATACCATTAGCAAGCTACAGTTAGGCGTGAAGATTTGAACGTGGATGTTTAATACAGTTTTCACAATACCATAGAATCTCGAAAATAACCGCCACCCGAAAGTAGCCACCCCCTCGAAAGTAGCCGCTTTTTTAAACACTACGAAAACCCGAAAGTAGTCGCCCCTCTTAAAGAGTGAGTGTCAGGGTAGTGCTTTGCGCGCTTGTGTTTTTGTTTTCATACGAATTGATTGCAGTGCATCGCATCGTTAGAACTATAATTTGCATGTGAACTCTATATTTATTTGGAAATGTTGAAATTGGAGTCCGATCCTGACTTCGGGGCGTTATGAAGTTAATGTTCATTCAAGACGATTTGAACAGTTGCGGTTCGCTTGTTTGTGAACCACTGCGGGCCGCGCGCAACGCCGTTTCTGACGAACAAGCTGGCTCGGATGGCTTTAGTTCCTGAATCTTTGCAAATTCAAATGAACAAAACATCAGAAGAAACAAAATATATTTCTTTACTAGTCACTCATCAAACACTTCCATTCGCAAACTTATTCGCGCTGTTTCAGCAGCATAACCCGGCCTTCCACGCTTCGGAAGCGAAGCGCTCGTAGCAGCTTCTATGTATCGAAAAGATTACTATAGTAAATGATCAATTTTACGAACAATATCACGATAATTGATCACTCAGATATATTTACTTCTTAGAAAACTTGAAAATGGATAATTTATAAGAAGGATTGATCAAATATCGACGGATTCGTTTGTGAACTGAAATAGGCGTCCCATAAAATGGCCGCCAAGAAGAAACGCGCGCAAAGTACTACCCTGATACACACTCTTTAAAGTAGCCGCCTCCCCGAAAGTAGCCGCTTCCGATATCTATAACTATTGTATAAATAACTCAGTAACAATTTATTTTGAATGGCTTGGATTAAAACCTGTATATAACAGTAATATCAAAGATTCAGGAATTTCAGACAGTAGTTATAAGTTTGTCTTTGTCATCGTTCAGACGTCCTCTTCATTTCGGTATCTGAATATTCAGTATCGAGTACGGTAAATTATTAGCATTAGATAATAAGTAACAACTCTTATGTAATTTAATCAAAATAAAACAAAACTTTGAAACGTTGTGCAAAATGTACAGTAGTGGTTAAAACTTGGCCGATGCTAAAAATAACAACCCGAAAGTAAGTGCCCTCCGAAAGTAACCGCCCATCCGAAAGTAGCCGCCCATCCGAAAGTAGCCGCCCTTAGAGGTCACTAATTTCGAGACTCTACGGTATTTGCGAGGCGCATCAAACACCTGTCAAAATTTGAAACGTAAACAAATGCATTAAAATCTTTTTGCCTAACTCAAGCTTGGCAGTAATAAGCCATATGCTAATGCTGTGGTTTGTAGCTTTGTTTTATGCAGTTGCTTCCTCCATGTTGAGTAATTTGTCAAGTCTCCTTGCAATAGCGGAGCACGTTAATGCTATTTATAGAACCAATACTCAGACAAACAAACCGAAATTGACTCTCAAGCGATTCCTAAAGACTCTTTTTCTATTGTTACATACTGACGTCACTACCGCGCTTCGCTATATATTATCCCGTTTGGAAGCATTCTCACATAAACTCGGCATATTGTAAACATTGGACTGGACTTTGAGTTGTTATACAGTACAATTTTAAAATTTTCTTCATATTTTACGTTTGAAAAAGCCTGATGAACGTCACCATTAAGGTTGGGACACACGAGGCGACAAATCGCGGGGGCGTGTCGCGGGGACATTTCCCTTGTTGAGGACACACGAAGCGACAAATCGCAGGGGCATGTCGCGGAGACATTTCCCTTGTTGAGGACACACGAGGGGACATGTCAGAAAAGGAAAGGGAAAATAAAATAACGTTATGTGATTGGTTTATTTTAATTTTGTCCCGGGGACTAGTTGCACGAGCTGTTCATATGATGGGACAAGTCACGGGGACATACTTTTGTCACCGCGACATGTCGCACGAATTCAAATCATTTTGAATACATGCAACATGTTTCGGGGACAAAATGTTGTCCCCGCGACAAAGTTTTGCCTAGTACACACGACGGGATTTGTCCCTGCAACATGTCCCCGCGACATGTCCCCGGGATTTGTCGCCTCGTGTGTCCTAACCTTTAGTGCTTGCCGTTACGTGATAATAAAATCATAGGTTCACCCATGATGCGCCACCAAGCACGGTCTACGTGCCATTGATCATCAATCCATGATACCGGGTTATTCTCATTGCTAGTCAGTTTCTTTTTTACCTTGTGTGAATCATATCTTCCCAATCCTAGTCCGAATCTATGACAATTGGATTTCGAATAAATGAATTAGCCATTATGGATTGTTTAATAAACGAGCAGCAGTGTTTTATCAGATATAAAACACGAGGGCGTAGCCCGAGTGTTTTAGATCTGATAAAATACGTGCTGCGAGTTTATTAAACGGCTTCAAACACGACCCATTTGATAAGTTCATTGGCGTAGTAATTTTGAAAATCGATGTTGTCTAAGCCGAGAAAATCAAAGATAAAGTTTATGTAAATCAGGACGAATCTTTATCACATTTAAAGACACGATACGGTAGTGATTTTCTTTTGTCTTTTCCTCATGAATTATTAATGAGTGTTTGAAGGATTGATGATCCATGGCATGAGGTGGAGTGTGTGACCTTGTGGGGATGGCTAAGGGATGACCCAAAAGAACCTCTCTGTTTTTGTCTGGTCTTTATTTTTTGTTAGGTTAGGGTTAGCTACGGTTAGGGTTAGGATTAGATAGTTCTAGAAAATGTGAAGATCCTTTTGAGTTGTCCCTTTTAGCCTTCACCAACCTTGTGTCACCACATGGGGCATGGTTTTCTCGCCCATGATTTCATTATCACGTAATTACGTTTACTTATTTGAAAGAACTCTTCAAATAACGAAGAATATCAATTTACAGGTTTTCCATCTTTCATTTAGTTCTTGAAATATTTAGACTTATGTCATGTGATATTCAAATGAGATGACCTATGACGTCACATTGTTTGCACAACATTTTAACATTTTGGAAAATCGTGTATATTTTTAGATTATTAAACGAAATCACTTGAAACTTTGAATGTGCATACAGACCACTAAACTGGAGAAAATCGTTCTAATTTTATGGTCGCCATGGTAAATGATTAGATTCCGGTCCTCATGATTTCCAAAACAAAATTATTTGTTTTCTTTTCGCTGGAAAACATTTTCGAATTGGTACTGGTTGAGTAGATTTGTACTAACTTAAATAATTTGAAACGGTGCAAAGCCTACTATGTCAGAAATCGATTTTCTTCAAAGAGAGGTAGAGGTCTGGGAACTATATTATTACTATTGTAACATTAAAACTTAAACGATATTATTTGGTTTAGTGGTCTGTATCGACATGCAAAGTTTCAAGTGATTTCATTCAATACTCTCAAAGATATACACGATTTTCCAAAATGTTAAAATGTTGTGCAAACAATGTGACGTCATAGGTCATCTCATTTGAACATCACATAAGTCTAAATATCTCAAGAACTAAATGAAATATGGAAAAGCTGTAAATTGATATTCATCGTTATTTGAAGAGTTCTTTCAAATAAGATAAACTTAATTTTCGTGTCATATACACTTCAAGCTTTTTCAAAAGTAAAAATATGAAGAGAATTTAAAAAATGCATTGTCCAGTCCAATGTTTCCAATATGCCTATAAAGTTGGGATGAATAACGTCTTTATCGTCCCACCTCCCATGTAGACAGCCCCTAAGGGCCTGTTTATATGGCTCAAGTCTGCCCGCAGGGGTTATTTATCATTTGATGAATTCTGATTTGAAAACAAGTTATATATTTTTGTTACTGTTGTTATGTCAGATTCGTGTTTTGAACGTATGATGTTGGTCTGTTGGGTTTGACATATTTTATTGCACAAATAGATTCATTGGGTTTTGTTCATGCTTTGTTTGTTTGTTTATAGGCTCAAAGTTATTGAAAGAGTTAAAGAAGCTTGATGACAAGGCATTGCTTGTTGAAGTACAGTTGTTGGAAAGCAAAACCTATCATTCTCTAAAAAACGTACCGAAAGCAAGGTATGACTTTGCAATATGACAAATTTATGTATCACAAACCACATTTTCAAATCATATGCCCTATAATGTTCTGTCACCTTAAAATATTGCCGATCGGATGTGTCATTAAAACAGACAAATTTGCGTAAAACGCCATGTGTATTGCTGCTCGTGCTCAACCCACTGGGTTGTGTGTATACCTGGAAGGCCAGCTCGTGCACTACAATGATTCAACCCAAGCCAAACATGCATGGAGCAATTTTGTATGTCATTTTCAGCTACTTTTTGTAGCTCCGTATTGTTTATATATTTTAACCGTTATAGCAGTATTTAGTTTCCACCTAACTTTTACAATCATTTCACATATCTCTGGACAACAAGGATGTTGATTTACTCAAGAAACTCACTGATGTATATCAGAATATTATTAAAAATTCAAACGCGTTGTCAGCCGCTTGAGTCGCTAAACCAGTTGCCAAAGCCAATTATTTCTGACGTGTGGAATAACCTCAAATCTGCTGGTTTATTGAGAACTTTCAGAGGAAGTCGAGGTGGGTGAGCAAAGGATCGTCCAAATAACATCAACGTTATCAGTTCTACGCCAATTCGTTATCTAAAGTCAAGAAGAAACCAGCCATTAGTCAACCAGTTAAACTTACTAAATATTCAGCTTGTCAATTTACCTGTTGTTGATTCAAGTCAAGAAGAAATGCAAATTTCTCTCCTGAGATTATACTTTTTACTTTATACTGCCATCTTTATCTAATATGATCTACTGAAGATGGACGAAATTGACCACTTTATCAACTCTAAAGATATAGACGTCGCCTTTTTTACTGAAACATGGCTTAAAGTGCCTATATCACTTGTGGGATCTTTACATATTTATAGTAATTGGAACATTCTAAGAAGATTTGTACTATATCTTCTCAGGCGAAAATTTCATCTTCATGGACTTTTTTGCAGTTAAAGTTACCGGATATGACATCAAAGGAGGAATTGCAAATCAGTTTTCTTTTGTTTCTTGCTTCAAAAATTCCTCCTTTGATGTCATATCCGGTAACTTTAACTGCAAAAAAGTCCATGAAGATGAAATTTTCGCCTGAGAAGATATATTACAAATCTTCTTAGAATGTTCCAATTACTATAAATATGTAAAGATCCCACAAGTGATATAGGCACTTTAAAGAAACTGTTCCTGATGAGGCTATTAATATCGCTGGATACCATCACTAATGCGAGATCGAAAATTAAGAGCCCATGGTAGCGTGTGCTTATATGTTAAGAACTCCATCGCATGTCGCCCTCTTTCTGATCGTCTGAGTGAAAATCATGAAGTCTTATGGTCATGAAGTCTTATGGTCATTGTCAAATCATCTTCTACGCGATATCTCTAACATTATTGTGCTAATGCAGATAATTTATCTGTGCATGAACATATACGGACTTCATTAGAGAAAGTCGAATCTATATATCCAAACAGCACTGTGGTCCTTGCAAGTGACTTTAATAAGCTGGAATTTAAGTTTACTGCCAGAACTCAAACCGGCTGTCAACTTCCCCATGTGAGGGGGCAACATTATTAGCTCGATTATTAGTTACTAGTGCTCCTCCATTTCGTCTGTCGGATCATTTAACAATTACGGTAAGACCTTGCATCCGGAAGAAGATGCAAAAACCTCAAACCAAGGTCATCAAAGTGAGAGAAGCTCCTTTTCAAATTATTATGTAATAAAGTAAATCGCGAAAGGAAACAATGTTGCAAAATATACTACCAGAACAAGGTACAAGACCTGCATGTTACCAAAAAACTACTATGTGGTGCTGCTAAAGTTATAAGGCATGACCTGCATTCTATTCTCCAACCAATAAGATAAAGATAAGATAAAGATAAGATAAGCGATAAGATAAACGAAGCCTTTGCTATAGTTATAGAAACACTAGTGGAAGTTTGGGAGTGTAATGAAAACTTACACCCTTCATCTGATGATATCTGCATGGCTATATAGAGGATGATGAGCCAATAAATGTTACTGAGATAACAGTCATGTGAAACTTGAGGGAGATTAGCCCAACGCGTGCTGGTGGTCCAGATGACTTGCCCAATTGGGTCTTGAAGGAACTCGCCGAAATTCTCGCCCCCCCCCCCCCCCCCCCCCCCAATTACTGACATCTTAAACTCATCCTCCTGTGAATGTAAAGTTCCTCATGTTTGGAAGCTCGCAGGACGTATCTCCTATACCAAAAGTTCCTACCATCAGTGTCTTTAACAAAGATCTAAGGCCAATTTCCTTTACATCAACCTTATCAAAAATTGTGGAAGGTATAGTCCTTGAAAGAGAACTGATGAAATCAACCGACCCTTGTCAATTTGGTTTTATTCCAGGCTCCTCCACTACACTTGCTCTTATTTCTATGATTCATCACTGGTTGTGTTGAACAGATGGTACAGGTTGAACTGTTAGAACTATCCTACTTGATTATAGAAAAGCATTTGATTTGGTGGGTCATTACCAAAATTACTGTTAATTACCAAACTTTTCAGCCTGAGTGTAAAATCTGGGTAAACTGGGTCGTTGACTTCTTGAGGAACAGGTCACAGAGAGTAAAATTAAACAACAACTGCTTCTCAGATTGGCTGAAAGTCCCAACTGGAGTACCCCAAGGAACACAGCTCGATCCCTGGCTCTTCCTTGCAATGATCAATGATCTTGCCATACCAGATACGATCTCCAATGGAAATTCGCTGATGACACCACAATTTCTGTGGTTGTACCATCTACTGGCAACAGTACTTTACAAGAAACTGTTCAGCTGATCTTGGACTGGTCAAGGGAAAACCTCTTTCAGCTTCATCCTGAAAAGTGTAAGGAGTTAACGATCTCTTTTAAAAAACACCCCATTTTTTTTGACCCAGGAGAGGTCAGTGGCCGCCCCTTTGAAAGTATTACTGCTGCAAAAATTCTGGGAGTAACAGTCAGAAATTATTTGAAATGGAACGATTAAGTGGGTGTAATTACTAATACAGCGTTCAAATGATTTTATTTACGCAATCAACTGAAGTGTGCTGGTGTGAACTACGTCGACCTGGTTTGCTTTTACTGTTCTTGTATCAGATCAGTTCTCGAATATGCATATCAGCTATGCCATAATAGCCTGCCCAATTACTTATCTGACAAGATCGAGCATATACAGAAAAGAGCTATGTATATTGTTTTCCCTAACCTCTCCTATAATGCTGTCCTCACTGGCTATCCAGGCACTCTGACATCTCTAAACTTGGTAGTAGTAGATCAAGGTATATAACTCCTTTCGACTTCTGATATTGCAGCAGTCCTGCATAATCAACTCCGATCACCTGAAAAGCAGTCATTCCTTCTGTGTATGTGGTCGGTGTTTCCTGAAGGTTGGGTAGCGTATGCTACAGCTTGATATCTCTTACAGCCATGACATTGCTTGATGACTTTATTTACTAATCTCCTTATAGGTGGGGAATCGAATGTCTTTCTCAGACTTTCAGCATAGTAAGTCCTACACCAACATGAAGCATAGCTTTAGGAGCATGTTGAACAAACTTCTCCACTAGGGTCGAAGAATCAGGAATGTAGATAGGATAGAAACCTTGTATTCTTCCTTGGCACTCTAACACCCCATCTTGATTCTTCTGTAAGTTCAATTGTAGGCGATCTCTTTCGAAGGTCTCAACTGCTTGGTTTTGTGTTTGCAGGATCCAAACGTACCCGTATGGAGGGCCACGCTACTGTCAAGCCAACAGTGTAGCTTGTAAAATGTACCTTGTAAAGCTTCTTGCACATTGCTTAGCAGGTTAACGGCCATGTGGTCTGACACGAACTCGAGGCTAGGAATAGTAAGCCCTTCTTTGGCAAGTCTTACCTTTGCTGTGACATGACCCTGGCTCACTTTTGTATTTTGTGTGACGACTGCACAAACAGCAGTAGTAGCAACGCCTTTGATGCTCGCGTCGGATGGGCTCCCGGGCACGATCGAATGACCTTGGCACCTTCACTTGTTGGCACCTTCACTTGTTGGCACCTTCACTTGTTGGCACCTTCACTTGTTGGCACCTTCACTTGTTGGCACCTTCACTTGTTGGCACCTTCACTTGTTGGCACCTTCACTTGTTGGCACCTTCACTTGTTGGCACCTTCACTTGTTGGCACCTTCACTTGTTGGCACCTTCACTTGTTGGCACCTTCACTTGTTGGCACCTTCACTTGTTGGCACCTTCACTTGTTGGCACCTTCACTTGTTGGCACCTTCACTTGTTGGCACCTTCACTTGTTGGCACCTTCACTTGTTGGCACCTTCAGTTCATCATTTTGCTCAGGTGCATCTTGCTCTTGTTCTTGCTCCTCGTTAGAGTTCCATTTGTGTAATTCGAACGATGCTTGGTTGAATATCTCGATTACGGCTCTTTTATTTTCTTCTTGCTCACTTGTACGTTGTCCCTCCAGTCAGCAGATCATCCACATAGAACTCTTGCTCGAGTTCTGCCACACATTTCGGATGTATTTCTCTTGGCGAGCAAGAATGGAGAGGGTCCCAAACCGAAGAGTACTCTGGTGAACCTTAATGTGCAGATGCGTTGAGGGTCCTTTTCTTGCAACCAATGAAATCTCAGGCATCTCGGTCTTCAGGACGAACTCGGATTTGTAAAAACACTTTATGAATGTCACCAGCAAGAGCCACTTGGTAGAATCATACTCGCACAAGTACCTTGAAAAGTTGGTTTTTCAATGGTGGGCCAATCTCCAAGCAGTCATTCAGGGAAGGTTGAGCTGGTCTTGGCAGACGCGTCATAGACGATTCTTGTTTTGGTAGACTGCTGAATCTCACACAACTGCTCGGTGAGGTAGGTAAAACTCTTTCCCAGTTGCTGGCATCTCTTCTTCTTCGACGATCCCTGTCTTCAATTGCTGTTGAATGATAGCATTATATTCTTCTAACTTCTCAGTTTCCAATTCCATCTGATCTCATACCATCCTTCGAGGCTACGATTAAGTTGTTCCAAAAACTCTGAGTGTATACTACTTGCTGATTTCCAGTGGGCGTGTCTTGAAGGTCAAGAATGTCCATTCAGCAAAGCTTTTCATAATCTCCTTGTGAATTTTGGGCAAGAAACATCTTGTTAAGTTGGGCGTCCTTACTGTACCTGGTGAAATGATGGTCCATCCAAACAGTGTAAGTTCCGCAGTGGGTTGGCCAACTGGTTCTTTGGGGTTTGCTCGTTTTAATCTTGGCATATTCACCAACTCCCAGGATAAGATGAACTGGAAGAACTGAATGAACTGGAACACTTGGTGTCTGTATCCTCCACGCATACTCCTTTCAAATGTGGATGGCGGCTGATTAGTTGTGGGTAATTTGGGTTTTCCACAGACAACAATTCTCCACGGCCGCCTACCTTAACAGATTACATTCACAGATTTCAACTTGCTTCGTGGTAATTCCAGTAATAGTTTGTATTTGATGTGTTACTGTTTGTGACAGTGTAATCTTTAGCAATTGGAGTAGGTATGTTGAAGCATAGGATATGGTGGCCCTGGTATCCAACAATGCCCTGCAGATAATTCCATTTGCTTTGACAAGGACGATGGGATGACACACTTTCTCCCCTTCCTGGGTTGTGGTATATGCCTTTTCCAGAGTTGTAGGCGAGGTAGAAGTGGTGTAGGTGATTGGTCTGCATTTTCACAAATCGATGAGTGGTTTTTTTCTTGCAATGGAAGCAGATTACTCGACTTATAGGCACTGAGCAGCATGGTGTTTGCTACTTGTACAATTGAAACACAATTTATTGGCTTGTAATTTCTGTTTATGCTTTGCTGGGGTCACGAGATCAAGAATGATTTATTGCATGGATGAATTGCCTTCCAGGTCTGTAATGCTTGTATCAGCTCTGCGAATCCCCAATCTTGCCATCCCACCTTGTTGCTTACTAATTCGGCTTTGATCGCAACCTCGTACCCAGGGTCTCATCTCCGCGGGCGGCGAGCGGAGATGAGACCCTGGGTACGAGGTTGCTTTGATCGCTGGCAATTTGTCAAGAATCCCACGCACCATGGACAAACATTGTGACAGTTTGCCCAAAGTCTCCAATGACTGCACCTTGTAACTTAGAGTTTTACAAAAGTTGTGAATCTTAATTGGTTGTGTACCAGTTATAGTTGGTAGATCTTGAATGTTCTTGGTATAAGCTCTTGCAATCTCGCTCAATCTCGTGGTTTTTTTTCAGCATATTTTTAGCTCGTGTATATCCCTCAATGGCGAATCTACTTCTTCACAAACCTGAGTCTCTAGCGGTTCCTTTAAATAGGAGAACTTAGTTACGGCGAGTCATCGTTGAAGGGATCATGCTGTATAGTTATACTATAGTAGGCAACAGAGACTATCTGTCTCTGATCTTTTAAGATGTTAAAATGAATCACTTGTCGAAGGTTTCCCGTAATTTAGAACGCAATTTACGGCTCCATTACAGTAACTATGAAGCCGGGAATATTTCGCTGTGGCCATATTGGACTGACCACCGTGGAGTCACTGTCCACCGTGTCATCGTGGCCGCCATGGTCACTCCAATATGACCGCCACACGCTAATTCCGGCTTTATAGTTACTGCTATGGAGCCATAGTTTGTGTTCTATATTATGGGAAAACCTTGGACAACTGATTCATTTTAACAAATCCATACAAAAGATTTATTTTGCTATACTTAGTCATCAAATATAAATATGAATAAAATAACTCTAATAAGTAATAATTGCCGATTGGCAAGAAATTATGGAGCACCAGTATGCATTATGATTTTTGAACTTTTCCAGGGCTGCCCTTACATCAGCACGGACAACTGCAAATGCAATTTACTGTCCACCAAAATTACAGGTATGTTATTTTACTTTTGAGCATGCGCGTCTTTCATCTTTGCGACCTGGTTTCGATTCCTGCTCCTTAAGGTAGCAAGATCCCTCTGAATACATTTTTAATACCATACAATATAACAATTAACCCTTACAACCATTTGATAGAACATATGACAAATAATATTTCCACACAAAAAGTTTGCATAAATTATGCTAATTAGCTGACGAAATGGCCGCCGATTGGTCAAAATCGGGATATACTTCAAACAAATTTGCCATTTTCCAAACACTATTTCTCCCTCATTTTCCCATATATTTCAATAAAATTTCACCACAGCCTCCTAACAGGAATATCTAGGGAATCGTGGTAGGAATTTTGAATCTGATCATACTTGTTGAATTATCTGACATAATTAATATAATTTAGGTGGTGAAATTGAAAGAAAAAAGCATGTCAGAAAATAGCTGAAAGTTTATATTGAAAATGCCACCAGAATATGCCTTAGTATATAAGCTATAAACTCAGAAACTTTCAGGACCTTATCTCTAAAACTGGCTGAGAAATCTTGTTTGAAGTACTGTATATCCCGATTTTGATCAATCGGCGGCCATTTCGTCAGCTAATTAGCATAATTTACGCAAACTTTTTGTGTGGAAATATTATTTGTCATATGTTCTATCAAATGGTTGTAAGGGTTAATTGTTATATTGTATGGTATTAAAAATGTATTCAGAGGGATCTTGCTACCTTAAGGCACTGTTATACACTGTGCAATATTTCATGTAACCTGTCTGGCAATGGCTCAATCTGCTACGTAGCAGTTGTATGAAAGGGGGTGTTACGCTAGGCAAGGTTTTGTACAACTTGACTCGCAAAGTTTAATCATCTTTTGTGTTTGTGCAAGGTTTGTATGAGCACCGAGTCAACAAATAGGAAAATTGCAAGACAAGTTGCATTGTGTTACATTGTACAATACTGAAAAAAGTTTGCTGCAATCATTGCAGAAATAGAATTCACTTCAACTTTCTGAAACGATTGCAGCAAGTTGTGTTGCAACAATTTTCAACGTTGCAAGGTATGTTGCACTGTGCAATGCAACATCTTGCAATGCCATTGCAAGATACGTTACATGAAACATTCATACACAGTGTAACATCGCCTTTAGGCCAGGTTCAGATGCCATACTTATCATTAGTCAAACCTAATGTAAATTTTATTTTATGTTTTATTTATTTAAGACATTTGTGACAAAAAAGGCCAACAGGAAACGAAGCAATAGGACACAGGGTCCCTTACAAAGGCTTGTCTCCAAATAAAAATACAAAATATAAATACCAAATACTTACAAACATAAGTACGAACTAATATTAATGTACATAGATCTAATTGTAGTTGTTAAAATTTGCAACTACAAGCGGAAGCCACATTAGGACTTCTGCAGATAGGACAAATAATGCGCCATGAACGGATATTTTCCGAGTCAAAGATGGATTGAAGGCGAACTTTAAGTAAAGTTTTCAGACGAGTCTTAAAGACTGATGTACATGTACGCTCGGAGGTACGGATAGCAAGAGGTAGCGCGTTCCACAGAGGACAGATACGGACAAAAAATGATTCACGAAATGTAGATGTGCGAGCAGAATTAAGGCGAAGATCCATCCCAGAGGATCCACAATGTGTCTTAGAGTGTGAAAACTGCACAAACTCTGATATGTCAAGACGTATTTCGCCATTTATACAACGGAAGATCAAGGTATTCAAGAAAATAGGATAGAGGTAGAAAATTAAGTTGAATGAGCATCCAGATGGATATAAATGAACTACAAAATTGGTCAAAAAAAAATCGAATGACACTAAAAGAAAGAAAGACGAAATCTATGCTCATTACGGGAAAACGGCTAGATAAAAATCTGGCAAGTTTGGACTTGCAAATTGAATTAAACAACACTACTATTGAACAAGTTGATGTTTTCAGTTTGCTGGGACTAAAGATAGATATGAGATTGACATTTGACGAACACGTCGACGCTCTTTGCAACAAGCTGTCGCAGCGAATTGGCGTCCTACGAAAGATCAAGGCTTTTCTTCCCCTCGAGCAAAGGATTCTCTACTACAACGCTATGATTAAACAACCGATGATGTATGGCTCAACTGTGTGGTCTGCGTGCTCTCGTGAGAATTTAGAAATGGTCTTGCGACTGCAAAAGCGGGCTGCAAGAGTCATTAGATGCTGACATGCGAGCGGAAAGTGTCGAGCTCTTCAAAAAACTAAAGTGGTTGCCTTTCTTCTGTGAAGTTAAAATTCAGATGTGTGCTTTGGTACACAAACGTCTTTATGGCGAATGCCCGGCTTACATTAAAGAAGTAATAGATCAAACACGAGTTTGAGTGTTTCATCAGGGGTTCCAAACACGAGAAAACAAATGAAAACCGAGGGCGTAGCCCGAGGTTTTTATTGTTTTCGAGTGTTTGGAGTCCCCTGATGAAACACGACAAACGAGTGTTTGATCTAGCTTCTCAAACGAGTATTCCTATAGCGATTTGCTCCCATAGAGATTTTATTTTAATATGTAGATTAAGAAATGTGATCCAGTTCACTAGGATATTTCCTACAGGTTTTCATTGTGTATCAAAACTCATGCATGTGATGTGGTATACGTTCATGGATTGGCTATGATAATTCATGAATTATTAATGAGTTTGAGAAGCTTTGAGGACAAACTCAGATATCCATAATCGATCAAGTCGTTATGGCTCAATAAACATAGTTTGCCCACGTTTCAATAGAGAAACTGAAGGTGGACGGACATTCTCAGTCAGAATGACAAGATTATGGAACAAAGAGTATAAACATTGTTAGGACATCTTTGAGAACTTTTTATATTGACATTTTAAAGGATATGGACTGTTTTAAAGAATTTTAAATTTTTATTGGACCAATAGTTTATCTTGAATTCCTACTATATATATGCATGCTTATACGCAGCCATTTGTTCTGCTAACATATTTTTGTATTTATAGTTAGGAGGGCCGCTGGTTCATCAGTTTCACTGTCATGCGTTTACCCTCATTAATAAAGATTGATTGATTGATTGATTGATTGATTGATTGATTGGTTGATGAGCCGGCACTTATAGTCGAGTTCAAAACCACGAAGGATGAAACGTGTGGCCCTCCTTTGTACTCTCTCCAAACTTCGCATCAAATAAATAGATCCACGTAGACAAGGTGACCATACCTGGCTGGCATAGATGAGATGTGATCTAACCAGCGAGATGTAAAGGGTTTTCTGAATATCACAAGAGACGTCATTGGAGTAATGTCTTCGAAGAAAACCAAGCATTCTGTTTGCCTTAGACACAATGTTCGCGATGTGGTCCGCCCATGACAAGTCATGAGAAACTTGTACGCCAAGATCTCGTGCGATGGTGACTGTCTTTAGAGTCACTTCGTTAAGGGTATAGGACCTTAGTGGGCTACAGCGTTTGCGAGTAATCCGAAGATTCTCACATTTAGCCGGCTGGAACATTAACTCATTAGTTGAAGCCCAAACTGACAGGGAGTCTAAATCCTGCTGGAGTCGATTGACATCATCAGTAGTTTTAATGGTTTGGAAACATTTAGTGGCATCGGCAAACATGGCAATACGGGAGAAGGAAACGCTGTCAGGGAGATCATTTATATATAAAATGAACAGAATGGGGCCGAGCACTGAACCCTGAGGGACGCCAGAACAGACTTCCACCCATGGGCTAGATGTGCCGTTGACAATGACACGCTGACGACAACAGGAGAGGTAGTCAGATAGCCAGTTAAACAGAGGACCAGTAATTCCGTAAAGGTGCAGTTTTTGTAGGAGGTGAACGTGACAGACAGTATCGAATGCACGAGTAAGATCAAGATATACAATATCGATTTCATCCCCATTATCAAGAGCCTTCCCTATTTCATGAAGAATGGCAAGAAGCTGAATTGTGCAGGAAAGACCGCTACGAAAACTATGTTGAAGGTGGAAGATACGATCCTGCGTAAACGACACCATCCGACGCGCTACACACCTCTCCAACACCTTAGACAGTATAGGTAGTAATGATATGCCACGGTAGTTGGTGAAAAATGTTCGTTTTCCTTTTTTGAAGAGTGGTATTAGGTTAGCATCTTTCCATTCTGAAAAGAAATTACCAGACGATAAAGACAGATTGAAAAGGTCGCATACGGAACTGGCAATAACTTCGGAACATTCGACAATCGGCTTAGCCGGCATTTCGTCGGGACCAGTCGCTTTGTTAACATTTAACCCTTTCAAATCAGCTAAAACTTCGTCGACAGATGCAACAATTTCGGACAACGAATGCTGGTCCACCAAGTTAGACACAGGAAAGGAGCAGAGCGGATGGTCTGTAAAAATAGACCGGAAATGATCGGAGAAGGCATTAGCTTTATCCAGGTCAGATGTGACTTCGGTGTTAGTTTCCAATAACATTGTATCGGGATAAGATCGACAACTGGACTTAAGCTTGAAGAAAGACCAAAACGGCTTAGCATTAGAGTGAATTTCCGAGGCTATCCGTTTGAAATAGGCTTTACGGTTAGCTCGGATCCAGTTTTTAATTCGCTGACGTAATTTTCTAAACTCCTCAAAAAAGCGGGGTCTTTAGAGCGGCGCACTTTATTGTTCCAAAAGGTCTTTTTCTTTTTTATGGCATAGGCAAGATCACAATCGATCCATGGCGCACGCTGAGAGTGTCTGACTTTACACCTGGGAACAAAAACATTAACTGCTTCAAAGAAATCATTCTTACATGATTTCAAGGCGTCATCCGTTTTCCCTTGGGGAATGTCAATAGTGTTCAAGAACAGATACAGTAGGCCCGTAGGGACTGAAAGTCAGCATTTTTAAAGTCATAGATATATCTAGATGGTGAATTGATTAGTTTGAGTGAACGAAAAAAATTTAAAGAAATACTCTTATGATCTGAAGGAAGTCCGTTTGTGTTTTCAACAAAAACTGTATCCACTAGATCAGCGTTGCTTGATAAAACCAAGTCTAAGATGGTGTCCTCCCTATTTGGAGCTTCAACGAGCTGATACAGGAAAGCGTCTGATAACATGTTGACAAACACGTATTCCGAACCGACATCACTGTTTACAAAACCAGATCCGTCGACCCAACGAATAGCGGGATAATTGAAGTCTCCTGTAATCAGAGTCATAGAGTATTTACCTTGACTTGCAACATCCGTAATTGTCTTGAACTGGGATAGAAACTCATGATCGTTTGGAGCTCTATAACAAACCACAACCAGGAGTAGCTTGTTAGACGCTAGCTTGATTTCAATAGCCACGGTCTCGCCTGGCAGGTCCAAGCAGCTCTTTACGACGATTTTGTTCTTTACAGCCAGTAATACCCCCACCTCCAATACGGCCTTCCCTATCCTTGCGATATACATTATATCATACCCGTACGTTAAAATTTCCAAATTAGAAATACTAGGATTCAGCCACGTTTCGGTAATCGCTACTAAGTTGTAATCGGCACTATAAACAATATCCTGAAGCAGCGATAGTTTGCAGATGTAATTACTGGACTCCTCGCAATCTTTGACGAGGGCTTTAAGGCTCCGAGCATTCTGATAGAACACCGAGATTGATTGTTGGTTCTTGCGAGGATCACCGGGGTTAGACTCGACGTCGTTACTGCACAACAGGCACAGCGCTGGAAGATTGAAGGACGGCGTTGAGTTACAATAATAAGGAATTCGGCCATGGAAATAACGAGCACGGCAAAGTGTAACAATTCTGTACTTCAAATTCAGCCGAATACTGACCCCAGGAACCTTTAGATCTTGTACATCACCCATAGGAAGCCATATCAGCCATGATATTAACAAAAAAATTACGCTCAGTTTGGAGCGGAGAAGAAGACATCCGCCCGCCATGACAGATTTATAGATTTATGACAGATTTATAGAAATATTTACAGATTTAAATGAGCTTGAACAAAGGATTTTGCTAATTTACATTAGACTCAGCTCATGAGAAGTACAGCGTCTGAACTGCTCCTTACCGTTATAGCTGGAGCCCCATCTCTTACCAGGATTACCAGGCAAAAATATAAGCCAAATTTTGTGGGCAAGGTGTATGCAGATGATTTTGTACGTCAATTTGAATCGCTTGCGCGGTCTTATTGTACATGAGTTTTCTTATTGTATATCAGTTTCCCATGCAGCATTGCTTTTTGCATATCAGTTTCTCATATCGTCTTCATTTTCAATCTCATCCCAGATCCTGTGTTCCTTTTGGCCTGCACTAAGAAACGGAGGCTCTTGCGAACTCCAATGAAAAAGTCCCCAAAATTCGGTCTTTCGTTCCCAACTTTCGAAATGCTGAATAAAGCAAGTTTCTACTTTCGATTTTGAAGATGGATAACATTAATTTGTGCCAAAGAGATAGATTGTGATGTTTGAAGGGGGATCAGTATGAGGCGCTGAAGGCTATTGTTGTTGACAATAGGGACTGGCTTGTCATTTTGCCAACGGTTGGTAAATCTTTTATTTACCAAGCCTTACCAGCTGTGTTTCCCTCGCTCCTTCCATCCCCAATAAATATCGTCCATCCACCATCAACGTCGTTTCACTTCTGAATGCCCGCATGCGAGATCAGGTGTCCAAACTGAGAGAAGTAATTGAGTGAGCAATAGCTCCTAAAGAAGGTGCGAGAGCGCAGCATCAACCAATCAAATGACTAGTTTCACTGGAGTTCCCCAGAGCCTCCATTTCTTGGTGCAGGCCAAAAGGAATGCAGACTCTGGGTACGAGATTGCTTCATTTTGAAAACAGATATAGAACATATAATTAGAATGCAGAAATTAATCAATAATTTCAAATTTATATTACCAAACTCAATCTGGGTCAAAAGGTAAATTTTTATAAAAATAAATTGTAGAATAAGCACAGGATGACTGATCACTGCGTCAATCATATTTAGATCAAATCTTATTGTAGCAACATGACTGGTGCGAGAGACCAGTGGGAGTTGCTGATTTAAGTTATTTACTGTTATTATTTCGAAGTTAGAGCTTGGAAAAACCTTTATATATATACCATCTACAAGATTAAAATCTTTTGATGATAGTGCTTTTTCTGCAGCAGCTCCACGACTATGGAGTGATGGAGTGTAATTAAAAACTTATCTTTTTTAAATTAGTCTTTTTTTACTTCATGTTATGATTTGTAAACGGCCCTGTGTGTGTGTTTGTATGCGTGTTTGTCTTTCAGCAGGATAACTCAAAAACTATTAAACAGTTTAATAAAAAATTGTGGAGCTAATGGCCGTAGGCCAAGGACAAATCGATCAAATTTTGGTTCATTTTCGATGAAAATTGGGTGAGAAATTTACATTAGAAATTTGTGCTGCTTTTCCGGGCTGAATGCGTAATTAATGCATGTTTAATTTATACATGAATACTTGACTTTCGTTGGCGGAGGTATGCAGTCTCTGAGTGCCTTCTAATTATTATTATTATTATTATTATTATTGTTATTATTATTATTATGTTGACTTTTATGGATTCCGTAGTTGGTCGATCAGACTTGGCGCGAAATTTTGTCTCTTCTGGAAACATTTTGGGTTCTGGAATTGGGTATATTTAAAAAAAACTCAGATATGTCCATATTGTGGCTCCATGGTACAACAAGAGGGGAAGGAGCTTCCCCTTTTATGGGAGCACTCCGTGTTTAAGTACTCAGTTACTGAAAGTTGTTGGTTTCGCTTCGTTGGAGGACTTTTATCGTTTTAGATGCTTGCTTGTTTGACTGTTGGCACTCCGCTTTTCTCCTTTAGTGACACTGGACCTATGGCCCTAAACAGTAACAGGGTTTCGTAAGGGGCAATATTGAATATTCTGTGAATTCTCTGTGATATGGAATTTGTTTTAGTAATGATTTCTTTTTGTTTTCAGGCTGCCCTTGACATGCAATCAGGTTAGTTGGATTTGCGTTGTTTACCTATGGTTTATGTCAAACACATGTTGCAAGCATAATGAATGAATAGTTTGATGGAATACAGCTTCGTTGTAATAATTATGAAATGCTTTGCAACAAAAAACTTTTTTCACTCAGAAATTAGAGAGTCGAAAGAAGCTTCAATAGCAAAACTTATCATAACAAGAATATTTGTTGGCTCGACGTCTCGTGTTCCCAAGATTTGAGTTGCAAAATAGACCTCTTTCATAATGGCGGCCAGTTTATATACATGCAAATTAACCTTTCTGGCCTTGTTACAAAGCAAAGATTCTTTGGAATTACAGACACACAAACGAGGTCAGAAAGGCGAATTTAAATAAATATAAAAGAATATTAAATTTGGGGTTCATGTCATTTCGTTTGCAAAGCTCTGACGAATGGTGTCAAGATTTAAATTAACTGGCAGACATGCTCGACATATGCTAACATGTGTTATGTTCTCCCAATCGCGGGTATTTTTCAAAACTGGTTCTACGTTTTGCCATCTGGAAGTTGTACAAGGTCTGCCTCCTCCACAGGCATCTTCTTTTGCAGAGGAAGAAAAATCATGAGTGTGCTCTAGCAATAGAGCACCTGGGGACGAGGCAGGTATAAGGTTGTCATTGCATCATGGGAATAGAGATACGCCGATGCGCGTCTTGACCACGTGTGACGAGCATGGTGGTGTCTTGAGAAAC
Organism: Chrysogorgia sp. JL179-B06; assembly: GCA_035772405.1. Taxonomy (NCBI): domain Eukaryota; kingdom Metazoa; phylum Cnidaria; class Anthozoa; order Scleralcyonacea; family Chrysogorgiidae; genus Chrysogorgia; species Chrysogorgia sp. JL179-B06. The sequence continues at coordinate 355,677 of JAYKKM010000137.1, forward strand.
GGGAACATTTAAGATTTTGCTTTTTGCGTACGACATCAACTTGCTTGGTCAATGTAAACATGGAGGCTATACAGAAACTCAGAGTTAACTAATAATTGCTCTATAGATGAGGGTATATCACCAGAAGAGTCGTTGTTGTTGCTAACTGCACACAAGTCAAATAATTATTCTTAACTTTCCTGTTCGCTATATTTAAAAATATAGCTATTTAATATCATCTTGCTTTGTCATTGTCGCGTTCCCGGTTAGATATCCTCATGGAGAACACCAGCCAGAGTTAGCATGTGATCAACCACAAGATAAAGAGTCGGTTTAAACTTTATCAGTCCAGATTTACACTGTAAAACTCTCTGATTATGTGATAACTACAAAGTTATATATTAATTATAATTATAATTATATATATATATATATATATATATATATATATATATATATATATATATATATATATATATATATATATATATATATATATATAAAAGTAGAGTGCTGCGTAGACAGTGTTTTGAATATATAGCAAAGTGAAAAGGTGGTAAACTGCCAAGAATTTAGTGACGAATGACGAGATACTGACGTTTCGAGCGGAGCCCTTCATCAGAGTAAGACGAGATGAAATAAAATAAATAGGGCTTATATATATGCCAAAAGGGTGTCACAGGTAGAAAGTAGCCAATCAAATGCACGGGAAATAAACTAACTAATAATTAATGAGATGGCAAAAGTTAAGTCATTTACTATTTTTACAGTCGATCAATAAGCAGACTGAGGGGGTGGGAGAAATGACAGGTCCAATATTCAAGGGGATTAGGCGATAATAATAGAAACAAAGACTTGAAAAGGAATGAGCATAAGCTAATAATAAAAAGTTCATAAGCTAATAATAAAAAGTTCCAAGCAAAATAAAATGACAAAAAACTTTTACGAAATTAAATAAAAGAAAAACGTTCGTTAAGACCAAGAGGATGTGTGGTGCCAAGTTTAAAAATGAGACGCTTCTCTTGCCGCTTGCGGTTATCGTTGCCACCGGAAATGGGAAGGATGGCACAGACTTTAAAGGGACACTCCGGCCCAAATACAAATGTAGTTCATATGAAAGATCTTACTGACTTTAGATTATTTCCAAAGTTTCAGCATTCCTATCAATTTAGTTAAGAAGATGTGGCTAGTTGAAGTTGGAGAGTTTGTCCAATTTCGACGCCATTTTGTTTCTCAAATATGACGTCACTGAGTGACGTGATCTCGTATTATGCCTAAGAAGCTCCTCTACTTTCCTGCATGATGAACTAAATAGTTTATTTCGACTAATTTTCGTCCAAAGACCATTCACAATAACTATCACTATGTGATCGCCATCAAAACAACTCCACTGACGATAAAGAATCACTCAATGACGTCATATTTTCAAAACCAATATGGCGTCAAAATCCACAAATTTTCAACTTCAACTAGCAATATCTTCTCAACTAAATTGATAGGAATGCTGAAACTTTGGAAATAAACTAAAGTCAGTAAGATCTTTCATATGAACTGCATTTGTATTTGGGCCGGAGTGTCCCTTTAATGTCTGAAACCAAATGGTTGGAGCTGTTGAAATGGCGGGCTACAGGTTTGTCACCATCATTGATCCTCACGGAACGAAGATGTTCAGCAAACCTGTCTGAAAGGCGTCGCCCAGTTTCACCGATGTAGATTTTAGGGCATTTATCGCAAGAAATGCAATAAATTATGTTGGTGGACGTGCATGAAAAAGCATGACAGATTGTGTGGTCGAATTTGGGGGCAGTAATAACTGTAGTGGGATTGAGAAAAGGGCATGTGTTACAGCGGGAACGGCCGCAAGAAAATGTTCCCGCTGGTGCCGAGGTATTTTGTTTAAGGGCACTATGTACTAAGGAGTCACGAATGTTGACGACGGTGTTCCTAAACAGTCATCGATAAATCTGCCGAAAAAATCAGGCAAGGGACCCGTCTATTGCTGAACATCTTCGTTCCGTGAGGATCAATGATGGTGACAAACCTGTAGCCCGCCATTTCAACAGCTCCAACCATTTGGTTTCAGACATTAAAGTCTGTGCCATCCTTCCCATTTCCGGTGGCAACGATAACCGCAAGCGGCAAGAGAAGCGTCTCATTTTTAAACTTGGCACCACACATCCTCTTGGTCTTAACGAACGTTTTTCTTTTATTTAATTTCGTAAAAGTTTTTTGTCATTTTATTTTGCTTGGAACTTTTTATTATTAGCTTATGAACTTTTTATTATTAGCTTATGCTCATTCCTTTTCAAGTCTTTGTTTCTATTATTATCGCCTAATCCCCTTGAATATTGGACCTGTCATTTCTCCCACCCCCTCAGTCTGCTTATTGATCGACTGTAAAAATAGTAAATGACTTAACTTTTGCCATCTCATTAATTATTAGTTAGTTTATTTCCCGTGCATTTGATTGGCTACTTTCTACCTGTGACACCCTTTTGGCATATATATAAGCCCTATTTATTTTATTTCATCTCGTCTTACTCTGATGAAGGGCTCCACTCGAAACGTCAGTATCTCGTCACTAAATTCTTGGCAGTTTACCACCTTTTCACTTTGCTATATATATATATATATATATAGAAACCTCTAAGCATAGCTCTTTCACTTTACGATCCCTAACCCTAGTCTTATGAGTTATGTACCTTTGTAACCACCATCCCTGATCTGTGTTGCGAATGAAAGTAATTAGCGCTAAGAATGCCTCAGATCCCTCATAGACCCTAACCCCAACCTCTTCCACCTTCATAACCCTAAATTTAATTAGTTATTTTATCCGAACCATTCTGATTTCAATTCCGACACCTTGACTCTCATCGGAAGTTGTACTAATATTGCCAAAGCGTTTGACTGAACCAGTAGGTTCAGCGTTCAACTGAACCTGTATTTTCACCGCATCTACAAAGAGATGAACCTAATAATTTTGGTCATATTATGGCTTATCTCGCTTTAGTGTACATGATTCCTACGAGGAAGAAACCCTTTGAGAAATAGTGCAAAGAACTGTTCAAGATCTCAAACACATTGACATACAAAATAATAAGTTGTTACTTAGTTTTAGCATAGTATTCTGAAGAAACAATTCACAAAATGGTCAGGAATCACAAAATAGGATTTCGTGACAGGAGAAGTATCATCTCTAAGATTTTTAAATTGGTTTACTTGAACGGCTTTACTTCATAGAGAACGACCAAGCGAGAAGTTCGAATGAAGATATAAAGCGAGCTGACTAAACGTAGCAACTTGAATAAATTTGTCTGTCTGATCATAGACAAAGCATAGTTAATGCAACTCAACATTAAAACTCAACACAAAAACTTTATTTCCATAAACATAGAATAAATAATTCAGTACACTGCAGCTCAATGATATGATTTGGGAGCAACTAAGGAGAAATGGTATTGACATCGATAAGGATAACTTATCGGTTTCTTTAACAAATCTCTTTATCAACATTGGGACTTGTTTGATAGCATGATATCATTTGATATCATTACGAAAGAATTATCGTGTAAGTTATTGTGTAAGTTATTCCTGTGATGAAGAAATGCTTCGGGAGGTAGTGTGAAGAACTGTTAAGGATTTAAAACATGTGGAAACACGTTAAACTAAAACGGGTTATTACGTTCAAAGCGTTGCTAGATTTCCTGTAAATAAGACTGATATTTGCATATTTCGCCTGAAAGCACATGTAGAGACAATGGCGCTGTATCGTTTTGAGTTTTTAAACAAGTCATAATGAATGAAGTAAAAGGGGCGCTTGTGGAGATACTGTAGATAAAACCTTATTAATATGCTACATAGATTTGGAGTTAAAAAATATTTATAACATGTTCAGTTAAAGTTTTTTATTTTACATCAAACCCTGGTCCATTAAGTTTTCGGGGTGGTGGGGTTGTTTGGGGGTGTTGGGATGTTTTGGGGTGTTGTGGAGTGTTTTTGGGTGCATTTAGAGTGTCTTAGATTGTGGGGGCGTTTTGGGGGTGATTTAGATTGTGGCGTGTTTTGGGGACGTTTGGGGCGCCCATTTAAAATTCTAGGGATACCAACCAACACAAAGCAACAAAAAGTAAAGATTATAGAGCTTTTAGAGTGTTTGTAAGTAATTGGAATGTGTGCGTTTGTAAATAGGAAAAATGAAATAATATTTCTTGTGAGCTTAAAATCGTTTAATTTATTGCACTTGAGGAAAAAATATTGGCATATGTGGATTCGAACTTACACCTCTCAGGGTGGGGCGGACACATACGACATATTCTTGAAACGTCAGGGCCCCATGTAAATATGAAATTTGAATTATAATTTTTTATTAGCTTTTTGGGGGGTGTTTTAGGGGTGTATTTGGGGGTGTTTTAGGGGTGTATTTGGGGGTGTTTTAGATTGTGGAAGTGCACCCCAAAGGGGTGTTTTGAGGGTGTTGAAGTGTTTTGGGGTGTCGTGGATTGCTTTGGGGGTGTTTGGGATATCCTGTGTCAGGGGTGAGCGGGGATAGTAGGTATATTTCTCAAACGGCCACAGGGCCACGAAAAAGGGGCCATTTTGAAGGATATATCCTCAGAGAAAGGACCACAAAAAGCCCTCTGGGGCCATTTTGTAAACTTATCAATATAAATGTTATGTAGAGAACTAAACTATTCAGTTGACATCATGCCTCGGACACATAAAGACTGTCCCATATGCGGAAAGAAAGGTTTATTGAGATTAGCAAACCATTTGGCGGACTTTCGCCTATTATCCTCAGAAGAAAGGCAATCCCACTTCATCCGTGTCAGAGCTTGTACTGTAGATTTAGAAATGCTTTTGATTTTAAGCCTTGTTTAACACATACATTCTACACTAACACTGTCAAACTATTACTTAAAATTTTCTTGCTGCTATCACTTGCGCTATTTTATATCATATGCGATTCAATTTGCGATACACTCATTCCGAAAGGGATAATAATTGTTCAATCACTGGAGTGAAAGGCCGTTTAAGATCGTTTAATGCCGTCAACGTTTACCTAAACGTTTGAACCGCTTAAGACATTATTAGGGAATCAAACGGTAGCGACAACATGTCTTTTTGACATGAAAAGATTAATGACAAGGACAGTCTTACCGACCCAAGATTATAAAAACAAGAGGGGTTATACAGAAGACGAATATATCCAGGATGGAAACTATCGGAAAACTGCAAAGAGAAGGAAGTGCTCATAACCCGTTATGGTACTATGGATTTGGTACACTAGGTATCCACCTGTTTTGTTTGCATAGAGGAGATTGAGAGGGGGAGCAACTCCCGATGAGAGTCAAGGATTCGGAATTGAAATCGGAATAGTTCAGATGGATTAACTAATTACATTTAGGTTATGAGGTGTAAGAGGTTAGGGTTAGGGGTCTATGAGGGATGTGAGGCATTCTTAACGCTAATCACATACGTCCCTCACATGTCTCATTAATTACTGTTTATTTTGTGAAACGCTCATTACTTTTGTGTGTTCCCTTTGCTTTCCTTCACCTCACTTTAATTACACAAACAATACTAATTACTTTTGTGCATCACACTGTTTGTTCTGTCTTATTGTTCTATTGAATTACTAATGAGGCAGCATCCCTTTGATCGGTGGATGGGGGTTACCTACTTTGGTGGTTATTTGCATATCACAAATGTCTAAATATCTCAAAGAATGACGTGAGATATGATAGAGCTCTAAATTACAATTCTTTGTTATTTTAGAAGTAAATAGCTAAAACTTAATTTTCGTTTCATAAACACTTTAATTCTATTACAGAAATATTTAGCCATGGTTTGAGTGCTTACTTATGATTTTCTTCCTAGGTATACTCCATGCAGAAGAAAAAGACTTCAAAACAGCCTACTCATACTTTTACGAAGCCTTTGAGGTGTGTTTTTGATTGCACTCACCAATGATCATTGACCCATGTGACCTGGTCACTCGCCTGTATGAGTAAGAGAACCTCGGTCAATTATCCCCTTTTGGCATTTATTTTCACATTAGCTCAGCAAGCCTCGCTATGGTGATTACTGTTTTGAGAAAATATGACCTAAAAGTGAGGCTTGTGAAACCAGACATACATGTCCAATACTGTCGAACTGATATGGATGGTAAAATTGGTTGACGATCCGTAAGCATAATTTTCATTTCGTGAAACAGCCTCAAGCTGTGCCCTACATATACTACATGTGCCTCTTAACTCCAGCTGCGCATTTCACTGATACCCTCACCAAATCACTTATGACCCATATGGTTCATACGACTGGTATGGGTTGTAAATAGTACACGACGACCCATTAATTTATGAGATCATAACGCATGATACATGTTATGTATCATTGCTTTCTTCTTTAAAAACCTCAAATAATCTGTGCTGCAACTTATCTACATCACCAACTTCCGGCACCATAACGCATAATATGTGTCCTTATCACAACTTATCTACAACATGTATCACTTTTGTTCTTTAAAACCTTAACACCTTATGACAAATTGTCTACATCATTGCTTCGTTCTTTCAAATCCTCAAAATAATATGTACCGCCATGACATGTTACATATCGCCCATAGGCCATAACATATGTGATACAAGATTCTCCTGATTTACATATACAGTACTTTTCCTTCCATTTACCGGTACTCGTCTAAAATGGATTTAATCTCCAAGATATTACATGAATACTAGAAGTTAGCAAGGGAAGTGTGCTGCCTCGAAATCCAAGGCATGATATTGTGCAAAATTGCAAAAATAAGTGGTGGGCTTATTGAAGTCAAAGTCGCTATGGAGGAGCAGTGAGTTCTTCAGTACTGCATATATATATATATATATATATATGAGCTTGTTGGACCATAGGTACTCGCAATCTGCCCCTGGCACATTTGCAGATGTCTCACATCTGCCCCAACCTTGTTGACCCCCCTTGTGTTGTAACCGTTCTCAACATCAGAATTTGTTTCTTGTATAAAAATGCAGTTCAATATATTCTGTCGCTTTATATCTCACAGCTGTGTATGAGGGACACGGATGTACATTCTTCTACATGAATGAGATACAATGAACTCACACCAATATACACCTAAAATACAAGGAAAACTGTATTCACAAACAAAACAATTTCATATCATGCCCATGATTTTGACAAGTGATGCTGCGCTGGCAAGAAATCGCAGATACCTTGCAGTCACTGAGCCATATTTCCGTTTGGTGAGCGTTTAACAAGAAAAATTAAGTATACATAACTATCTTAGTCGTCTTACCTTGACAAGAGAATACTTCCTCATTCAGAAGGCAGAACAGATCGTTCAAACTTCACGGTGTTGACAAGTTTCGAACAGCGAATAACTTTAATACACGTGTAAAACTTCTACGTCACAAAACGTCATAAAACTGAACACCTCGACAAACAGAAATTTACACAAATCGAGATTTCGTTGACAACACATAGTTCCGCGAAGAAGTCTGGGTACGAGACACAGCAACCCAAGTCAATATTAGTGTGCTGCCTGCGGCAGCAATAAACGTTTACATGCATGTGTATCTAACTCATTTACAACATTCGGGTTTGTGTTGCATGTTGCCTTCGCCTCGAATTTCTATATCCGAGACAACACGGCCGCTAACGTCGCAAGTATTACATATATATCGCTTTTCATATGAGCTCATGAAAAGAGTCAACAGTTACATACCTGTGTTACTCTACTTTCCGCCCATTACTCAACTATACTGAAATATTAATAACAATAACATCTCCTATATACCATTAAGTATATTTTCAACATATTGTGTTACATACACAATTAGCCTACACTTAAATAAATCATCCTCTTATGATATAAATCAACATAAAGCTACACATCCTTTTTAAAATCAAAATTGCTAACAATGTAGTCAATTTGTCGCACTCTTCATTTCTTTACATTGACAAACTCCAATATTTGGAGAGCATTATCCATTCACATATTAATGTTTTGGGACATTCATTTCCGAAGCAAAACTAGTAACATCTGGAACACCGTGCTTTCATGATAGTAAAAAATCCAAGTTTAAACAGTCGCTGCCAAAATAACGGAGTCCCCTTTGCATTAGCCATAATGTTCGTATATTTTGCACTTTTGACACATTTTAGTCAAACGACTACCAGCATAGCTTCCTCGATTAATGTGATAAAACAACCATGTGCCACTTCCCATCAACAACCAAAACTTCACTACACCATTGACGCACTTCTATGGTTATCAATATTGTTCCCATAGCCAAACCACAATTTAATGTGAAACCATGGAAATCTTATATAACAAATTCCTACTCTCACTCACGAATTTCTCGTCGATTTTAATGTCAACCAAATTCTTGCAATCCCGTTTCTCCCCCAAATCCCATCAATAAAATTAATCATTAATTAACGTCTGGCAACTTCAGCAAACCGAGAAACAGACAATAATGCTTCCAGTACTACCACGAATAAAAAAACAATTTCAACAGAATAGATTGCTTACTTAGCCATATGCATCCAACCCACTTTACAGGTCGTCAATTCCCTTTCACAGGTCGTAAAACCATTTTACCTTCCGTACAATCCGTACAGATCGACAAAATGTTTTGGCCTACCTTAGCCTTATACAGTATCCAACCCACTTTACGGGTTGTAAATTCCCTTTCACTGCATGTCGTGAAACCATTTTCCCCTATATACCTTAACCACATGCCATCCCAACTTATGTCATCCCAAACCGTGCACTTATATTGCCACATATCCTCACCTAATTTTTACGGAAATAACAGATCGTCCCACCCTCGGGGATCTCATTTTTTTGTTATACGGTTTGTAAATCTATTTTCTACCACTCGTTAAAAGCACTTACGATCCGTACGGATCACACACAATATTTCACGAAACTAACCATCCGTATCAGTTTGACATTATTGGACAACCATCAATATCTGGCATTTCACTCAATTAAACTGTTTGTTCTAAGGGTTTATGGTGAAGGATAATTTCGAGTGTAAGAATATATACATTTTAAGACCAAACCGGGACCAGTTGCGAAAAATGCAACATCAAGGCCTTCTGGCTGGAATTGAACCCACAAACTGCGAGGCTAGTGCAACTAGTGCTCTGACCACTGAGCACGGATGTGTCCTAGACCAGCGCTCTATCCTACTGAGCTACAGAAGCCGTTACCAAGAGCTTGTTCAAACGTTTGGTGTATATAATGGTGTATATAAACACTAGTAAATATATTTTGAGATATATTTTATATATGTCTACAGTAGCTATTGTTCTGTCCTGTTTCGTGTGCAGGGGTTTAGCTCCTTAGCTCTTCTAATTTTCTCTCTCCAAACTTTAGGGATACGATTCTCTTGATAATCCAAAGGCACCCTCTGCATTAAAATACATGCTTCTGTGCAAAATTATGTTGAACAGGTAAGAATAAAAACTCTTTCAAATGTTGCGCTTTGAACTCGATTGAACCACCATGACACATGCTTTAGGTCTCCTGGGTTGCATGGTCAACTGTTCTGAATACATACTCTAAACTCTACTCCAAACCAAGTTGTTTAAAAGGAAGATTAAATCTTTTCTGAGATTAAATCGTCGTATAAGACTGTTGAAGTGGTGAATCGAAAAACACGGCACACAGTAACGCAATATTAAAAATTGAAAGTCGACAAGCGCCATGCAGTCATATGAGATCGACTCACTCACATGCTAACTGATTTTATTTCATAAAAAACTCTGCAATTGGTGCCATTTTGAATTGTCATGATGCGACGCGGGCGTGCAAGATGGCCTGATGGATTTTTTTTCAACGTGATTTATGATAATGCTAATTTATATTAACATAATGTGTCTTGTTTTGGAAATGTAAAACCACTAGTAAAAGCCGGTTTAGTAGGCTTTCAGAAAATGTATAGCTAGCTTTCGCAACAGTTATGGTTATTTCCAGATATATCAATAGAACGAAGAGATGGTGCTTAACTCTTTCCTGTCAGCCTAACAGGAAAGAGTTAAGCAATAGACGTTTTTGATCACCATGGACGTGAGAAACCGAGTGAGGACTGAATCGAAAACGCTCACTGTTCTCCAAGAAAAAGTGCATGCGGCAAATTCTGTTAAATAGTTTTCATTTTAAATTTGTCTTTCATAGTTTTGGGCGACCCTCGGGGTCTATGATATGAAAAAGCCCCAGTATATTTATGTAAGACGTTCATATAAAGTCTATAATCTAGTTTCCGTAAGGTTTGCTGTATTTTTCTTTGTGGTGTTGCACGTAAACAATTGCGTTGTCAGAAAAATATTTTGTAATTATATATATTTTGTATTTTCCTTTTCTCAGCCCAGAAGATGTACAGTCTATTATCACTGGAAAACTTGGTATAAAATACTCAGGACCACAGGTATACACTTATATTTTCCATAACTTCGAGAATGGACAAAGTGCCATTAAAAGTTCTTTACAATAACTTGGTCAATAGCTGGTGGGCGATTCTCCCGTCAATGCACGCGTGACATTGCTATTCCTTTGGGCTTCACACTTAGTGTGAAGCCCAAAGGAATAGCAATGTCACATGTGTGACGGGAGAATCGCCCTGGTGTAAATAAATTGAAAACGGACGGACGAGAACCACACACTAACCGACCGACCGACCGAATATACAGGGGCACAACTAGGGGGGACTTTGGTAGCGACCGCTGCCCTTTTTCTAAAGACGATTTGTTTGCCCTCATTTTAACGAATATGTTTAATATTATAATGACAGATTACAAATGATCTTGAATTTCAGAAATTCGACTACTGATCTTGATCTCCAGAGTGCTCTTTCGCAAGCTATCAGTTTCAATGAATTTTTATGTTTCATTGTGAAACTGAAAAGACTCTGGGAAGTGGAAATGACTATTCCAGTAGCAGCCGCATTCCACCTAAACCGGGGGCGCATTAATTTTATTATTATAGCATGCCCCCGCATCCCCCTAGTTGGACGCGCCTTACGGCGCGTATATACAGGTATACCCCGCCTGGATTGCCCTAATGCTACCCTTGAATCCCTGCCACTACAAACAAATAAATAAAAGCACAGTCAAACGGGCGAACCGAACGATGGACGAATAAACAAAACATGACAATAAGGATAAGTTGGTTCTCCTGCAATAATTCAAATGCTCAAATTATTGTGGATTAATGAAACGGCGAGTATAATCCTTTTTGTGTATAGTGAGTTTCTAATCGTTATTTACTGGTGGTTTTTAGCTTCAAGCCATGAGAAAAATAGCCGATTCAAGCAATAAACGATCACTACTGGAATTTAAAAAGGTAGTGCCATTTTCTTTCTTTCTTCTCTATGTTAGGATGGTTATGCAAACAAGAACGGGAACGGTGTTAGATAACTATACTATAGCTTTTATATATAATTTTGTCTGGGACAATAGTAGAGATTTAGTAAATGGTGAATGTGATTTTGGTCCAGTTCAGTCGACGTTGAACTAACTTCACATGACTTCGCCGACGGAAGTGAGACGGATGTGAGAGGACTAGGTCGAGGTAGTGGACTTACATTGGCGTTCCCGCCATTATTTGACCTTACGAGTAGCGTCAAGCAACCCACAACGTCAATTTCAGCGGACTTTTGTTGTTTAGTTACATGATTATGCCAGAAGTTGACACACAATTGCGTTGACTTGTGGTTTCAATATAATAAACGACGAAGAGTTTGTTTGACAACAACAAACTCGACTTTCCTATAATTTTTTAAGACTAAAACTCACAATAACTGAGCGGATTGCAAATCCCGGATTGTATATCTATTTACGTCGTCTCAACAACGCTATTAGACAGATTTAGAAAACACGACGCGAGATCAAAGACGACGTGAGACGCGCGGTATGGGTTGGACCCGAGTTAATTTTACTTCCGGTTTGAATTGCGACGTCGTCTTTGTTTATTTTGCGACGTGAAAATACAATTCTCACGTCCTGTCAAAGACGCCACTGTCTTTTCTTCTTTTTTTCCATAAAAAGGTAGGTTTTTTTAATAATTTACTTGTGAGTACAAATAGTATTATGGTTACTCACTGCAGTTAAATGCTAAATGTTTGTTTAAATATTTACATAACTTTTTCTCCATAGTAGCCGTAGGTCCTGACGATTTATCGTATTGAAGGTTTAGCATAACAAGTATTTGGTCGTATTTTGAAATAAATGTACATCGTAACACTTTAAAATTGTATATTTTTCATTAAACTAGTCGTCTTATTCGATTTAGAAATGAGTATCACCTACTGTTAAGAAATATAGTACCCTATGGGCTTACTCTGTTCAATTATTAAAAGGCAACAAAATATTTACGTATTAATATAATGTCAGTGGCATTTCATGTCTTGGATTTTTCGTGTAGCTTTAAATAACCAGAACTCAGTGAAAAATGGAGGGAAACGGAGAGACCAGCTCAAAAAAAAAGTAAGCGAAGTATTAAAGTGTATTTAATTGCATTTTGCCTAATGAATTACAGCGACATTGTCTTCAAATTATCTATTTTATAAAAATCATCTTGAAAAATACTCTACTAAAATTACCATAATTTAAACAATTTTTAGATCTGTTGTAGTTTGGACAGAGCAGAAGGACCTCCTTATGCTGAAAGAGGTGGCTGCAGAGGGAGTCTTGCAGCACAAATCAAAAACAAGGGAAAGGGGGGCTGGATGGCTGGCTGTTGCAAGTAGGTTACAGCCCAGCATTCCCAATGGTGATGTTACTGCCCGGGCAGTAAGAGACCATTTTGGGATGCTAGCACGGAAACATAAGTTTCAAATGGCTAAGGAGGAAAAAGAGACTGGAGTAGGTGGTGAAGAATTGACGGAAAAGGAAGTATTGTTGGAGGAGCTGATTGTGATATGTGACGAAACTGAGAGAAGAGTGGAAGACGAAAATGAAACAAAGAAGCAGAGTGTTGCAAAGGAAAAAGAACAAGCAGTTGAGATGAGGAAGAGGGCTATGGAGAGATTCGGAGAGACAAAAAAGAGAGAGCTGGAACATCCAGAAAATGGGAAAAAAGGAAGAAAGAGAAGGACATCAAGTGACACTTTTGAGTGGTTAAGAGAAAAGACAGCAATGGAGAAGAAACTAAGGGAAGAAGAGCTGAAAGAAAAAAGAGAAGAGAGAGAAAACCAAAAAGAAGAGCGGCTGGCCGTGTTGGAACAACTGCAGGGCACACAAGCCCAGTTTCAACATCAGATGCAGCAACAACAACAGCAACAGCAAAGTCAACAATTTGCAATGCTGCAACAGCAAATGTTAGCGATGATCCAACAGCAACAACAACAAACACAAATGTTGGCAAATCTTTTTAAAAATAATAACAAATAAACTATTTCACTGTTACATTTTTATGATAGTAATATTACAATTCTTTATTTATTTATCAATTAACAAATGAGTTGTGATCATTCAATTATTAAGCTAAAATTGCTTTTTTCTATTTATTAATTTTACAATGTATATATAATGAAGGAGATAAGGCTTGATTACATGGACTGGGCTGGCCTGGTTAGCCAGGCTGAGCTTTGGGAACTGTTTATATGAGCCACACTGATGACATGATCAGAAAAACACTGAAATGGTATATATATATATATTGTGACCCAACAGAACTCAACCAGGTTAACTGGGGGAGTCTGCAGTCCATGTAATCACCCCCTAATTATTTTGATATAACAAACGAATTTAATTAAATTCAATTATTTAATAAAACAATGAACATTTATTTATTTACATGAATATTTAATTAATTAATTAAAATAATTTTACAACACAATATTTGATGTTATAATATTACCTACTGTAATAAAATACATGTTTAATTTTAAAATGTGGATACAATTACTGTGTACTTACAGTAGGTATATAGTTTGTATGATGTTGCAGATTCAGCTAAAGAAGGTGGTGGGAGTGCAAACGAAGATGAAACAATGTTGCCATAAAGGCAGGTACGAGCATTTTCAAGCAGGGCACAAATAAAATACATTTTACCAACTGCACTCAGGTTGACCTTCATCTGCCTCTTAAAGTCAACAAAACTAAAAAATTTGGTGATGTTACCAAACATCCACTCGACAGCAACTCTTACCTCACTCATCCCTCTGTTGTATGCCTGCATTTGTGGGGTAGGTTGTCTGTCTTTAAAGGGCCCTTGAAGATGAACTCCCAAAGGATAGGCTGGGTCACCATAAACACAAAGTGGCTGGTTGTTATAAAAAGCAACACGTTCCAAGTTGGGTAAAACACCGGACTCGTTAAGCATGGTGCTGTCATGTCGTTTTCCTTCATATGGACCAGACAAATTAGCAATTAAGCCATTTGGCAAGACTATACTTTGAAACTTAATGGCATGTATTCTCTTGTGGCCATTATACATAATTCTCTGGTTGTACTTTGGCCGAGCTATCTTACGGACAGTGCCATCCACAAACCCAAAGCAGTTTTGCAGAGGAGCCCCACGTTGATGTACCGCTAGTGCATAGTTGTTAAGTTGGAGTGGCGAAAGGAAAGGCTGGTCCCAACTTTCAAGGCGATGGTGGTGAATATCGTAGACAGTGTCCATCACTTCATTGAAAATAAGACACAACTCTGATGGGCTTCGTCCAAATCGATGCGCCATGTCTGTGTATCTGCAAGGATAAGCCAATCTCCTCAAGATGATACATAACCCCTCCATCCCACTGCAAACTGTTCCTTGCTGGCAAACCACTCTCTCGGGGATTTGTAAATGTCTCAACAGCGATGGCAAATCATTTTTCTTAAAACGCAATTCTGTTAAACATTCAACGTCGTCCCAAGTTTCCAAATCGAATTCGTCAAATTTCCAATGTGGGAAAATCTGTTTGGATAGGTTATATTCAAAGAGTAAGGCAAATTCCTCGTCGTCTATAACGTTTTCAGCATATGCAAAAGTCAAAGCATCACGAACAGCTTGAAGATCGCCTACCGCCATATTTCGCAGTGTTTTTTTTAAGTAAAATCAACATAGCAAAATGAATATAACGACAAAAATATATTTTGTTTAGCCACATTTAGTTACACAGATAAATGTAAAAATAATACATATAAAAGAAGCGAATGTCATAACAAATAACAATACGATCATACAGTATATGACATATGTCGTATTAAAAACTGTAAGAATTTAAAAGAAAGTTACCAAGGTTTGAATGATATACACGATCCAGAAGAGAGGATCATAGCTTTATTTTGGAAGGGTCGAGTTCATTATATGTTTATAACCACATAGCAAAATGGCATCGACATTCGAGAATAAAGACAACGTCGTCCTAGACGGCGTCTTCCCTTTTCTAAATCATGTTTCGATCTTATTACGACGGCGTCCTCGACCCAATCCTACTCGGTCAACTAACGTCGTCTTTGATCTCGCGTCGTGTTTTCTAAATCTGTCTATTAGAGTGTTCTTTATGACGCCTTAACAGTTTACGTCGTCTCAACAACGCTATTAAAGTGTTCTTTATGACGCCTTAACAGTGAGTTTACGTCGTCTCAACAACGCTATTAAAGTGTTCTTTATGATGTCTTAACAGTTTACGTCGTCTCAACAACGCTATTAAAGTGTTCTTTATGATGTCTTAACAGTTTACGTCGTCTCAACAACGCTATTAAAGTGTTCTTTATGATGTCTTAACAGTTTACGTCGTCTCAATAACGCTATTAAAGTGTTCTTTATGTTGTCTTAACAGTTTACGTCGTCTCAATAACGCTATTAAAGTGTTCTTTAATCGTATTAACAGTTTACGTCGTCTCAATGACGATAAATTGTTCGTTATGACGCCTTAACAGTTTACGCAGTCTCAACACTAACCATGGTCTTTTCGCACCTTCTAATCCTAACCTTGTTCCTAACCTTAAACCTAACCGTAACTAACCTTAACCTAACAAAAAATAAACAACTTTTTGCAGCGAGGGTGAGTGCGTGGAGCGGATATAAGATTGTGTGTAATTGCACCACAATGTGTACTTGGTTTAATTAAATGCACTTAAATAATTTTATCCAAGTCCAGTTCAAAATCATTTTCGGTCCTTGTACCGCTTGTAAAATACAAACATTTATAACGTGTTTTATATTTCTTAACAATCATGTAGATATTGTCTACATATCAACAGGAATTACAAGGTGACCCTATCATTCGAGTAAGTACTAAACTGGTTCTGTTACCTTCACTTAAAATTAATAAGCCATTTGCACTTATAGCACGTATATAAGGAAACGCAAATACATTGCCTTGACACTCCTCCCTCTATTAAATCCCCTTCCTCTATTAAGCCCCCTCTCTCTATTAAGCCCCCTCCTCTATTAAGCCCCCTCCC
The DNA here is from genome assembly GCA_035772405.1 of Chrysogorgia sp. JL179-B06. Lineage (NCBI taxonomy): Eukaryota > Metazoa > Cnidaria > Anthozoa > Scleralcyonacea > Chrysogorgiidae > Chrysogorgia > Chrysogorgia sp. JL179-B06. The sequence goes on from JAYKKM010000137.1 coordinate 372,078, forward strand.
TCTATTAAGCCCCCTCTCTCTATTAAGCCTCCTCCCTCTATTAAGCCCCCTCTCTCTATTAAGCCCCCTCTCTCTATTAAGCCCCCTCTCTCTATTAAGCCCCCTCTCTCTATTAAGCCCCCTCCCTCTATTAAGCCCCCTACCACTATTAAGCCTCCTCCCTCTATTAAGCCCCCTCCCTCTATTAAGCCCCCTCCCTCTATTAAGCCCCCTCCCTCTATTAAGCCCCCTCTCTCTATTAAGCCCCCTCCCTCTATTAAGCCCCCTCCCTCTATTAAGCCTCCTCCCTCTATTAAGCCCCATCCCTCTATTAAGCCCCCTCCCTCTATTAAGCCCCCTCCCTCTATTAAGCCCCATCCCTCTATTAAGTCCCCTCCCTCTATTAAGTCCCCTCCCTCTATTAAGCCCCCTCCCTCTATTAAGCCCCATCCCTCTATTAAGCCCCCTCTCTCTATTAAGCCCCCTCCCTCTATTAAGCCCCCTCTCTCTATTAAGCCCCCTCCCTCTATTAAGCCCCCTCTCTCTATTAAGCCCCCTCTCTCTATTAAGCCCCCTCCCTCTATTAAGCCCCCTCTCTCTATTAAGCCCCCTCCCTCTATTAAGCCCCCTCTCTCTATTAAGCCCCCTCCCTCTATTAAGCCCCATCCTTCTATTAAGTCCCATCCCTCTATTAAGCCCCCTCCCTCTATTAAGCCCCCTCTCTATTAAGTCCCATCCCTCTATTAAGCCCCCTCCCTCTATTAAGCCCCCTCTCTCTATTAAGCCCCCTCCCTCTATTAAGCCCCCTCCCTCTATTAAGCCCCCTCTCTCTATTAAGCCCCCTCCCTCTATTAAGCCCCCTCCCTCTATTAAGCCCCATCCTTCTATTAAGCCCCCTCCCTCTATTAAGCCCCCTCCCTCTATTAAGCCCCCTCCCTATATTAAGCCCCCTCTCTCTATTAAGCCCCCTCTCTCTATTAAGCCCCCTCCCTCTATTAAGCCCCATCCCTCTATTAAGCCCCCTCCCTCTATTAAGCCCCCTCCCTCTATTAAGCCCCCTCCCTCTATTAAGCCTCCTCCCTCTATTAAGCCCCATCCCTCTATTAAGCCCCCTCCCTCTATTAAGCCCCCTCCCTCTATTAAGTCCCATCCCTCTATTAAGTCCCCTCCCTCTATTAAGCCCCTCCCTCTATTAAGCCCCATCCCTCTATTAAGCCCCCTCCCTCTATTAAGCCCCCTCCCTCTATTAAGCCTCCTCCCTCTATTAAGCCCCATCCCTCTATTAAGCCCCCTCCCTCTATTAAGCCCCCTCCCTCTATTAAGCCCCATCCCTCTATTAAGTCCCCTCCCTCTATTAAGCCCCCTCCCTCTATTAAGCCCCATCCCTCTATTAAGCCCCATCCCTCTATTAAGCCCCATCCCTCTATTAAGTCCCCTCCCTCTATTAAGCCCCCTCCCTCTATTAAGCCCCATCCCTCTATTAAGCCCCCTCTCTCTATTAAGCCCCCTCCCTCTATTAAGCCCCCTCTCTCTATTAAGCCCCCTCCCTCTATTAAGCCCCCTCTCTCTATTAAGCCCCCTCCCTCTATTAAGCCCCCTCTCTCTATTAAGCCCCCTCTCTCTATTAAGCCCCTCCCTCTTAAGCCCCCTCCCTCTATTAAGCCCCATCCTTCTATTAAGCCCCATCCCTCTATTAAGCCCCCTCCCTCAATTAAGCGCATCCCTCTATTAAGCCCCCTCCCTCTATTAAGCCCCCTCCCTCTATTAAGCACCCTCCCTCTATTAAGCCCCCTCTCTCTATTAAGCCCCCTCTCTATTAAGCCCCCTCCCTCTATTAAGCCCCCTCCCTCTATTAAGCCCCATCCTTCTATTAAGCCCCATCCTTCTATTAAGCCCCATCCCTCTATTAAGCCCCCTCCCTCTATTAAGCGCATCCCTCTATTAAGCCCCATCCCTCCCTCTATTAAGCCCCATCCCTCTATTAAGCCCCATCCCTCTATTAAGCCCCATCCCTCTATTAAGCCCCCTCCCTCTATTAAGCCCCCTCCCTCTATTAAGCCCCATCCTTCTATTAAGCCCCCTCCCTCAATGAACCCAACAATGAACCCAACCCCGCCTCCTTCAACGTGACGTTGAGCTACGTTGAGCGAGAAAGTAATAAATAATTGTTATCAAAATACTTTACTTTTATTCATCATTGCTATGGTAAATCTTGTTTTTTGTCACAATATCTAAAAACACTAGATGCTGTGCCAGTTATATAAGAAAATTATATACATAAATTAGAATTAGAATAAAAAGATTAATAGAAATCACATAAGTTACACAACTATAAGAGTAGTTTAGTTAGATATGATAGCAGACAAAGAAATATACCCGGCGAACACTTTTCTCCCATTTCTTTAGTAATAACCACGATGGACTCTCTGATTTAGAAATTAATATAATAGATAAAACCAATGTTCGTATTCCCACTGAGCCTGAAGGATTTGGGGCATATAAACTTAATATTTTTATTTCCTTAGGACTTATTAATCAATGTGACTTCTTTTAATCTTTTTTTTACTTATTCTAATTTATGTATATAATTTTCTTATATAACTGGCATAACATCTCTGTTCTGTTTACATAACTTAGATATTGTGACAAAAAACAAGATTTTTTATCTATTCTGTCTACAGTAACCTACAGTAGTCGGTTTGAGGTTTTTTTTTTTCTTAGTTTGACTTGGAAAATTAAATAAGCCCCCTGCCCCTAATTAGACCCCTTCCCTTCAATAAGCTCTCCCCCCTTTGATGACTTGAAATGAATAACCGGCCCGGGCCGCTTAATAGAGGAAATACGGTATTAGGCCGTTCCGTTAGTATTAGGGTTCGTATTAGGGTTTAGTATTAAGGTAATTAAGGTTAATATTATAGGGTTAGTATTATTAACGGTATTCTTAAGAACAATTCGTTATCGGAATGATTGTTCTTCCTTATATTGAATACATACTATAAATACCTATAGGGTGCGATAGACCAAGGGCGCAACGTCATTAGCCAATCAGGAATAAGTAAAATTGATTGAAATGTTATCACCACTATAATATATCATAATGTGCATAATTCGCGATTCTTTTTAAAATTTAAACAACAATTTTCTTTAAAAACGCAATTATGATTTAAAAACATAATTATGTATTACGTCAAGACGAATTGCAATAAATATAAGGAGACAAGTTTGTAATTTCTAAGGCTTGATCCTATTTACGGTCTGGAAAAATAATATAAAGTGCTCTCTTTTGGATAATCTCAACATTATCACACAAATACTTTGGAAATTCGACCAAATTCTAATAAGAGTAATGTAAATTAAAATATGGTCTTTACTACCAATTCCTACATTTTTTAACTGTCTTAAAATATATTGATGTTTATTTGCTCTACTAATAATGTATTCTTTGCGGTAGCCTCTTCCGCAGGTAACGCATTGGGTTCGCGATATTGGGTTAACGAGCGAGAGACGTGCGAGGAAACTGGAAGCCAGGTGGAGGGAGCGACAAAAGATTTCTATTTTTCTCGCCTCCAGTTTCCTCGCGTCCCTCCTCGCTTCCAGTTTTCTCGCACTTCCCTCACTAGCGCTAACACAATGTCTTTAGGTTAAAACAATAGCAATCGAGGTGCCAGGTGGAAATCGTAATCTGGTAATAAAAATAATTGCCCAGCAAATAATTCTCAGGAACGCCATATTAAAACACGGGATTGAACATTTTAAGAACATTTATTTTGACCAACGTGTCGTCACTTAACCAGTAACATCTTCAGAGTAACTAATTATATTTACATGTCTCAGTTTATATAACTATGCTATTACACTATATAGGATCAAGTAACAATAATAAAAGAATGTAAAGGAAAAGGAAGTGAGATATGTCAAAAGTGACAAATCAAAGGAAAAGACTTCCTTTTCCTTTACATTCTTTTATTATTGTTACTTGATCCTATATTGTAATCCCCTCACCCGGTGCGAAGCGCCGGCCGAAGGCCCGAGGGTGCTAATATCGACCGGCGTTTAGTCCCTTATCACGCGAGATGCAAGCGGATCCTGATCTCGGATCCAGTTTAATTTTATATGTATTCAAGATCAACGGCCCATGCGCATCGGAAAATTTGGCCCTGGTAACTAGAAATTAATATTTAAATTGGACCGTCACATAGTTTTTTGAGGAAATAGAAATCCGAGTCCGAGTATATATTAGAGACATTCAAAATAATATACGACGAAGTGACCTGGCTTATAGCCGACCAAGCCGACTATTTCTAAGTACATAAACCATTTTTATGAAGGGTATTCACGTTCTCGTAATATAGTATGTTATGTATTTTGACTCGCTGATTCCAAATCTGTTTTTAGAATTGAAAACGGTTATATATTGATCGAGATATTCAAAATAATATACGACGAAGTGGCATGCAGCTTATAGCCGACTAATTTCTAAGCATAAACCGTTTTTACGAAGGATACTCACGTTCTCGTAATATAGTAAACGCGTATGTTATGTATGTTGATTCGATAATTCCAAATCTGTTTTCAGAGTTTAAATCGGTTAAATATTGGCCGAGATAACGTTCAAACATTTCTTCGACGAAACGGGCTTTTGCAAAATATTGTGATTTTTTGCAAAACACAAATACACGAGTGCGAAGCACGAGTGGTATTATGAATATTTCGGCAAACACAAGTGCGACTCCTCACTAATTCTTCTAGAACAAGTGTTATTTCCTTTTAATACCTTTTCAATCAATTTTACGTGTTCCTAAATACCCCTAAATTTCACTACGAAGCGGGAAAACTGATGTTTGCAAATATTAATATCCAAACATCCCGGATGTGATTTTTTACTAGGGATATTTATTTACTAGGGGTATTTATTTACTAGGGGTATTTTTTTAAATACCCTTAGTAAAAAAATTTAAGTTTAATACTGATGTCATTGCCAATAAGGAATGAGTAAAATTGATTGAAATGGTATTACAACAATAATACAACAAAATTACTACAACAACGTTAATTATATCACGATTGAGTCGGTTTTCTTGATAAGGAAAAACTTAAAACTTTTTTCTTTTCATCTATATTTATTTATTTTATTTTATTGGATTTGCCACTGCAGGTAAATTATAAGAATAATAACAAAAAACAACGTCAAAAATGTTTAAATGTGGCAGGGTCACCGCAACAGCATACGCCAATTATAGCGATACCAGATATGTAGGAATAAAAATATAGTAAAAATTAAAGACTAAAAGATCTTCCGGAGGTCAACTACAGCAGCAGAGAGCACCAGCCAGACTCCGGGCTGAGCCACACTTTGGGCAAACTGATCTCCATGTCCTGGGGTCGTCCGTGTCACAGGGCCCCTCCACTGATGCTATGTAGTAATGCAGCAGGTGCCGTTTGAATTCCACCGGGGTGACACCAATTAATCCCAACTCGATCGGTAGGACGTTCCACGTTCTGCACGCTCTCACAAAAAAGGACCGCTGAAAAGTTAGTGTTTTTTTTAATATGTTACTGGTTAAGTGACGACACGTTGGTCAAAATAAATGTTCTTAAAATGTTCAATCTCGTGTTTTAATATGGCGTTCCCGAGAATTATTTGCTGGGCAATTATTTTTATTACCAGGTTACAATGTCTTTAAAATCCATTTAGTTGCCTGTGGTGGATGCTATCTTTGTGACTTAGAAAAATATAGTTTAGAACTATATATTTTTAGAACTATATATTTTTAGAACTATATATTTTTAGAACTATATATTTTTAGAACTATATATTTTTAGAACTATATAGTATATATTTTTAGAACTATATATTTTTAGAACTATATATTTTTAGAACTATATATTTTTCGTAAATACACATTCTTTGTGGCTTGTTCTAGAATCACCTGGATGCTTTATATAGCAATCTCCTTGAACAAAATTTATGCCGTATCGTTGAACCATTCTCTAGAGTCGAAGTAAGTATGGTCTGCCTTAGAATAAATGATGATGACGATATATATTCTCTTCGCTGGCGTCGTGCTTTCAGAGCGGAACAGTCATGCTACAATTGTCATGTACGACCGCATCACGACTACATGTTACCATTTCTTTTTGTGTTGGTACGATTGGTATCACATTAAATCGTGTGATAGACGTGTGATCGTTACGGCTATTTATAAAATAAGTTCCATCCTACGCACGTTGTGATCGGTCAGTTACCGTATTTGCATCAGGCTATGTAAATATGGTTATGACGTCGCGGTATTATTTCTTAAAAGAAATAGGAAATGACGCTTTGTGTTTAAATAACCTGATACAAATACTCGAGGGAGTTTGAGAGAATTTGAAAGTACTTATGTAAACCATCTCCTACAGCTCGGGTTTAGATAAACATTCGAATTAAACTCCCTCTCGTGTTTGCATCAGGCAATGTAAAGGAACCTTTTAGGGGAAGGAACCTTTTATTTAGGTAGAAATTGGGCAAAAGGAAGAAAGTAGGTAATTAACGTTGGATGTTTTGCGTTGTCCACATCATTTTGTCCAGGATTGTAAAATTGTAAAATTAATTGGGCCCAAAGGTCTCGGCAACTATATTGTCACACAAACCTCGTCCAATGATATTTCGCATTTACTCGACCATTTCATTTTAGGTTGACCATGTGTCAAATCTTATTAAACTGGACAAAGTAAGTGTATTACATTTTTAATATTGACAGCATCTGAACTCAATAATATTAAGTGAAAGCTTAAGGGAAATTGGGAGTGCTTTATAGAGCAAAAGCACGTATAATTAAGACGCAACAGTGGGAGCAGTTGTGAAAAATAGGCACGCTCGATGTGCATGTATCTACTGCGTGATGCAACGAGGATATATATGTGTAAGGCCACAACAAATTCCTTGATTCTGATTGATCGGAAATAGTCGTGATTTTCCGTTTCATTCTTTAGTTTTGATTGACTCCGAAGCATTCTATTGTTACTTAATTACTTAAAGTGCCCCTGCGACGAAATATTACATTATACGTTTCCTGGAATTTTTTGTTACAGAATATCATTTTTGGTTAATAAATTTGATTTTCCATGCTCGCAATTGCTGGAAATTTGGCAAGTTAAGTAAGAACACCGTGCTCTTTACAAATATGTAAAAATTTGGAGTTGTTTACCAGTTTTGAAAGCTAGAAATCTTTTCAAATCGTTGAGCAAGGCAAAAGACCAGTGAATTTTAGCACAAATACACTCTCCTCCGCAGAGGCTTCTTGCGCTTTTTTAGAGTTCGGGCAAATAGTTTGGGCAGCACAAAAATTTAAATACTGTAAACAGGAAAATCTGATGACGAAGAAGAACTAATGAATTATGGAAGTGTAAAATGACAGTTTTTCTTTTTTAAAGATGAATCATAGCGGTTTTCAGTTCGGTCAGTGCATGCAGGATCATGTTTTTTTGTTGGTTGTATTTTCTTTCATTTATACATATTTCCTTCGTTTTTTGTGGTATAAAAGCGGGAATGTTGAGCAGGTCATTTGTTTAGTATTTAGTTCACTAATTCAACAAATTTGCTACTCGATAGCTCGCCAGTTTCTTCGGCTGCGATTTTACGGCCAAGCTGTCATTTCTAATTTTGCGTGTTTTTGTCATACGAAAGGTTTGTCTAATTCTAGTAAATGTTATCGAATTCTATGTAAAAGACAACAAAACTTCTTCAAAATGTACGAACAAATTGTGAAGTAAACTTATTTCCTTTTTAAACATGATGTGAACGAATACTATTAACAATATATTCGTTCATTGAATGTGTATGACCACATTCTTGCTTTGTTCAACTGTTGAATGTTATTTTTCCGACAATTTGTAGCACCTCGTGGAAAAGAAGTTGTCCCAAATGATTTTGGATAAGAAATTACATGGTAAGGAAGTGGCTTGTTTTCACATTTTGTAAAAGATACGATATATGGTATACGTATAACTGCCATTATCATTCACTTCGTTTCTATCTTGAATTTTGATTGGTTACTTTACCTGCAAATAACTGACTGCAAATAATTTTCTAAGCATGCGCAATTGTGAAATTTGCCTCTTGCTGCGCAAATAATTTTCTGAGCATGTGAACTAGCAACAGCTGTTTCAAATAATTTTCGCAACCTTGTTTGTTTTCATGTCTACAGCTGTCGGAAAACAAACTTGAAAGAATTTTGGTGGCAAGAACAAGTGATAATATTTATTATTGAATGATAAATCAATTATTGAATACGTCTACAGTAAAAACCCGCGTATAAGAACCACCATTTTTCGAGTTAGCCTAAAAAGGTTCTTATATAAGTGGTATTTACTGGGATTTTAGGCTATTTGGGTTCTTAAATAGGTTCTTATTTTTTTCGAGGAAAGGGTGCTTGCTGTTGGTCCAACAACTAGCTCAAAACGGGTGTGGTCACTTGCTTCTGTGACTCACTACCCTGCTCTGATTCATGTCCAGTTCCTTTAGGTAACAATTAAACTGCAGTGATGCATGCAGGAAAATAAAATTTGAACTGTGTTGCAGTGTTACTGGGAAATGTTTTAAAAATAATTTAACATAATGTCATTACCAAAAATACAAAATGTGCAAAATTTCGTGTTTTTATTTTCAGTTATTTCTTTTTATTTCTTTTTTTCAAATAAGAACCTGTTACAATTCTTAGGCTAAAAAGGTTCTTATAAAATAGGGGTCTAAAAGGTAAATTTTAACCTGAAGGTTCTTAATTCACAGGTTCAAGAAAAAAACGTGGGTTTTTACTGTATCGCAAAATATCATGATTTGTCAGTATCTCGCGACCAGTTATTTGCCTCTGCCTTCGGCATCGGCAAATAACTAGTACAGACAAATCATGATATTTTGCTTAGACTCATCCAATAATTGATAATTATTATATTGCTCGCGTTTGCCTGTACGCAAAATCACGCACGCTGATTGGCTGGCTAGTCGGTCTGCAATTTTTGCACGCAGATCGGTAAGTATTGGCGGGGAAATTTCTGAGCTGTTTTAAGATAAACAAAAAATAGTTAAGAATGTTTTACAACAGATTTAGAACAACAAATTACTCTAGAACAAGTGTAATTAGTTTTCTAGAACATTTCAAGTAAAGACAAGACGAATGAATGTTAGGTAAACATGAAGCGATAGATAAAAACAAGACGAATGAATGTTAGGTAAACGTGAAGGGATAGGTAAAGACAAGACAAATGAATGTTAAGTTAAACATGAAGGGATAAGTAAAAACAAGACAAATGAATCATGAATGTTAGGTAAACATGAAGCGATATGTAAAAACAAGACAAATGAATCATGAATGCCAGATAAATAACCGATAGATAAAAACAAGCAAGTAACGTAAATCATCACCTCGCAAAACGAAAACAATGTTAAGAACGAAAGGAGAATTGAACAAAAGCCACATAACAAATTTCTTGTTAAACTGTGTATCTGGAGACTCGGAGTTTGTCGTTCGAAAATTTCATCTTCATACCTGCTACATCGCTGAATCGCCTGTAAAACTGTGCCAATCACAACATTCCCACCTTGGATTTCAAAAATGGCCGTCCAAAAATATTGGTTGGCGTGGTCAAGTGAGCTTACCAAACGTATTGAACAGCGGTTCTATTAAACAATGTTTCTGCTACTTCATGTTACAGCATATACACGTTAAATCGGCGTGTAAGTTGTTGTTTGAGGAAAATATTTTGCTTAGGCCGTCCATACGAAAAGTGGCCGTCCAAAAATCTGATTTTCCAAAAGTGGCCGTCCATACTGATAGAACACTGGACGGCCACTTGGCTAAAAGCCTGTTCAACATATGTAAGTTCATGTATGGCTATGAAATTGCAATAGTTTTGCCTCTTGGTAACAAAATACTCTAAGCTAATGAGTTGGGGCTACCACCCAGGGATGCCGGAAGTTGCTGGAGGCAAGGGGTGCAATTTGTTATCAAAAGGGTATTTTTTAACAAAAGGGCACAAACAAAAAATCAAAGGGCACTTGACCTATTTATAACATAACAATCAAACACAGACCAATCAATGCAGAGTTGCAGACACAGTTATTTCAAATGAATTACCCTTTTATTGATTTCAAAAATGAAATAAGACACATAGAAACTGTTCAGTCTTCTCTCCTACTGAAGAACGTTTAGTGTGGCAAAAATGTATGAAATACAGTAACAGTAGCCAAACTGCCAAACTAATGATGCAAACAAGTAGGCCTATGAAAATAAATATTTCATTGTTTTCAGCATTATTAAACACCTTTATTACCTCACGAAAAATTGTGCGAAAACATATGATAAATTAACGAAATAATGTACGAATAATAAACAGAGCACCTCTGTAAATGATTGATTTTATTTGATTGAATTTCTTTTAGTGTTAATAAACCAGGGATTAAATTCTAATGTCAGCACTCCAAAGCTACTGAACACATCCATCAGTGAGAGAGTAAAGTTTTTATTCCATTTTTGAAAGATTTATAACATCATGACATGAAAAGGGCATTTATGCACCCAGAGAAAGTTGTGATACAAAAGGCAAGGGGTGCACTTGCACCCACTGCACCCGTGGTTCCGGCATCCCTGCTACCGCCTCTCGAGATTCATTACCTTTCGCGTGTTTGATGCACGATAAACATTTAAACTCTTTTTTTTATTTATTACGTAAATGCTCGTAGATTTTCAACTTTCTCGTGTTTCATTTATTACTTTACGTTTTATTTTCCGTCTTTATTACTCTCTCAATGATTACCTTTCATTGTTTTTTATTGCCAGGAATTCTTGATCAGGGTGCCGGAGTTTTGATCATATTTGACAACACCCCTGTGGATAAAGCTTACGAGAATAGTTTGGATATTATCCAGAGCATGAGTAAAGTTATGGATGCATTGTATAATAAAAGCAAGAAATTGTCTTAGAACTCGAGCTTTTAGAACTCCGATAAGTGACGCTGTTTGCGTTATACCAGCATGCGTGCATCGTCTGTGATGGTAACTTAGATATCTTTGAAATTCGTTGTTCTTTTGTGTAATTAAAATGTAGTTCTTTGAAATGCTATATGAACCGTAGTTTTTGTATAGGTCGTTTGGTTTGCACTCATTCCACAGTGATTTAAGTAAAAGATAATTCAAATCTATTGTTATTAAACGTGTGTCAAGGTGCGTCTATGCTAGCGGACTCGGACATTACATTGACGAGCAAATACATTACTGGACTAGTCCAATGATTTGTTCCTAAAAATAACGCTATTCTACTTACTAACCCCTAATTGCTGCCTCACTATTCTTGACACTTCTTGGGTTTCCTGTGCGTAACTCGTGCTCAGTCTCTTTGCCGAGCTATGTATAGCCGACGAATATTTCGATTTGTTCGAGCTTTAGGTGTCTGGACGCACTTTCCGGGGGGAAACGGGGGGGGGGGGCACTTACTAGGGAAACTAGGGAAAACTGCGCATGTTCTATTTGCACCGCGCTGTCTTCCAAAACTACAGAAAGATTGCTTCTCTGCTTTCACGGTAAGAATAACCAGTTATCGAATAGTTGACACTAAAATCGACTCCGCTGTTTTGTCTGTTTTCGCTTGCTTATGAACTGCCGAAATTCGAGAGTATTTGAGAGCCTGTGGACAAGAGTCCCGATTACCCGATATTTCGATAACAAACGCAATCGCTGTATGTTTCTTATTTGTATCGTCCTTAATCGACGGCTTCAGTACTTTCATATTGACGACGAAATTAAAATATAATTTGGCCGCCATCTTCAAAAGCAGCATCGTAATTTAACTCAAATACGTCGAAGCTCTCTTATACCTTAAAACAAAGATAATTTATCTGTCTACAATATACGTAAACGTTGTTGTGCTACCTTACTTAGTTGTTTTTAAAAAAGCGCAATATCGAACATGCCTTGATATTCGTGATATGTCATTCGTCAAGCGCGGGATTTCCACAGAGCGCTCCATTTAAATTTTAAAAGTACTTTTATATGCCTGTAGCTGCTGCACAAGTTAAAGTGGATGTGACATTAGTTTCTATTGAAAAAACAAAGCTACACGGTTCAACATAGTTCGCAGTTCGACATTGTTTACATTTAGATATCCAATTGTCCAAATTTAATACTATCATTGCTTACAATATATTAGCTTTTACTTCAATATAAACATAGCTCATAGCCTCATTCCGTCATTCGTTGCCTTTCAAATTGCGGTATATTCATACGTTGTGCTGCCGGCTGCGTACTTTTACATACAGTCATACACAAGCCCAAGTAGCCTGTAGTCCGAGTTAACGCCTATTCCCGTTCGTTTGTTTGATTTGAAATATGACCGCACGACCGCCAGCAAATATTACAAACGTGAAGTTCGATTTGGCAGAAGGGTCGCTTGATCATGGAAAATTTATGGCTTGCTCTTTCGAGTAAATGTTGTTCGAATTAGATGTATGGCGTTCAAACATTGAATTTTGACATAAACGCGCCATATATGATTACCGTATGTTATTTTAATATTACAAGGCTATATGATCGCCTTGATATGTGGTGTAGATTCTACAGTCTATTTTATCCTCTATATGCTATAGAAATTTCTGGCATCATTCTGCTGGCATGCCTGATCAGTGATCCTGAACACTGCTCCAACCTCGTACCATGAACTGCTCCTGTCAGTCCAGAGGCAGCATTTCACTTCTGATAAGAACTCCTAGTACTAACATAAATCTTACTATTAGCCATCGTCTTGGCTACTTCTCGACTCTCGTCCCTGGCAACTCGGACTGGATTAGAGTCCACCTAATTGAGGTTAACTGCGAATTGCCAGAAGTCCATAGCAAAGTCAGTCTGGTGTGAACGCACCGCTAAGAACTATATCTTATCTGAGAGGCTGTGTTTGAAGTAATATGTCAAGAACGAGAAAGCGTTCTTTACCACGGTATCAAAACACCCAGAAGTGTGTTGAAAAACGAGGCCGTTGGCCGAGTTGTTTAACAACTTTTGTTTTGAGACCGTGGTAAAGAACTATTTCGAGTTCTTGATATAGCTTCTCAAACGAATCAGAATTTAAAGAGAAAATTGAGCTGAAAGTTGGCTTAATTTATGGACGTTCTTCCTCCGATATCCTTTGTTTTCGGCTCATGAATTATTAATGAGTTTGAGAAGTCCGATTCAGTCCATTCAGTCCGAATCCGCTACTGTGAACGCATCTAATATGGCGGCTATAACGTCGAGTCAAAACGGTGAAAGACCTAGTGCAATCGTACAGTTCTGTCCCAAAAAGTGGCACGAAGAGGGTTGTGTTCATACGGGGATGCATTCCACAAGATCTGGGTCCGCAGTAATTGGCTATGCTGTTGCGGTCACACTGCCATTGTTTTATTACTATATATTGTAATCTATGTTAGGTTTCTTTTTTGGTAATATTTTTGCACAATGGTGAAGCTAATAAAATAAAATAAATAAAATAGCATGGTACCAAAACGTATATCGTTCCGTCATCTAGAATGGGGAACGATACCCTCTGGTCTGGTGTGCATGGCAAAGTTGGATTTTTTTAACAATTCGGTTAGTTTACGTTAAAGTACCTATCACCCCAAATCCGATATTACTGATATTTATTTGTTATTTATTAACTTTACAACCAAGCAAGAATGCAAAATAATTAATACAACGGTTAAAAATAAAAAAACAGACAAAAACGGAGCAGTCTTGAACATGGTTGAAGGTATGGCCAACAGGACATGTGTCCCATGTGAAGACCAACCTGACAAAAACTTACAGAATAGACATAAATTAAAAACAAGGACTAATACACTCATAACATATGATAGGACAGATTAAGAACAGCAGCTTAAATTATATGAACGGCGCATAGAGCAGTACGTTTTCCAAGTGTGCATTCTGTTTACATCGAAAGAAGAGTCTAATTGAGAAGTGTAGTATATATAAAGTTGGTGTTTAAAAGAGAAAAAAGACGTACTATTACGCGGATGATCGGAGATAAATTGTTCCAGAGACAATTCGATTAAAAAAGGAGTTCCTAAAAAGAGAGGTCCTGCAAGGATTAGCCTACGTCATAGTCTGTGAAATTTTGAAAACCACAGACTATGAACCAGCGCCGTTAATCGTGTTCTGTGACGTAGCTACTATAAGGAATCTTTATAGTAGACCATGATTGGTCGCTTAGAAATTTTAGTTAATACGTGATATTCAATTGGTTAAGAACTACTTCCGTTTTCAATGTTTGTTGTTTACAACGTCACGAAGACAGTTTCTCAGCCGCCTCAACGTATTCTTTGTAAACGAGACTATTAAAAGAGTTTGCTAAAACTTTCGAAGGATGACTGTTTATAGTCGGCATAATTTTGGTTCGAGGATGATCAAACAGTCGAAGAGATGCGGGAATTGAATTGTTAATCATACGATATTTCCAGGTAGCCGTCGAGTGCCGATTCTCGTTATACTGTTTCTTTTAGCTTTTCAGCTTGTCCTATTTGTCTATTAGAACTTTTTATATGATTTCTTAAACTTTTAGTGAATACTCGTTAGTTGCTATAAGCATAGACTTGCTCCAAGTCTGCCTCTGATTGTTTCGGGTTTATTTAAAGACGTGTTTGTTTGAGAATACGGGTTTGTTTCGAGACAGGTTCTTTTCAAAACATTGAAACAAACCGTTTGAAACCAAACCACTCTCGAAATAAACCCGTCTTCTCGAAACAAACCCGAAACAATCAAGAGGCAGACTTGGGGCAAGTCTATTATAAGGCATAAGCACAATCTATAAGCATTGCGAATAATCGGCATAAATTACAGAACACACAATTTGGCTCTGATGCACAGACGCTACTTAGCGCCGCCTTTTTGCGCCCGCGAGCGTCTGTACGCAGGCTATGCAAGGATTGGCTTGAAGCAAATTGTCCTTGCTAGAACGGGTGCGAGACGAGAGGTGAGAAGAAAAGTTAACAAAAGAGGAGATCTCTAGATCGTAGAGGTCTTGTTTACATTGCAAAAAAAGATGAGATCCTTTATTTCAAGCCAGTACGATATTGGTAATAAGTTGAGCTTTTTAAGACGCTCAGGATAAGACAAATCGTAGTCTTGAAGTATAAATTTGGTAGCTCGTCTTTGAATACCCTCTAGGAGCGCAAGATCACGCGACGAACCTTGAGGTGCCCAGATCTCGTTAGCGTGAGACAAGTGAGATCGGACGAGAGCAAGATAGAGTAGCCGACGGCAGCGAGTATTAATTAATTTAGTGCAATTCCTGCGAAGAAAGCCAAGCAAGCGGTTGGCTTTAGCAGTACAGCTGGCAATATGAGGGGACCATTTAAGGTCATTGCTGACAACCACGCCCAAGTCGACTTGATCAGAAACACTCTTGATTGGTTCATTGTCGAGGTAATAAGAATGAGTTGGAGGGTTGCGTTTGCGAGATACTCTGAGCAGGAGCGTCTTGACACATTTGAGCTTTGCGTTTATATGCTATAAAGGTTTGTTTTTCCGAAATGCCAATGAGTTCACCGTCAACCCAGTCATCATTTCGGATACAATACTCTGTTGCTAGAGAAATCTGACCTAATTCAAACGTTAATAGCATACTTGAACGTTATACTAGAGACCTTTATAAAGTATCAAAGGAAGCATCGAATAAAAGAAATATTACTGTTCAACTATATGCCTTGTATAGAATGTTTATAAATAATAAATTGGAGTTATAGGCTCTTCAAGCGGGCCGCATGAATCGTACAGTTCCCATCCCAATCGGTACGAATATTGAACGGTAGAATGGAGTACGGGGCCATATGCATGTGAACGGGCCATAAATAGTTTGTCCACTCGCAAGCGAGGTCGCGAAGTGAGGGTGATAATCTCGCCGCGGCAGGGATCCATTTCTCACAAAAGGTTTGTATATATATATATATATATATATATAATGATTAGTTCGGTTTCTTTTGTTCTCCAGCGGGATATAAATCCGATATATCCCCAGAAAACAATTGCAATTATAAATTCAAGGGTTCAATATATATTGGCTGAATTGATAATTACCCAATTCATGGGGTCCTGCCTTAATAATGAAACCGGAATTAGCTCATAACTATGAATAACTATGAAGTCATAACTATGAAGCCGGAATTAGCTCGTGGCGGCCATATTGGAGTCATGACGGTGTCACTCCAATATGGCCGCCACGCACTAATCCTGGCTTCATTATTATTGTAATGAGCCGTAGTTTATGTTCTAAATTACGGGAAAACCTTCGACAACTGATTCATTTTAGCATTTTAAAAGGTCAGTGACAGATAGTCTTTGTCGCCCACAGGAAAACTATATAGCGTGATCCATAGACCTTATTCATAAATGGCCGCCAAATTAATATTCTTTTATATGCATATAAATTGTCCCTTATGAACTCGTTTTCATTTCATTTCAAAAGGATTCTTTCTTTAAAACGAGAGGGAGTTTACGAAATTGAAGACGACGACGGCATTCTCAACAGCATAAAACATAATATTCTAAACCCCGTAGCAGATCAGACCACTTTCAACTTATGTTTTCAGACACTTTTGAAGCTTGACAGTTTTCATATTCATTTCAGTTAGTGTGCAGGGTATAAACTTGACTAAAACTCGAAGCGGATGACGTCGTCCACATAACACGAAAATGCTGTAAATGAAGTCCTGTTTAGCAGGAGTACGTCGTTGAAAATTCTCTTGGGACTAATAATAGACGACGTCCTCGCTGCTTGCGTCATGTTTTCGTAAACTCCCTAATCTCGACTAGAGTACGCCGGTAGCGCCCGCACACAAGAAAATGTGGGACTAATACTGAATGAATGCGCGTGTGCACATCGCTTACTCGCACATCTCTCACACATCTCTTATCGCACATCTCTTGCTGAAGTAAGCCATGTATGTTCTAAGAAACCTCACCAATCATGATATAAGTCCGTTATATACCTCGACCTCCGGAGCATGGTAGGACCAACTCCTTATAAGGGAGTAAAAAGTCGTTTGAATCGGACAATATTTGAACAATGGAATGGATGGGAAAAGAACTCGAGGGGTAGGGTGGGGGGTAGTGGTAGAAAAGGCGAGCGAGGGGATTATTGCTGATTCGTATTTCTAGTTTGTGTAGGTAATCATGTGATAGCGAGTACAATTAAGGATTTACACTAGCGCACACGACAGCGTAGTGGACTGGAACATGCACTGGCTACAACTAAATTAATCAAACAAATTGTAATGAATAATAAAGGAATACCAAATGTTTTCCGTGCAGGATACTGTGATCCAAACACGTACAGAGAAATATCACTAAACGTATTGATCAAACTTGTGATTCTCCCCAAAACCGTCAACAACCAATCAGGGGAGAACCGGCCAATCATGGATGGGTTTCTATTCTGACAACCGAAAATAAACTTGAAGTGGTAAAAATATCAGGAGAAGATGCAAAACAAATTTCCAAATGGAATTGATTGCTCCAGATGTAAAGTAATGTCTCGTGAGTTCGGCCTACCAGGCTATAAGCCGTTCATATTCTACAAGACGGAATCTTTTTGTGGTTTTCTCTCACTGCTGAAGTGTTGCTCGGTGATATTTTTTTTGGCTACAAGAACAAAATGAATGGTTTCTTTATAAATATTCTGCCCGACTAGAGGTAAAATAAACATTTTACACCTTTTCAAGTTCTCTTGGTGCACTATAGCTAAAATGTTGTATTTTTTTGGTTTTATTTAAACGGATATTTATTATTTTTACGGATATTCGCGTTCGCTTCTACATCGCTTTACCCACTTTAAATATTTATAAATTCCTATATTTTCGGCCTATTTTTTGCAAAATGATGTGAAATTTGACAGGGAATATTGTTTTTGAATTTACAAAAGTTGTGTACAAGACGTCAAAATTCCCATGTTTGGATACTCCGATGCAACCTGGTTCCCTGGTTCGTAAGAGAACTCTCCCGAATTTGTGTCTTTATTTTACGTCAAAATTCGAAAAGTGAGAGAAGAGGACTAGGAACTAGTGACTCCGATCCTATAGTCGTTCTGGTTCAGGAGACTGGGGCGATTAAACAATACGACGACGCAAACCTTGACACACTGGCATAGCAAAAAACGCCTGCGGAGGAGGTAGGGCATAGCGAAAGTCCTTGTTTACTTCGTGTCTTGATCGCCACACAACAATCTCCTTTCTCTTACGCGTACTTCGTAGTCAAGCATCGTATCAATCCTTGCAACCTTGCAAATTGCTCACATTACTGCGCAGGAAAGGTGACTATTTTGAAGAATTATTAAGCGAATTTATCGGCGAAATAAAAATTCACAAAATAAAAATTTACAAAAAAAAGTGAACTTTGAATTTTCTATTTTTTATAGTAGCCTACTGGAAGAAAAAGTCGATTTTGTGCCGCCAACCAGGAAGAAATCTGCGTTGCCTCTATATCAGAAAGTCATCAGCACTATAGTAACTCTATCTACTTGTCAGGTTTCATGCTTGTATCACAAAACGAACGATTGAGGCAAAATATCGGGCTTAACCGCCAGGCTATTTATAATCACGAGTTGTTTGTCTCGTTAAACGAACAAGCGAGGTACAAGCGAGACAAACAATGAGTGAACAAAATACCGTACAAAGCACTTTCCATGTTGTTTTAAATGTATCACAATACAATTTTGTCCAGATGCTATGTCAATGGTTAGTCTAAATGCTTCATAAAACATCATGGAAGAAAACGTAAAAACTTCCATAAAGAATATGCATGCACTGGGTGAACATTAGGGACATTAAGATCTACGACGGCCTTCAAAACGTTAACAAGCAATTTAAGTATTCGAAAGAAGCCATTGTAAATTGACTACCGTATTTGATGCATGTTTGAAGCTTTGTTTTGTTACCTCAAAAACTCTCCAGTTCTGCTAAAACGATTGTAGTGTTTGAGCTGAAGTCAACATTAATGAACAGCTCTCACCTCTCAGCGAGTTCACGTCGTGCTGAAGACGTGAAAATGCTCAGAATTGCGTTGTAAACAGAACGAGGACGGTGTTGAGAACACAAATTACATATTGTCTTTGGTTCGCTGAAGGCCGCGTCGTCGAGGTTGCCGAGGAGGCGGGGCCGCACCCCCCCCCCCCCCCCCCCCCAATAATTTGCTCTGGCGATTTCTTGCCAGTTTAGACCCGTTAAAACTTGCTGGAAATTACTCTCAGAAGTCAGGAAATCCTATTTCAGAGATCCTAATTTCAAAAATATCCGTGGGGGCATGCCCCAGGACTCAGTCCAGTTGTATTACCCCCTCCCCTCCATTGACTTTCTCTTGCTACGGCCCTGAAGTCCCTATTACCTGAGAATTCTTCTAAAATTATATTACTATTGTAAGAGATAACACGAGACGTATTTGCTCACATCGTTTTCATCTCTTTACAAGTAAACCACTATACGCCTGGCTCTGAACAACTCTGCACAAGTAGGAACATTTTTCGCAAGCGTATACTCATTGGTCTTAGCAACATAAATGATAAATCACAATTTCAAATTTTTGACTTTATGTTTAACAAACAAGCTTACGAAGGTAATCCAAGTAAACAAAACTACTCTTGTACAAAACAACAGCACTAATTTTGACAGAAGACAACCCTGTCATCCGCCATCTTGTTGTAATACTTTGCCTAATTATAAACTGGGAAGTTGGTGACGTCACACCCGGGGTAAACCTGATGAAACTACACTGTTGGGTAGCGAGTTTCCGCGGAATGCTTTTTAAAATGGTGTGGTTCAATTTAAAAAGGAAGACATTCACAAAAATCGAGTTTCAAACTTATAAAGACATGAGGATGGCTAGACAAAATTTTCGCTTTACCACATCCAAGATGGCGGACAATGACTCGGGTTAGCAACTTCGACAGTGCAATTAATACGCTTTACAAGCATTTTTACAACCTCAAACTACTATATATTCCTGCTATATTGAAGTTACGTCCAATGTACTTTAAATTATTCTCTTGTTTTTCATTGGTTCAAAAATAATTTTGATTGGACGTATGAGAAAAAATAAATTTTGATTACCAAATCCTTTTGATACATGTAATAATCTATATTTATATCACGACGACCGCTTCGTATTTGGTACCAATATGGTCGCCAAACCTTTGTCTTTGAAAACTGAAGGGAGTGCAAATGTTGTGTGAAAAATTCAGTTGGAAATATACTCTTATTTAAACGAACTCTTGAAATTATAATATCGTACCATTTACAACTTTTCCATATCTCACTTAGTTCTTGAGATATTAAAGGCTACGTTTACACTAGAGCAAAGGTATGAAGATGCAAAACAATGTGAATCTGGTTACTTTTACTCTAGTGTAAACTCAGCCTAAGATTTGTTTGATATATAAATTATCATAGCTATTACGTCACATTGCATAATGAGTTAGTGAAAAATCCTGTATATCTTTCGGACTACCAGGGTTCTGTCTAGGGGGTTTGAGGGTTGTGATCATTCAGGTCGGTGTACATGAAGTCAATATTCCCAGGCAGTCCAAGTTATAAATGTTAATAAACAATATAAAATGTACTTAAAATCCTGGAAAGTGTTGTTTTTTAGTGTTTTATGACTTTTCCAAACCTTCAGAATTGTGTAAAATCTTCCCCAAAAATGCAGGAAATGGCATTTCAGTGACTCTAAATTTCAAAATTTTATTTCACCTAGATGCTCGCGCCTTTGGCGCTCGCTTCGCCCCCTTTCCGAATCCTGGCTACGTCCTTGCTTCTCCCGCAAACGAAAAATCCTAGATAGAACCCTGACTACAAATTGAATGACGTGAGTCTTCACACGTCTAGTGTCATGTGGTTTTCGCAACGCACATGAGTTGTGAAAGGTATAAGTCTTTATAATTTCAAGAGTTCATTCAAGTAAGACCCCTTGTTTTGTCCAACTGAAGTTTTCACCGCATATGAACTTTAAAGGGACACTCCGCCCCAAAACAAGTTTGCTTAAATGAAAGTTCTTTGTCACTTCATATGAGAATGTCTTTGTCACTTCTAATCGTTTTAGTTTTAGAGAAATGTGGCGGCCTTCAATTCACAAAAATACGATAAACAAAACCCCCCAAAACAACTAAAACGATTAGAAGAAAACTAAATACCCATTCTCATGTAAGGCGACAAAGAACTTTCATTTAAGCAACACTTGTTTTTGGGGTGGAATGTCCTTTAACCCTTGACTAGTTAGTATTTACATAGTTAGCTAGTTAGTGTGGTTACAACCGGCAGACATTAGGCAGGTTCTTGTTAACAACTATCCGAAATAGGTTATGTTACGGTCAATTTCTCCTCTCAGATTTCTCCATGCTCGAAGAGGTGTCCACCTTTTCATCCATCACCTGTAGGAGTGCAAATCGAAGAAAGAAATTCACAATCAATGTTTGGTTAGAGGAATTACAGTTTGGTAAATTTGGAGCAGAATTCGAGTGATACACAGCTTGCGTATCGAAGAGGGGGCAGCTACATTGACGCTTTGCTAAGGGGCTGTTTATACGAGCCGGGCTGAATGGCTTAACGACGTTCTTATCTCGGCTACCATAGATACCCAAAATGATATTTCAAGGCAGAACTGGCTTAGTTTGACAGTAGGAAGAGCATGAAGTTAATTAAAATGATCTTTTTGGATCGAAGTTAATTAAAATGATCTTTTTGGATCGAAGATACATTTTCGTGACAAAACATAGCTCGGTTAGCAGGGCTAGCCCGGCAAAGCTGGCCGACTCTTCGCTATGGATTTTTATAACTGGCGTAAGATCGCTGGTGAAAAGCTTAACTCTTTCCTGTCCGGCCCTGTACATAAGGAAAACAAGGCTGAACTGGATAAATATGCAGATGATTCAGTGAGTAACGATTCCATTGATGACTCCCCGATGTTTCTGGACCATTTCCTGTACTAATACCAACAAAATGGTTTGTAACTCGTCTAAATGCAAGGAACTGATCTTAAGAACATCAGATCAGACAGGATCGTATACTCCAGCAGGAATTGAAGATATCGAGTAATATGTGGAACTTAAAGGACATTGGCAACAAAAATTAAGTTTGTTTAATATTAAAGAACTCGTAAAATGGTAGAGTAACACCTTTTACAACTTTTCCGTATTTTACTTCGTTTTTGAAATATTTCAGTTTGTTTGATATGTAAATGAGATGGTCTCTGACGTCAGGTGCAGGTAGAGAATTTTCACTCATTAAAATATTAGTTACATTTTGTAGTATATTAATATATTAATAAACAAGTTCATATTGTTCTTTATTAAACATTATTTTTTAGCTTCACCATTGTTAAAAAAAAACAACAAAAAAACACCAACAAGAAGAAACCTAACATAGATTACATTATAGAATAATAAACAATGGCAGGGTGACCGCAACAGCATAGCCAATTACTGCGGACCCAGAACGTAAAAGTACATTTACAAATAATAATAAATAGTTACTGTTAATTTAATAATACACAACAACTGTAGCTCAGGATGGCCGCAATACTCCATTTAAGTAAATAATATTCAAGTAAACGTCCAGAATATTA
This sequence comes from Chrysogorgia sp. JL179-B06, assembly GCA_035772405.1. NCBI lineage: Eukaryota > Metazoa > Cnidaria > Anthozoa > Scleralcyonacea > Chrysogorgiidae > Chrysogorgia > Chrysogorgia sp. JL179-B06. The sequence continues at coordinate 394,666 of JAYKKM010000137.1, forward strand.
CAAACTGTATCTTCAAGTTTGTTCCACAAATTTACTTGAAAATGTGCGTATAATAACTCCTCATGATAGTAATTCTCTGCCCTGCACATGACGTCAGAGACCATCAAACAAACTGAAATATTTCAAAAACGAAGTAAAATACCGAAAAGTTGTAAAAGGTGTTACTCTATCATTTTACGAGTTCTTTCATATTAGACAAACTTTAAAATCCTAGGAATTACATTTCCATCTAATTGTAGGTGTTCTAAGCATGTTAAGAATGTATTACATACATAAGGCAAATGAAAATCTGTATGTAATTAGGTCATTGAGAAAGAATCCGCTACCCTTGTAATTTCAAGGATTTATTATGGTTTGTCGGGTACATGGATCTTCTATAGCCGACTCAAATACTCTATAGCGGTTTTTTATAAGATGCTATAAGCGTAGGTTTTCTAGCTCTCATTCAAGAAATAAAAACGTGTCGCGTGTGATTATCGAGTTATAATGGCATGAGAGATGCGTGTAAAACACGAGGCGATAGCCGAGTGTTTTACTAGCTTCTCGAGTGCCATTATAACTCGATAATCACAAAACAAAGTTTTTTATTTCTTTTATAAAAGAACGGCCATTAAATTAACAATAAAGCCATGAAAAATGTAGATTTACCTGTTCCACATCGTCTTCCTCGAGGCCTCAATGTAATTATTCTCGGCGCTGTTTATCATCCGCCCGGTAATGATGATAATGCTCTTACTGATTATATTACAAGCTCGCTTGATTCCATTCTTACTTCACACCCTAACGCTGGTATTATTTTAGTCGGAGACTTCAACCAATTTGATCATCGACAGTTGAGTCGTCGGTTTAACCTTAAACAGATTGTCAACCAAGTGACCAGAGGCAATAATATTTTGGATAAAATATTTACCAATATTTCCAAATATTATGATTGTCCCAAAATTATGGCCCCCGTTGGTTTCTCTGACCATAATTCAGTCATGGTAAATCCTCGATCTCATTCACATCTTTATTCAAGAGAATTTCGTTTGGTTAGGGACTCTCGCCCAGTCAATCGCAGGCAACTCAGTGTCCAGCTTTCTCAAATCAACTGGTCTCCATTATTTCATCTGAATAGTTGTGACGACCAACTTCAGTATTTTTCTGTGACCCTGAATTCTCTCATTGCTCAATTCTTACCAACCAAACGTGTTAAAACCGCCTCTAATGACAAACCTTGGATTTCCTCTGAGATTAAAACCCTAATTGCCAAAAGACAGTCTGCATGGTCAAAGGGTAATCATTTCTTCTTTCGTATTTTACGAAATAAGGTGAACGTTCTCTGCAAAAAATCACGCCTCTCTTACTATAATGGGAATGTATCTGGACTGAATCAGTCAAATCCGCGTAAATGGTGGTCTGTAGTTAAAAAGATGGTTGGCTTATCTACTTCCAATTCTGTGTCTTCTTTGATTTATGATAACATTTCTTATTCTGGCACCTCGCTAGCAAATTTATTCAATCAGAAATTTGCTGCTGTTTCTTCTTCCCTTCCTCCGTTGGAATGGTCACCAATTCAAATTGACGGGATCCCAGACGAATTCATTATTTCAACCAGTGACGTCGAAAAAGCTCTACGGTCTTCTAATCCGTATTCGGCTCAAGGCCCTGATCAAATCCCTGCGTGGTTACTATATGAGAACGCATCGCACCTTTGCCTTCCTATCTGTTCCATATTCAACGCCTCTATTCGAGAAGGCTATGTTCCACTCACTTGGAAGTCCACCAATGTCACACCAATACCGATATCGATATCGACTCCGACTTTCGACCAATCTCGCTCACTCCTATTATGAGTAAAATCCTCGAAACCTTCCCTTTTAAGTGGCTCCTAAACTCAACTATAGAATCTATTAACCCCCTGCAATTTGGATCACTAAAGGGCTCAAGTACAACCATGGCTCTTATTCACCTTCTTCACAAATGGTACGAAGCTTTAGATAAGCCAGGGGTGTACCTTCGCATATGTTGTCTTGATTTTTCTAAGGCGTTCGACCGCATAAACCATAACATTTTAATGAAAAAATTGGGTCAAATGGAGGTTCATCCTGTCCTTCTTAACTGGATTGCTAGCTTCTTATCTAACAGAATCCAAAGAGTGAAAATTGGTTCTGACATTTCCAACTGGGAGTCCATTTCCGCGGGGGTCCCTCAAGGAACTAAACTCGGTCCACTTCTATTTCTGATTATGATTAATGATTTGACTTGCTCCGAAAACTTGATCAAATATGTTGATGATTCCACTACATGGGAGATCTTAACGAAAAACTCGACGTCATCTATTCCATCTAATATATTATTGTGTGAAGATTGGTCAATTCGTAACAATATGTTGCTTAATCCCAAGAAAACGAAATAATTAATGGTTAGTTTTATGGCAAATCCACCTAGACCATCGCCTATTGTGATTGATGCTAAATCAGTCGTACTCGTTAAAGAAGTTAAGTTACTTGGAGTGCTAATTTCCAATGATCTTAAATGGAATCTCCATGTTGATTCAATATGTAAAAAGGCATCGAAACGTTTATTTGCTATTCGTCTACTTAAAAGAAATATCTTCCCAACAGACGTCCTAATTACTGTCTATTGCACATGTGTTCGTCCAATAGTCGAGTATGCATGTGAGGTGTGGCATAGTTCCCTCCCTGTTTACCTGAGCGATCAACTTGAAACCCTTCAACGACGAGCTCTTCGTATTATTTTTCCAAATTCAACATATTTGGAAGCTATGTCGAGTGCTAATATCCCTACGTTATTTGATCGTCGATGCCAACTTTCCAATCAACTCTTCCATAAGATGCTTAACTCGACACATAAACTAAACCATCTGCTACCAAGCGCAAGAATTAATAAATACAACCTACGTAATCCGACTCCCTTTGAAACACCTAAATGCAGGACGGAACGCTTCAAAAAAAGCTTTATTCCATCAGCCATCAAAGTTCTCAATTCACGCTGACCATAAGGAACGTTATTGTAACTGTAACATTAACTTATTAAATCTTATTCACTTGTTTTTTTTCTCACTTGTAATACCACAGTAATTCAACTTTTGTTGCAAATGTGCTAATTCAATAAAATCTTATCTTATCTTATCTTATAAATGACGTTGCTATGTGCGTTGCTAGGAAGTCTGATGAAAACATGTTGGCGATTTTAGCGATGAAAATGCACTCAACGTTGCAGTTAAAACATTCTGTTGTGTTAGTACCTTGATTAGCTTTGTATCCAGCTATTCTTTGACTTTCTTTTGTGATTTAAACTACTTAAAATCCGTAAAAACGACCAAATCTACGCGAGGAACACGTCAACTTATGCTTTATTGAGTTTTATAAAATAAGTCGTGTCTTACGCACGCTGTGATTGGTCAGTTACCGTGTTTATATCAGGCTTTAGTATAAATTGACAAGTTTATATCACAAATCCTCAATTTTGATTGGCTATCGCAGGAGTTACTATCCGCTGATATAAACCTCTTGGGAAAAAGTCGCCTGATTTCGAAAGAATATTTACTTTTTTCCCATGAAAAATACGAAATAAAAGTTATTTCTTGGGTTAGAAAGTTGTAAATTTATACTAAAACAATTAGACAACTCGCCCTTGTTTTCTATGAGCGATAGTCAACTCGGCTCCGCCTCGTTGACTATCTGCTCATAGAAAACGCGGGCTCGTTGTCTAATTGTTAAATATAACATGGATGGATTACGCCATCGCGATACGCCATCAATTAGGTATGATACGCCATCAATTAGCCATGATACGCCATCAATTAGCCATCATACGCCATCAATCAGCCATCCTACGCCATCAATCAGCCATCATACGCCATCAATCAGCCATCATACGCCATCAATTAGACATCACGGCGCCATCATACGCAGTAAGGAGAATTTACGTGTTGATAAAAAGATATTTGTACATTTTATTTGCTTTCTACGGGTTATTTTATAAAAGAAATAGAAAACATTTTTATCCGTGTTACCATACGTTATATAAACACTCGTGGAAGTTTGGGAGAACTCGAAATCGCGTGGAAACACTCGCCCTACGGGCTCGTGTTCCCACTATGATTTCTCGTTCTCCCAAACTTCCACTCGTGTTTATATAACGGTATGTAAACACGGAAAATGTTTTCTATTTCTTAAATATAACATGGTTGGATTACGCCATCGTGATACGCCATCAATTAGCCATCATACGCCATCAATTAGTCATCATACGCCATCACGGCGCCATCATACGCAGTAAGGAGAATTTACGTGTTGATAAAAAAGAGATTTGTATATTTTATTTGCTTTCTACGGGTTATTTTATAAAAGAAATAGAAAACATTTTTATCCGTGTTCCCATACGTTATATAAACACTCGTGAAGTTTGGGAGAACTCGAAATCGCGTGGAAACACTCGCCCTACGGGCTCGTGTTCCCACTATGATTTCTCGTTCTCCCAAACTTCCACTCGTGTTTATATAACAGTATGTAAACACGGAAAATGTTTTCTATTTCTTAAATAATGCACGGTTTTTCAGCTCAGTAACCAATCAGATAGCGTGTACTCGCTCATTTACTTCCGGTTATTTTATAATATGATATAATTGACATGTTAGATAAACATGAATATAATATTTTTAAAAAATTAAGCTCATGTGAGTACTCGCACCCTCTTAAGAAAATGGCAGTGCGGAAATGGTCCAAGGTCAGTTTAGCTAAACGAGTTTCCAAGTTGAGCGCAATGCGTATTTTGGAAAGACATAAATAACAAAACTTACTTTGTTCGGTGGGTTCTCCAAGGGATAGGCAGGTATGTAACCAGGAGGGGGTATCCGAACGTTAGGCAAGGCTGTTGGTTCAAGGTACTGGACATAGTTGTGGCATTGCATCGGGTGTGATTGGTTGTTAAATTGTTGTGGAGATTTGTTCATTTGGCCCTGGCTTTGCTTTTGCGGATGTAGAATCTGGTTGGAGTGCTGGTCAACATTGTTGTAACCTGGTTGCTGTTGATGCTGAAGGAGTTGGAGAAACGCCATCTGGGAATTCTGGTGACCATAATGCGGGTTATACTGCTGGTTACCTTGCTGCAGCTGAATGGGGGAGATGGAAACTTAGTTATAATGCCACACCATGCATGGTGGGAAACGACTTTCAATATTCTAAACTCAATCTGGAATTGAGTTTTAATACCAGTATGTTGGGCCTAGAGATGGTGGAGACATTAGGGCCTATATAGAACGTTTTCGATCGTTATAAAATATATAACTACTTACTTACTTAGGCCGGGTACTAACCAAAATTAGTAAAAACGTACTATAAGTAGTCTAAGAATTAAAGAGCTAATAAGTCTTTTGAAGGGTTTGTTTTCAATTTTTATTGTATAAAACAAATAGATTCCATTTTGCCGTTGTCTGTTCAGTTATATGACGTCAGAACGTGGTAAGAACAAAAAAGTGGCCCACGAGACGATAGTTGAGTGGGTCACTGACCTTACCACGTTCTGACGTCCTCTGTGCATGAACTGAGCAGACAACGGAAAAATGGAATCTATTTGTTTTACACAATAAAAATTGAAAACAAACCATTCAAAAGGCTTATTAGCTCTTTGGCAATTTCTGGGGCATGAAAAAAGATAAAACAGTCGGCTGACGTGACCTGGCGTGATCTGACGTGAGCCGTGCGTCTGTCCTCTAATAGATCATGGCTAACAATAATGAGAATGCGCATACTGAACAGGTTATTGTATAATTGTCGGTAGATATTGAGTAGATAAGGGCGAAGTTTTCGAAATAAAGACAATGCCTACATGTATGTCTAGTTTTTCGAAATAATTTTTTGAAATAACGTAAGTAAGTAAGAAATAACGTTAAGTTAGTTTCTACTAAAGGTACGTTTACACACTGCGATTTGTCGGGCCGATTTTCCAAATATGGGCATCCAATTGATGGCGTTAGCGTTGACGTCAGCAAGTCCCGACACTGAAAATCGGGAGAAAAATCTGTAGAAAAGTCACAGATTTTTCCAGAGTCGTAGTGATTTTTACTGTAACTATGACTACCGAATAAACGCGCGTATATTAAAAAAAAAATTAAAACAAGAAATAAATATATCGACCGCAAACTACGAGTGTATAGCAGACGAAGCTGTTAATAATATTTAGTAAAAATCGGGAGTAAAAATCGGGAGTTACGTTTACACACTGCGATTTGTCGGGGATGACGAATTAGCGAAATTTACCGCGAATCACGTAAATATTCGCCAGTGTCGGCCCGACAAATCGCAGTGTGTAAACGTACCTTAAAGGTTTTTAATTTTTTTTTAAATATACGCGCGTTTATTCGGTAGTCATAGTTACAGTAAAAAATCGCTACGACTCTGGAAAAATCTGTGACATTTCTACAGATTTTTCTCCCGATTTTCAGTGTCGGGACTTGCTGACGTCAACGCTAACGCCATCAATTGGATGCCCATATTTGGAAAATCGGCCCGACAAATCGCAGTGTGTAAACGTACCTTAAAACAATTAGATTATTCGCTCTCAATATCTATGAGGTAATAGTTAACTCGGACTTCGCCCTTCGAGATCATAATCTAATTGCTATTTGTAATTTTATTACGTAAATCTATATAAATCCATATACAATATGTCCATATTTCTATGTCAGTATATCTATATGTCTATATATGTCCGCATGTCTATATATGTCTTTAGTATCAACCAACTAGTGGTGGTTATTACAAATTCGGCATTCTGATTGGCTGAGCTACTCACTGTCTATTGGTGATAGACCACTAGTAGCGTTATCCAATCACAAACCTTCTTATGCTGGAATATTCCTATTCTGACCAATCAGAAGCCACGACATATTCACGCTGCAAGCAAAGCCTGAAATCTAGTCCAAACATGGCGCCCGTTAAAATTTATATACGTTGTTCAGTTTGACATTTTGGAATAAGAAAATGAATTCGTTTATGCCTATATGGAGTATATCTACACCAAATTTGAAGCAAAGTAATTACAATCTGTTTTTTTGTAAGCGATTGTTTATCATGTGCCATCGAGCAACTCTACATTTTGAATGGGGAGACTTCTACAAACAAAAAGGTAAAACTATCTGAAAATTTGGAACAATGTTCGATAAGACTTTTTTACGTTAAAGAAAGGTTGTTTATGGTTGATACTAAAACAATTAGACAACTCGCCATCGTTGTCTATGAGGCTGAGCAGATAGTCAACGAGGGCGAAAATCGGGCTTCTCCTTCGTTGACTATCTGCTCTTAGTAGAAACTGACCATGGTCTATTACAAATGCTGCATTCTGATTGGCTACTCAACCGTTGTCTATTCGTGATAGACAACGTTTGGGAAACGCGCTCAAAACAATTGCAGAAAACTCTCGTTTTGGGCAGGTTTCGGATGAGTTTTTGGATAATTTTTTGGAGAATACATGATTTGTAATAGTCCACTAATTTGTTTCTACTAAAACAATTAGACAACTCGTCCTCGTTGTCTATGAGCGAATAGTCAACTCGGACTCGTTGTCTAATTGTTAAATAGACAACTCGTTCTCGTTGTCTAATTGTTAAATATTATCTATTTTGCCGAGAATGAAGTAGTGTTTGAATCTTTCATGTTCGATGCAAAGCTTTGCAGTCACATTGTTGTTCATTCGTGGAGACCTGGAGATATATGCGCTGCACGACCTAATATACAGTAGATATACACCGCAGATGACTTTGTTAGAAGGGATAAAGGTCATGGAAACATGGTTTGGGCACAAATAGTGTCCACATTCTAAAATTGGTGCAATGTCCCACATGATATCGACATCTGGACTTTGAGTAAAACACTGAACCTAAGCCGATATCAATATTTGAAATTCCGGGATATTCCTTCGTTGGCCGCTGTAGAGAAAAGACGGATATATTTGGAATGAATAGTTTTGGGAACGTGTAGGATGATATTGGAAAACGAACAGACAGAATGAAAAGAAATGAACCAAAGTCAATTTCGATCATATCTGCATCAAACTAGGTGGGCACCCTGAGATTTTATTTACAACAAATATAGACTTTTCAATAAAAACTAATAAATATATAGGTGATATAGCTTTGCTGCTTTGGAAACTAAATATAGTCATCCGTCTCATTCAGTCTTTCGTATTCTTTTACTAACATAACAGGAACAGCCGACGGGAGTCAAGTAGTCGAAATGGAGAATAATTAACTACTCTCACTAATTAGTTGCAAATAATGGATGGGAACAGAACCCTTAATGTTAATTCTTTTATACGTAAAATTTCTGGATTTTCTCAAATTAACGCAAGTGTGGCAAACTCGTCGTACGAGTGAGAGACGACTAGAGAGGTCTTTTGCATTGCGTTGTATTCACAGAGTTTGTCATGAATAATACCTTGAGTATATTTTAACGATAACATTGCTTGCTTATGGTGTTGTAACGTATGATTGTCCAATTTCCCCCTAAACCATTGCTTACTTATGGTGTTGTAACGTATGATTGTCCAATTTTCCCCTAAACCATTGCTTGCTTATGGTGTTGTAACGTATGATTGTCCAATTTTCCCCTAAACCATTGCTTACTTATGGTGTTGTAACGTATGATTGTCCAATTTCCCCCTAAACCATTGCTTACTTATGGTGTTGTAACGTATGATTGTCCAATTTTCCCCTAAACCATTGCTTACTTATGGTGTTGTAACGTATGATTGTCCAATTTCCCCCTAAACCATTGCTTACTTATGGTGTTGTAACGTATGATTGTCCAATTTTCCCCTAAACCATGTTTCCAGTGCCAAATGCTTGTTCTGCTTTTTCACAGCCGGTGGTAAAAAGGGGACACGAGTAACAGAAGACCGCACTTTACATATTTCTGTAGTATATGTTAACTCTAGTTTAGTAAAATAAAATTTTAAAACTGATTATAATTACCCGGGCAGTATTGCCGGGTGGGCCCGGGCTTGGCTACGCCACTGCATCAAACTTACCGGCATCAAATGAGTTTGCGAAAATCTCGGCCGATACTGCTGCTGCTGCTGTTGTATCTGTTCTAACTGTTGTATCTGTATCTTATGATGTTGTTGCGGATTTAACTGCTCTTGATTTTTCTTCTTACTACCACCAGCAGCATTTTGAGGAGACTTGCGACTTTTTGGAGACTGTCGACTAGACTGCTGTTCCGCCACAGAGTTCGATGTCAAGACATTGAATGACTTTCCCTCGTCTTGAAGTTTCGTGTTTCGAGAAGGATACGATGAATGCTCTTGTGGTTTTTCAACGTTGTCTGACTTAAACGAAGGAGGCGTTCCTTCCTTCCCAGGGCTATTCTTTTCGACGTTTTGTTTTTGTTGTTGTTGTATCTTTTGTTGTGTCTGTTGCTGTTGTATCTTTTGTTGTATCTTTTGTTGTTCTGCTTTTGGTTGCTGTTTATGCTTTTCATTTTGCTGTTGTTGTTGTTGTTGTTGTGGTGGTGGTTGTTGTTGTTGTGGTGGTTGTTGTTGTGGTGGTTGTTGTTGTGGTGGTTGTTTTGGTGGTGGTTGTTGTGGTGGTTGTTGTGCTGGTGGTTGTTGTTGTTGTGGTGGTGGTTGTTGTGGTGGTGGTGGTTGTTGTTGTTGTGGTGGTTGTTGTTTTGGTGGTGGTTGTTGTTTTGGTGGTGGTGGTTGTTGTGGTGGTGGTTGTTGTTGTTGTGGTGGTGGTTGTTGTTGTGGTGGTGGTTGTTTTGGTGGTGGTGGAGGTGGTGGTGGTGGCAGTGGATCTTGGTATAGTAATTGCTGTTGTTGTTGTTGTTGGCGATCACTAGTTTGCTTTGTATCTGCTTCAGTATCTGCTTCAGCTTGGCCAGTCTCTTGTGAAGACGTTTCCACAGGCGGTGTAGATGCCTTCCCACAACGTGGTTTTGCATAATTCTCAGTGTCGCTTAGTGAGCTTGTATCCAGTTTTTCGTTCTCTTTAGTCGGGGCCATCGTCGATAAAGGATTTAGAGGTTTCAATAAACGTGCGTTAACCAGCAACAGATGATCTCTTCTTTTGGCTAATTCTGAAAGCCGTTCTTCTAGCTTAACGTTTTCGGTTTTTAATTGATGAAGACAAGAAAGTAGCGAAGCAACTAGATGAGTAAATATGTAAATGAACAGGTGAATAGAATGAATGGAGCCCCCCTCCCGTTTCAGGGCATTCCCTCCTCAACCCCTCCCCCAAGAGCCTGGATTACAGGCTAGAGGTGAGCCGATTAATCGGCCATTAAGTGCCTATAACGTCAAAAAAATTTATTGTCTTATTTGGAAGAACTTTTAAAACGATAAAGTAACTTATTTTGAAGATTTTCGTTTCTTCGCTTTCTTTTTGAGATATATCAGTTTGTTTGATATGCAAATGTACGGAATTTACGTCAACATGCATAATGACTTATTGGAGAAATGTGTGTATCTCTTTCATTCTCGAACGAAATCCTTTAAAATCGAGAAGTTGGTGTTGTGGGAGAAACACGCACACGTGTTATTCACACTTTAGTGTTTTTATTTGATGAACGCAAAGATATACAACATTCTCTGATAATTCACATTATGCATGTGTGACATTTGCATATCAAACAAACTGATATATCTCGAAAAGAAAGCGAAGAAACGAAAATCTTCAAAAGAAGTTACTTTATCATTTTAAAAGCTCTTCCAAATAAAACAATAAAAGTTTTTGAGGTTAGGGGCACTTCAAATAAACGGTAATCAGTCGATTATTAACGCATAATCGGACGTTTCCAGATTATGTACGAGTTGTCATATTTTTTATAAAAATATGACATCCTCTGTTTTTGTCGCTTATCAATTTCATTAATGCACACAAAAACTGCCGTAGAAAACCGTAGATTGTCCAAGACACTATTTTTTTCGCGTCTGACCTGGAAACGAGTCATTTTCGCACACAAACCACGTATTTGTCGATCGGCACTAGATCATGGTCGAGATATGTACAAATGTGCGACTGCTAGCTTACAGTACAGCGGACAACTTTGGTAGGTGCCTACGAAGCAGCCGTTCCTCAAGTTGTAATCCACATACTACAGGAACATAACATATCTATCTTTCTTCGAACACCCGTTCCTCACGTTGTAAGCCACAAACTACTGGAATTGTTAAAGCATTGTAAGCAGTGAATTATTAGAGGGTTAGGGTTAGGATCTTTGTTGTTTTGGGGTTGATTGCAATCCAATAATTTACTGCTTACAATGCTTTAACAATTCCAGTAGTTTGTGGCTTACAACGTGAGGAACGGGTGTTCGAAGAAAGATAGATATGTTATGTATTACCTCGTTCTTTTAAAAACCCCGCTTAACTTTCTGAATAAAAAAATGTAAAGCGGGTTTTTTAAAGGAGGTAATACATGTACATAACATATCTATTTCGAAGGCACCTACCAAAGTTGTCCGCTGTACTGTAAGCTAGGAGCCGCACATTTGTACATATCTCGACCATGATCTAGTGCCGACCGTATTTGTCGCGAACAAAAATGGCGGTCGAAATTGAAATGCAATCACATGAAATTTAAATGTAATCAAAGTCTTTTTAGTCTATAAATAAGCGCGACACCGATGAATGGTGGGCTAACGAACGAATTGATAGATGTATGTATGTATGTAAAGTCTTTATTGAGATAAAAATAGAATAGTTACATCAGACGTGTAACTTTACAAATAATGTAAGCACGATATATAAAAACTTATACTAGCTATCGTTAAAAGTTCAATTAGGGTTCTTTATAAATTGCAGTAGGCATCTATTAATGAAGGATCTCTTATATCTCTCTGTCTGAATTTTTGGCAGGATATAGTTGTGTCCTCGCTTTCTAAGTGTTCTTGTTCTCTTAGGGGGTAGTAGGTCGTATAGACTATGGGTTGTGTCGTTCGAGATTATGTTCCATAATTTTCTGTCTCTCTCGCTAATTATGTCAGATAACACATAGTTTTTTGACGTGTAGCCATATCGAAAGGCTCGTTTGAGGAACTTGTCGACACGATCTAGGTATTTCCCTTTAAAGGCTGCTCCCCAAACCTCAATTCCATAGAGAATGAGAGAGAGAATGAGTGAAATAGATGAACGAAAGTATCAATTTAACTGTCAAACTGAGTACTAAAAAACAATATTTTAAAACTTATTTTGGGAGGATTACGGAAATGTATAAGTGGGCCAGTTATAAGCATTAAGAACAAGGTTTGTTACACATATACGTACCATCCAGATATCCTGATTGTTGGTTGAGAAATGCGACTCCTTGTTTCCACTGAAACTCGAGGAAATCTTCCAGTTTTGTTGGAATTTCCCTGAACAATACAAATAAACGAATCATTACACACCTTGTCGATTTCCAGGATCGTTTTAGTGTGATTGTCTGCGTGCGTGTATCTCTCTCTCTCATGCTACTAATTATTATCAGCATCAACCTTGTTAATCTATATCGCTATTATGGACAACATTATGTCCACGAATGCTTTATCTTATGATGATGAGACCAAATGTTATTTCTTGTTGTCCCAGGCTGTCCACACTTTACAGAAATGTATCGCTAATATCTTTGATGTACAGTTTCCCTTAAAGAAGATGCGAAATTCAGTACTGGTATTAATAGTCATTTATAACTCACTTAATATCTAGCCATTATTTGAATATTGTGATGCCGTGTAGGGAAATTTAAATAAGGGTCATTCTGATAAACTACAAAAATTACAAAGCTCGTATATCATCACTTCTCAAGGATATCATGTGAGATCAAACGATATATTAAATCAATTGAATTGGGATTGTGTGTCTGTCTGTGTCTGTGTGTCTGTCTGTGTGTCTGTCTGTGTGTCTGTCTGTCTCTGTCTGTCTGTCTGTGTGTCTGTCAGGAGAGATATGTATGAGTGTAATTATGTATAGTATTAATCGTGGTGTTGTATCCGATCACCTTAGTCAAATGTTTTTTAAAAGTTGTGATACTGACTCATATAGGCAAAGACTGAGAGATAGAGATAATAATTTAATTATCACTCGTATTCCGAAAACAGAATACTGCAAGAAAAGTCTGGTTTCCCGATAAGCCTAAACTCTCGCAAGTAGTAAATAGAAACTCTCGCAAGTAGTAAATAGAAACTCTCGCAAGTAGTAAGGAGTAAATATCAATTTATGTCAACTGACTACAGTATCTGTTAGCTTGTCTTCTATATCTATACCAGACACAGGCTAAAGTGCGGTGCCCTGTGGCGTCGTTAAGAATGTTTTTAAACTTTTATCATCTGCTAAATGTTCCAAAGCTTCTGGTCCTGATAAAATCTCCACGAGACTTTTAAAAGATTCGGCCAACATTATAGTTCCATCATTATGTTTTATTTTTAACTCTTCATTGTCTGCTGGACTATTTCCAGATGATTGGAAAAATGCAACGGTTTCACCGATTTATAAGACAGGAGATAAACAGGACTGTGGAAATTTTAAACCAATATCAGTTCTATCAGTGGTAGCTAAACTATTTGAAAAAATAATCTTTAATCAACTTATTAGCTATCTAGACGAAAATGATATATTAACTCAGCATCAATTCGGCTTTAGAAAATCTCACTCAACCCTAACTTCGCTTCTTAATGCCACTATTATAACTGGCTTGTAAATATTGATGAAGGTTTAATAAATGGGGTTTTGTTTCTTGATCTCAAGAAGGCTTTTGACACAGATGATCATCAAATTCTCATCAGTAAACTTGGTTTATATGATATGACTGAAATACCAATAAAATGGATTAAATCATACCTTAACTGCCGTAAACAGTCTTGCAAAGTTAATAATGTAATTTCCTCTAACAAAGAAATTAAGTGTGGTGTGCCTCAAGGATCAAACCTAGGCCCACTCTTATTTTTATTATACATCAATGATCTTCCAAATTGTTTAGAATATTCAAAGCCCTCGATGTTTGCAGATGATACAAATGTCACGGCTACAGGAAATTGCCCAGACCAAATTCAAATGAAATTAAACTCTGATTTAATAAAAATTCACACTTGGCTAGTAGCGAATAAATTGACACTAAATGTTTCAAAGACAGAATACATGATAATTGGGTCTCATAATCAAATAACAAAATTTATAGAAGACCCAAATATTACTATTGATGGTAATTCAATTAAAAGAGTAAAAACTGCTAAGAGCCTAGGTGTGATAATAGATGAGAAATTAAACTGGGAAAAACATATTGACAGCATTAGCAAGAACGTTTCAAAAAGTATTGGAGCCATAAAACTTATTAAACCATATATTCCTAAAGAAAATTTGATTGATACCTACAATGCTCTTGTTAAACCCTACTTCGATTACTGCTCTTGCAATGTGTCGCTACAATTAAAATTACAGAAATTACAAAAACGAGCAGCCAGAGTAATAAGTGGAGATAATTATGAAATTCGTTCGACAGATATTTAAAAAAAATTGAATTGGTATCCACTAAATTATTACCGACTTGAGCAGTTGCTGGTCTTAATGCACAAAATACTCAACAATGATGCGCCTAAAGCTATTATGGAGCTGTATCAAATTTCAGAAAACCAGGTTTACAATCTTCGAAGTAATAATAATAATATGCTAATGTTGTCAAAACCCATGTCAAATGCAATGAAACGCAGCTTTAGTTATGAAGCTGCTAAGATCTGGAATACTCTGCCATTACATCTTAAGAACACTTCCCTTACCATAACTGAGTTTAAAACTAAACTCAGGGAGGTTTTCGAAGATGAAAACTGCACTATTTTAAATACACTTGAAGTACTAGCAATGATTTTTCCCTTCCATTTTAATAATTTTAACAAATTTTAATAATTTTAACAATGTTGGAATGTAAATTGTCGTTTATTTAGATAATTTTAGTCGTAATTAAGCAAACTGTTTGTATAAGTCTTTTAATAGTTAGTTCTACACGGCCCTATGAAAATCAACGTTTTATAGTTTCTTTTTACTCTTGGATTTTATTGTATTTGTAATTTACTTAAGTTGATAGGCTACCGTGTTTAAATATAGTTCAATAATAATAATAATAATAATAATAAGTAGATGCTCGCTATAAATTTCGAACGAACGAACGAACGAACGAACGAACACACGGAATATAAAGCGTTTCCAACTTGGCAGGGGGAACAGCGATTTCACTGGAGTCTATTTTTTTATTTTTAAGAAAATAATATATATTCTAATTACGTAAGCTGTTATTAGGAATTATTTTTAGTAACATACGGCTTTCATGTAAAAAAGTTTTTGAAATTACAGTATTCAAATAAAGGTGAATTATTTCTCTTTCTCTCTGCATGTTCAATTTACGTCATTTTTGTGGACGTTCTACCCATCATGTTACCTGTACGTTATGCAAATACGGCAAAACCAATATATTTCTTAATTAGCCAGCACTCACTGACGAAATTCCTAGTTTCATGTATTCTGTATGCATCCCTATAGTTGAGGCACTCTCCCCTCATTTATTTTCTTGGCATTATCATTAGTTCCCTCTACTGGTCCTCATTCCGACACCACGTGGTTGTCACGTGCTTACTTACGTTTCATTTGTGTTTGAGCCGCCACTCGATTTCGAACCGAATGGGCACGAGGGTATCACTGAAGATACATCTTTACTCGAGGATCCGTTCGCCGTAGAATACCCGCTTTTCTTGTTCTGAGTTGTAGCAGTCTTTTGCTTTTTCTTTCCATATTCGCTTGCACTGCTACTCTTGCTGTTCTTCCGTTTCTTCGCTGCTGTACTATTAGTGGGAGTGCTGCTAATGCTGACGATGCTACTGGCAGTGGTAGTGGTGTTGCTGCTTTGACTGGTTTTATCACTTTTCTTGGTCAAAGGCACAATAACAGGTGGTTGCCAGGTATCTTTCGGTTGTATTGGGCCAGGGGTACTGTGGTCTCGTGGAACATCAAAATGAGCGGGCACACTACCTACTACTGATTGACAGTCCGTCACGATGCCTTGACTGGTCGTAACGATAGGAGAGCTGAGAAAATCACCCGTATTCGATACTGGACTCGGCAGAGAGTTAATCATCACATGATCTTTTACGATCAGAGGTGAATTCAATGGCGAGGTGATTTTCTGTGACTTTGGCGCAGCAATATTTGGAGAACCAGGTAAACACACAGCATCCATTGCCACCATCGATTCTGACGGTGAATCGGATGACTTCGCTGATAGTTTTCTGCTCCTTGGTTTAGGAGGGCCAGGGAGTACCATCATGTCGGCTTTCGTCATACCGATTACAGTTGGCCGCTTGCCCAAGTCCGCTTTCTGTGCAGGGGATAGAGGTTTCTTTTCAGCTTTTGACCTTGCTCTCTCTTTATCGTTAGGTCTAGGGGCAATGAAACACTTACCCTGAAAAAAACAAAGGAGATGAGAAACAACCAAACGATATTCAACAAAATTTACCCGAAACATTGCCCATATTCATGATAACTCTAGCAGTTCTATTTTGGAGTCGTTTTCATTGTGTTTCACCAAACACATCCCATGTACAGTAGGCATAAATTGAGCTACAGTATACAAAGGTTGATTTTGCAGGCTGCTCATTTGTCTTATTCAAATTAATATGAAAGCAAATAATTGTGTGCAGTCATTGTTGTTAAGTTATCGAATCGGGCAAATTGCACTCAACCTCGAGCATCAACGTACTGGATTAATACTGTATCACAGCTCTTTGTAATTCACTGTTTACAGCGAAAAAGCTATGTTTAAAGGCTGATACATGTATGTAAATGCGGGTTTTTTTAATACTGTTTCGGGTAAATTTTGTTTTGGATATCGTTTGGTTTATCGTTTACTGTTTCGGTTGGATATCGGTTGGATATCGTTTACTGACATAGATCATTCTATTGCTTTCTGTGCATTGGGCTGGGAGTCACTCAAAACAGAAAGGAATAAGGTTAAAGCAAACATGATGTATAAACTATTAAATAAAATGGGTCCCGAATCACTCACTAATCTTTTTACTTATACAAGTGACATGACAAACTATAACCTTCGGGGCATTTCAGGTAGTCTTTGTTTACCAAAACCGCGTACTAATAATATGAAAAATAGTTTCATGTATGACGGAGCATACCAATTTGGAATTATATTCCAAAAGAAATTAGGGAAAACAAATACCTTTCTTCCTTTCAAAAGAAAATCGCTACTCACAAGTAAATACATTTACCAGTAAATAGATTACCTATTTACTGTGCTTGTCGATGACATCTATGTGACGTCATCAAATTATGTCACCAGACAAAAGAAGCAGGGGCGTAGGAAGCTTTGTAAAGTTTTTCTTGGGGGGGGGGGTTTGGGGGCAGCCAAAGCAAAATTTTCGTTGTACCTGTCCTATCAGTGGCGAAGCTAGTCCCAAATGGGTAGTCATGATAACTAATAATCCGAGCGCCCAGGCGTGATCTAGGAGGGTCGGGGGTTTCCCCCCAAAAAATTTTTTTAATATAGATTCCCGCAAATGGCATTTCCTGCATTCTGAGCGGTGATTTTTCAGGTCAGAAGTATAAAATTTCATATTTTGGACTACCTTTCAACCGGGGCTACCTTTTAGCCTCAATCATTCCGCGATTTCCGCCCTTCTTCCTAGTTAAAAAAGAAAGCCTACCAGAGTAGGGCTGCGTAGAAAGGGCTGCGTAAACTAGAGAAATATTAGTAGTTTAGTTTAGTAAAACACTCGGGTTAACATGCAAAGATATTGCGATTATTATTTTTTTAATTACTTCTACGACAGTTTAACAGAACATTAATAGGAAGATGTTGTTTTCCAACTTGTCGGAAATATCATACATTCATACTATTCGATTAATATATGATTTCAAATACTTCTACTTTCGAATTCAATTTTTTTGCTCCAATTTTTCTTTCAAATTCAATTATTTTTGGGGGGCCGAAAGCTATTCCGGCCCCCCCCCCCCTTTTATATAATACCCCGCTGCTTCCTACGCCCCTGAAAAGAAGTTTGCATACATATTCCACGCAAAATATCTTGGTTATACCTTGAATCCACTCACGAAGTATATTGGGCGCTAAATGACCTGTCCTTAGCAACCGGTTGTCTAGCAATGGAATACGTTTACTACAATTATTGATTTTCCAGAACAATGTTTGCGAGGCCCCATTTGTGTTTGTGACGCCCTGGGGAAAATTTTCCCCTTTGCCGGTCTGGGCGCATTACTGTAATAGGGAATATATTATAGGTGGTATACTGCCTAATAACAAGTAACTGACGTTTCGAATCGAAGCACTTCATTACACATTGTTTACATATTTCACTTTACTATAACAATTATATTCAATGTACCTTTCTATTCCAATGATAACTACAGTAACCAACGTATTTTACTGTGTTTGCAGACACTCCTTGTTGTTCTTCACAGAGAAGCTTAGCAACCTGAGCACTGGAAATAAAGGGAAATGGTCATGATTCCTAGTTGTTGGGCGTGGTTATCAAGGTTACGGTAGATGCTATCACAAAACGTAAAAATATAAGACAAACAAGTCCGATATAATACCACAAACAAGTCTGATAAGTCACTGACACTATTCTGTATACTTTAAAACATGAACGGCGATGCAAACTCAGCGAGCGATAGTTTGTTAATATCGAAGTTAATATCAAAGTTGCCGAATTGGAAAGCTCCCGGACCAGATGGATTACAGGGCTACTGGTTGAAGCACATAAGATTAGTGAAAACAGTAATGGCAATATTAATGAATAAGTGTTTACAGCAAGGTGAAACATCGTGCAGGGAATCAACACTTTTATAATGAAGGATAAGAATAAAAGAGCGGCAGTAACCATTGTCTTCTTATGATGTGGAAATTGCTGACAGGAATGTTGGCGGATAAGATTTTTATCATAAGATTAAAAATAAGATTAAAAATAGGATTCACTCATAGATTCCTAAGTGTTTGGACATGTTCAAGGTTGCTCATAATATGGTTAAGTTGCAGAAAAACAGTATGCCAAAATGGGAAACTGAATTGATATCTGGGAAAGAGACAGTACAGTAGTTAAAGTTAAAATAAAGGGGAATTTTTCAAGGCGACAGTTTGTCACTGTTGTTCGTGCTGATTTTGATATCAATGTCTATAGTTCTAAGAAAAATGAAAGTTGGATATGATCTTGGAAAGATGGGTGGAACCATAAATCACTTGTTATTTGTGGAGGACCTTACTGTAAGTTATATGTATACATGTTTGGGAAGAACGAAAAACAGCTGGACACACTAGTAAACTTAGTTAGAATATTCAGTACAGACATACAAATCGAATTTGGGATAACGAAATGTGGCATGCTTAATGTGATAAAAAGAGGAAAATGTGAAAGAAGCAAAACGATCACACTAACTAATAACCAACAAATGAAACAGATACTTAGACATGGATAAATGATATAAGTATTTAGGAGTTTTTGAAGCTCGAATATTACCGAAGAGAATATTACCGAAGAGTGCAAAGAATACTTAAATCCAAATTAAATGGAACAAACATCATCACATTAATTAATTCCAGAGCTGTCTCTGCAGGTATTATTAAATGGAGGAAGAATGAACTGGAGGGCATGGATCGAAAAAGTTGGAAAAACAATGAAGCTTCTGACGGTGTATTGAACATTTCACAGGCAAGGGGATGTAGATAGGTTGTATTTCAAGATCGAGCCTTGGGGGCGAGGATTTATCAGCATCGAGAATTGTGTGAGTTGTAGAGGTGAATATTTTGCGAAAGTACATCGTAGATTTTTAGGAAGAGATTCTGGGAGCAGAAAAAGAGAAGTGGGACATTCATAATGAACACCTACAGAGATATAAGGAGAAGCGTTTCCATGGAAAGTTTTACACTAATACAGCTGATGGGAGAGACATGAAAACTTGGGATTGGTTGAAAAGAGGGAAACAAACAGAAGGTTGTTGTTGGTGATTTTGTTCAAGTTGATGGTGCTTCAGGACCAGGCAAATTGAGAATGAGAAATACAGTATAAGGAAAATCATGGATAAGAAAGATACCACTTCTTTTTAGAATGTGTGGAGAGAGGGATGACAGTCGCAGATATTGTCGCAGAGTGTAACGTCTTGGCTCAGAAACATTATAAGACTTGGAGACATAATAAGGTAGCCCAAGTGGTCCATTGGAATCTGTGTAAAGAATACGATGTGGAACAGAAACTGGTATGAACAGAAAACCAAAAGTGTCCTGGAGAATGAAAAAGTTAAAATACCATGGGATTTCGAAAATCAAACTGACAAGAAAATGGAATATTCTCAAACCGGAAATAATAGTATTTGAGAAATGGCTGATGTTGCCTGCCCTTTTGACACATGAAGAATACGTAAAATGGGGAGAAGGCTGAAAAGTATCAAGTGAAAAGGATATGTAACTGTAAGCTATAGTAGGTTAATACTGTTAGAGTGAACAAGTGAACCCCTAATAAAACATTTGGATTTTTTGAATTCACATTTTAGTTATTAAAACAATAGGAGAATTCTAAGATTTATTCTGATCTTCAAATTTTTACCGTTTGTGCCTGAACCTATAAAACACCAAAATATATCTGTGTCGTCTATATAAGGTCAACCTTAATTACTAGACTACAGTACATACCAAGTAACATGAAAAGATTGCCGGCAACCAGGTTTGTTGCACTGCATGCAAGCACCAGACGCAGTCTTACTTTCTCGGCCATGTTCTTCACAAAGGTAACATGTCTAAGAGTTAAAAACAACAAACCAGTAACAGTGAAAAAATATCAGGGCATGAGCAACAGCAACAAGATGGCGTGAAGCACCAGTACTTATAGTATAGTGCAACTTACTGTATATAAAAGTCACGTATGGTGGTATTCTGATAAATAAAGACTAGAGTAACATAATACAAAGATTGAATGTCTCCTTATATACTGTACAGTATGTATATGTTTCCTATATACCTTCATAAATCGTTCGTGAGGCACTGATACAAGAAGGATTGGTTCCATAGTGCTAACATTTCCAAACCGAACTTCAGGGATATACAGAGCACAGACAACATGGGCCCAGCCTAAAACAGTTAGTATACATACATTATTTTAATAATATTGTATTTTGAATGGTATAATTTGGGGGTTTAAATAAAGCTTAAATCTATAGTTACCTTTACTTGCACATTGCACTGTGGGCGATGCCCAATTAAGATTATAGAGATTCCTAGGCCTTAACTAGTGTAGTGCAAGGGTTATTATTAATAGAAAATACTTGGTAACCAGTGTTAACACCAACGACCAACATTCTCTTTTTTCATAAAATGTGAAAAAACTTTCCTGCCAGGAATGCAATACAGAAGCAAGATGCTCTAGGTGTTGACAGAACCACTTGGAGTATTGGACATTTGAAGTCAAATTGTACAGTAACTACTGTACAGTAATTGGTAATGGTATATGATATTGATTTACGTGTCTCAGGACAGCATTTCTATATGGGTGACTACAGTAGTTGTAGGCTGTTAGGCCAGGTTTATGCATCGCACAATAGTCAATTTTTCACAATTGAAATAAATTATATATTAAATAAATTATATAATATATTGTGTAATCAAACGATATAATCACTGACGATACATGGGCGATCGTCAAGCTCGTATTCTCAGAAAAATGATTCTGAGTACCGGACAGGTTCGATTCCTGTCCGGCCACAGAATTATTTTTCTGAGGATACTCCAAGCTCTCCCACATTCACTACAGCAGTGTATAATATTAACAGATATAATCACTCTTCAACAAGCAACAGATAATTCAAAAATATTACGGTAGGTGCGGAAGCGAACGCAACAATAAAGTTTATATTGCTTTGTCTTTCT
Organism: Chrysogorgia sp. JL179-B06; assembly: GCA_035772405.1. Taxonomy (NCBI): domain Eukaryota; kingdom Metazoa; phylum Cnidaria; class Anthozoa; order Scleralcyonacea; family Chrysogorgiidae; genus Chrysogorgia; species Chrysogorgia sp. JL179-B06. Next base: position 416,573 of record JAYKKM010000137.1, read on the forward strand.
TTAGTTTAGTTTAGTAGATTTGTCACTCTTTTAGGTGAACGGAATACCCCAACAGGCGAGAAGCCCAATTGATAGGGGTTCCGAGGGCCTACGATTTAAGGTCGTTATCCGAGAAGATAACGCTTGCTGGTATTATTGCAAAGGCAGCACTTTCTCCTCAATTATTTTTAAGACCCTGAGTGGTGGTCCGACCCAGGATTTGAACCTGTGTCTCCCAGCTCATAGAATATGTGGTAACCACCAGACCACAACAGCAACCTCGTACCCAGGGTCTCATCTCCGTACGAGGTTGCCACAACAGCTGGTATTGGTATAAACAAAATGCTCACGTTTATTTTATGTGCGGCAATGCCAGAAAGTCGTTTGTCGAGTTGGATACTTAACGCTGTAGCTTCACGCATTATAATACTATACTATAAGTGTTCAAGTTTCGCGAGCCGTTCACTTCCAGACTTCACATGCCCCGCTGTGCGCTGATAAAAATAACAGCCTCTAATTATGTCCGTTTTTTGTATAGTTTTGTGCAATTGATGAACTATGCCTTAGCATATTTTCGTATAATAACACTACTTTATACATTTTAGCCTTTTGACATTTGAATCTATGCAACACTTCAACAAGTGTGACGGCCGTAAACTTTCACTACAGAAAACTGTAGGATCCCCAAGAAGACCACCAATTTATGGAGTGACTTTGTGAGGGTCACCACGTACTGTACATATACAAACAAGTTTTGTGATTGGTTGCATGATTAAAACAATAAAATAATAGAATCAACCACAAAGAAACCAATGACTAACCCTATAACCACTTTTGTTCTATGTAGCCAATCACAAAACCTGTTCATTTTAGGTACATACTGTATTTACCGCTTTGTGAAATTAATAAGATCTTACTTCTCAGTAATTGATGGGGGAATGAGACCCCTTAATAACGAGGAAGGTCATGTTCTACTGAAAAACATTACATTCTCGCAAAGTCGTAGCATCAAAGGGGTGGGTAAATGACAATACTATCCTATAAGGGAGTTGATGTACATGTATGAGAGATACTGTAAACACAAGCACTGACTGGAAAATCGAGAGTCCTAAATACAGTAAAAGGAGTGGGGAGGGGATAGAGTTCACTAAACTGGTTAACGACTTCAAAAGGCTGATGACTATGCCCAAACTGTCTTAGATAGTGACCATATCCTCAACAGAAAGATAATTTTTGGTGCTATCTCTAGTTTAGGGATGAGCCGATCAAGAAAAATCAAATTTACCGATCTGATAAATTCCGATACGATTTACGACCTGGTCAGCCGAGCTCATCCTTATTCTAGAATCTAGATATACAACCTAACCAATGATGAGATGACAACACGCCAACTCTTGAACATAAAGTACATTATAATTGTGATGACTATAGAGAACGTCACAAGTTCACCAAGCCTGGGAGTCTAATAAATTAATCGAGAAATGAACTGGCGAACATATAGTTGGTTTTTTTTATTAGAGTCGCCATTATAACATAATATATTACGGTGTATAGATATTATGGCAGGGTAACCGCAACAGCAAAATGCCAATTACTGCGGGCCCAAAAATTAAAAATAACAATAACAATAACAACAGAAATACCAACTAAAGATACTAATTACAGCAAGAAGTGGGATGCATAAGGCTGCGAGAGCAGTTACACTTTAAGCAGATTGTTTTGAATGTCCGAGGATTTTCACAGTTAAAAGTAGTATTCAAAGATGTGAAATAGTATTTGAGCATGACGGATTTAAACAAGGCAAGGCTGTCCATAATCAAGTTAAGTTCATCTGCTAAAGTGTTCCATATTCAGGTTGATCTTATAAAGTAGGATTTCTGGTATGTTGTTGTTTTACATTTAAAGTATACAGTAGATCATTAAAATGCTCAGTGACACAAGCCACAGTGATTACAAGCGAACTCGATAACTTGGTGGTACCAATATAATAGACCAAGTCATGTGGATGACTCAATGAGAGAGCATTGAGAGACTACATGAGAGAGCATTGGCGATACTCTGGAGTGTTGAGAGTACTACTGATGACTAGAGCCAAACCGTGACGACCCAATCGTACATAGGAGGTAGAAGGTTTAGAGACTACAGGAAACTTTTTGTCACGTAAGAGTGACAAAAAGATGCAGGAAGCGCACCGGAATGTTGTTGATAGTACGGCAATATTGAAGGCTGACTACATAAGAATTAAAAATGGAGACATGCCAAATATATAAGATGATGTCTGAAATTAAAACCGGTATTAAAATTTAAAACCATGCAGTCATTTGGTCTGAAATTAGACAGGTGGTTGGCATGGACTACGTACTGTACTATCCATCAGAGGCAATATATTAATATAATACTGTACATGTACAGTACCTCATATTGGAGGGTGTCTATTTTATATGTAGGAGACTTTGAAAGAATGAAGAACCATTAACAGAAGACATAATATCAGACTATTTTACGGAAACACTGGCAACTAGGCCATCCCCATACCAGAATATACAGAAAATTGGTTTACTTAATATTAGACTATTTTACGGAAACTTGCCAATAATTTGAACAGCACTATGGTAAAAATATAATGGTTATATAAGATCTATATATAATAATTTCCTAAAATTCAACACACAAAACGCCACCTTGTTGGGTGATAATTCGATCACAATCTATTACTGTACCACAAAGTTATTATACAGTACATGTACAGTACACTGTATTTACACTAACAAATGTTCTTTCAACAATTGTAATGGTTTAAGGGTTTGGAATTGTCACTAATACCTGATAGGATTTTTATTGTGGACAAGAAAGTAAGCAAAACAATACTATTGGCAAGTGAATCAGAGGCGTAGGAAGATGTTTTCGGTTAGGGGGAACCGCTACGGGGTTTCTGGAGGCTTGCTCCCCCGGAAAATTTTGAATTTTAGAGTCTCTGAAATGGCATTTCCTGTATTTTGAGGGGAGATTTAAGAGATTTCTGAAGGTTATAAAATACCAATTCATGATACATCTTTGGTCTAAAAAGGGCTCTCGATCGCCAATACCAAACCAAAAAATGTGAGGCCTCCTGGCCATAAGTGCGGAGCCCCTGTGCCTAACAAAGCGCGCGAATTGTAGGGGTCTGGTGCATTATTGCCCGAGAAATCTTGAATAGATAATTGCTGTAATTGCTGGCTTGCAATCGCAAATTCTTTGGCAACAGACACAAGATCAAGGGCTTCTGTATGTGCTGTATGAACATTTTAAACACATAGAAAATTTACAACAGAAAATTTAAATTTACCTTCTTCAGTGAACGCACGCCTTGGAGTCCGAGAAAAGAAAGATTGGATATTTCTTTGAGCCATCACACGTGTATACTAATTATTAGCGGGGCTGAGCCCCCCATTTCAGAATTTCAGGGGGCTGCAGCCCCTGCTTCCTATGACGGTGTGAATGGTTAAGCTTGCTTATTGCCTGTAAAAACAAACACTGACACATATCTCTTGTATTTCATTTACATACAGTAGTGACAGTTTTAAGTAAAAAAGTTGCTAATGACAGGTTAAATTTTGTAATTTAGCCACTAAAAATGGTCGCAGGTCGCATTTAACAGATTTGCTGTGGTAAAAAATAGGTCATAAATGGCAGGTGGTCATAAAATATTTACTGAAAATTTTCATTTTCCCATGCAAATATTATTTTTAATTAGTTTGCTTAAAGTGCCCATGATCCCAAATACGATATTACTGATATATATTCTACATGAAGTGAAAAGTTGAATGCCAAAATATTTTATGATTTGAGCTACGTCATTTACGTCATTTGGCTTTCTTTTCTGCTTTCCGTGTGATAGACTGGTTGAGGATTCGAGTGAAAAAGTTGATAAAATCTTTACTATAGCGGTCAAGTACATCATCAACGTTTGAGTTAGATTAATTTGCTTTAACAGTAGAATATTGTATCCGAAATGATGCCGTAAATGACGTCACACTCATTAGCATTTCTGACAAATAAACCTTTCTAGAACATCAACGCAAAGCTCAAATCATAAAATATTTTGGTATTCAACTATTTACTTCATGTAGAATCTATATTACTAATATCGTATTTGGGGTCATGGGCACTTTAACTCTACCCATTTATGAATTCTGTCGGAAGCTGTAACCGGGTTTGGAAAACTCCAAGTAATTAATCAATGTAACAAATCATGTTTATACGAAGAATGTACGAACTTGAGCCTTATGGCTTATATCAAACAAGGATGAGAGTGAATGAGAGTTGGCAGTACTTACTACAGTTCGCTACCTACTTAGTCTAAGTTAAACATTCTTTAAACATGGAGCGAGCGCATAAGTACTGAAAGTCACTGCCAAAAATCGGACAACCCGAATTGAAAAGCACCCGAGAACAATCAGCTATACTATTCCGTGATTGGAGGATGGATGCAACACATCAATTTTGTGATTTATAGCTTGGACTACGATTTTTCTCGATTATTCTACAATGGCTTTCTGTGACCTTCTACGTCAACCAGCAAAGAGAATGTTGCTGTTTTTTAACATTGACGGAACATTATTTTTTGAATCTTTACTCCAGCAGATTCAAAGAAATCACTCTATTTCTTGCATATAACGAAAGCTTTGCCATTATAAAATATCTCTTGTACACAGTAAATATGGCGGAGTGACGATATGAAACAAGATGACGCTACAAATCGGAAAATGACGAGAATTTCCGGATATGGCCGAACCGATGTCAACATTGATAGCCTGCAAACCGGAACGCATTCAGGACACAATTTGGAACGCGTTCGGAATGCATTCGGAATGCGTTCTGGAATGCGTATCTGGAACGCGTCCGGAACGTGTACGTAACGCATTCTGGAACGCATACTTCTGGACGCGTTCAGAATGTGTTTTTTGTTAGGTTATTTCTAAGAAGTACTGTACATCCATCGAGCAAGTGGTTGTTGTGTACTGTATTTTGTTCAACATCACGCGGGACATTACAGTTTATGTCCAATAGCAAGTTCTGCTCATTTTCAGGTTTGCTAGAACATCTCCCATTCCGCTTCCTGATCAGAATGTTATGGGACACGATTCCTATCAAACACTAAAATTGTAGTACTACCTGTAGGTAAACACAACAGCAACATCAATGTTTACTGTATATCTCCATGCCGTATTTGCCCTATCCACAATGTTACCAAGAGCATTTTCAAGTTTTCATGACAACATTAGCACTAAATAGGATTACTTAAGGCCCGTTCACACGGGCGATTTTTGCTGCAATTTGATTGCGATTTTAGCTGCGACTTTTATCGCGCTCGTACTGCGATTTCAAACCGCGCGTGTGAACAGCCGGCGATTTCGCTTGCGATTTGTGAATTTGAAATCGCAGCAAATCGCCGTTGTTTCGAGTTTGCTCGAATTTCGCTGCGATCTTATGTGAAAACACCAAAGTACGCTAGAGCAGACCCCCCTCACACACAGAGAGGCTGATTTCTCGCGCAAAAATGGCAGCCGCAGAATCTGGAAAAGGCACTCCAAGAGCAAGATAGGGGAAAGAGAAAAAAAATTATTTTTTTCAAACGCGCGGTTTGAAATCGCAGTCTGAGCGCGATAAAAGTCGCAGCTAAAATCGCAATCAAATCGCAGCAAAAATCGCACGTGGGAACGGGCCTTTAGAAGCTTTTCCGCAGGATCGAGAAAGGACAATTAGAGTTTATTGAAGCAGCCATGATGTGGAATTTCATTAAAATAATAAAATGAAAGTAATTGTTATTAGGTGCCATATCTGCCCTAGCTTGCTTAAGGTCCCTAATGCTAATTCTAGCACTGTACCTGCATTATCTGTTCGCTTTAGTGCTCCTTCTTTCATTGGGCAGAGTTCACATTTCTATCAGGAATAAAAACAGAAAATCTTAATTTAAATTTTAAAATTGCAAATTTATTAAAACTACTATCAGACCTAATTTGATGGTATCTTATAAGGATTTTTGGTGAAGGAAAATTTCGAGTGTTGGAATATATACATTTTAAGACCAAACCGGGATCAGTTGCGAAAAATGCAACTTAGAGGCCTTCCGGCTGGAATTGAACCCGCGACCCTGCGATGCTAGTGCAGTGCTCTGACCACTGAGCTACGGAAGCCGTTGCCGAGAGCCTAGTCACGAGTTCGGTATATATATATATATATATATATATATATATATATATATATATATATATATATATATATATATTATATATATATATATATATATATATATATATATATATATATATATATATATATATATATATATATATATAGTGGTGGTAATGCCGGTATAAGATTCTGGGTATATTACAAGTAATATTTGGCATTTCACTCGATTAAATTACAGGTTCTAAGGATTTTTGGTGAAGGAAAATTTCGAGTGTTGGTTCTGGCTTTAAAAAGTTTTTTGAACGTAACTTTAAAGTGCCTATCCAGCCTGTGGGGATTTTACATATTTGTGATCTTTGGATTCTCCTGAGAAAAATTGTAATATATCTTGTCGTTCAAACATTTCATCTTCATGCCCTTTTCGCCCGCTAAAGTTCACAGGAAGTGACGTCAACGCAGCTACACGCGATTTTTTGTGGAGTGATTCAGCAATGAAATACAGCGAAAGTTTGGCTTTGAAATTTAAACAGCCTGTTCAAACAAAATTCACTCAATTCCTAAACATTCACTGTTGAATAACGCCGCAAAATATTGCGTGTCCCTGCGTTGACGTCACTTCCTGTGAACTTTAGCAGGGGGAAAAGGACATGAAGATGAAATGTTTGAACGACAAGATATATTACATTTCGTTTTGGTAGAACCCAAAGATTACGAATAATTATGTAAAATCCCCAAAGGCTGGATAGGCACTTTCAAAGTTACTGTCCATGACCCAACGTTTTTAATTTATCTAAAGCCATGATTTGGAAGTATCAGGTTTTAAAGTGTCAAATAATTGTATCGATGTTTAATAGTGGAATTGCTGCAAAGAACGCAAGACTTTGCTTCTCAGTTAGGTGTACAGGGTATGAGACATTCATGGGGTATTTAACATATTGAAAAGAACTTTGTGATATTACTGGTATGGATATAGTATATAAATTTGTAGCTATATTAATGCTAAATGAGCTTTGTAATTTTAAGACAAATAGCTTTACAAATCTTCGCATTTTCCAAGATCACTTTACAATTTGCGAAGCGCTAATTTAGAGCCTGATGTGAATGTTTCATCGATCATCTTTCAAAGTCGCATTCTATAATCTCATAAACGCGCTCCTCCTTGTTACATTAGCCAGTTAGGATACACTCAGGTACGGGGTCCTGCGGATCAAAATAACTATACAGGTATTATGTCCAATTGTGTGATATTTAACAAATAAAACATAAAGCTCCGTGCATGATATGTACTCTTTATAAAGACACGTTTGACGTCATTTGAACACGAAAGAAGTTGAGTAGAGGCACAAGGCGATAGCCGAGTGCCTTTACACTTCTTTCGTGTTCAAATGACGTCAAACGTGTCTTTATAAGAGTACATATGCACAGGAGCGGTATGTTTTATTTGTTTTATAAAATAAGAAGGAAAAAAACACAAACAGAAATCATGACGTCATTCATGATCTCTGTCCTCTTATAAAGACACGGAGCCCAGTCAATCAGAGCGTGCGTAGAGGACACCTTATTTTATAAGAACTACATGTATTATTTACAATTACGTTTGCTATTACAAAGCCGTATACAGGATTATTTTGCCGGGGGTGGGGGGGCAGTAAGACAAATCCTGTGAAGATTGTGTTCGCTGGCTTCTCGCAAACCTCTTTAGGGGGGTCTGGGGGCGTGCCCCTCCAGAAAAAAGTTGAATTTTGAAAGCTCCAGGAGTGCTTTTCTGGCGATTTCTACAAGGAATATTCTGAAACAAATATCTGTAAGGTCTGGTAATATTTGGATTTTTTTAAAAGATAAACAAGAACATTGTTAATGAAATTAAGTTTTGTGTATTCCCACGCGCTAACAGTCGCACCAAATGCATGTGAGGTGATTGTTTATTTTGTGTAAGTTCATAATGTCAAAACATGTCTCCCTGCTATCACTGCTATGGAGTATCCTTATCCTGGTATGGATAGTGATGTTTAAATTTGTGTATATTCTGCAGTCATCTTATTTCAGCCACTGAATCACAAAACCATGGATACGCGGTTATTTATACCGCACGTTCGCCGGTTCGCTCTTGACGGAATCTTTTTGCACTAGGCTTAGTCTGCAGTTTGGTGGCCGTTACCGGCAGGAATTGCATTTTATTCCGACGGTGCCACTCGTACGCTACGTTCTACGACTCTTAACAAAATCACTGCATGGTCATAGCATATTAAGCATAGTTGAAAACAAAATATGAATTATTTATGTTTACGTCGTATTTCAACATTCGAACTCAACTAAATAATTGTCTAAATACCTATAATAAATTGATAATTATCAACCTTATAAAAAAAATATCTTGGTTTTTTCTAGGGGGGCAGTTGCCCCTGCCTATGTGCGGTCCTGCTTTCATCAACCATGCAGTTAAAGAAATACATGTATGAAAGTTTATTAACACTACAGTACTTTATAGTTGAAGAGAAGTCTATTTTAGATGAAAGTTTATGTTAATAAAGTTTATAAATACAGTATGGACATTGTATCAACAGTATAGCCTTCTCACACCAATAATGCTATAATTTCAGGCTACTTGCGGAATGGTTTAACAAAATCGTCTAACTATAATTTTTTAATTGGCAGTTTTTAAGTTGAAAAAGTTGCTCATGACATGGTTAAATTTGGTGTTTTGGCTGCTAAAAGTGGTTGCTGGTTGTGTTTGGCAGGTGGTTTTGCTGGTCCATTTTAACTACAAATTGCCTGGTCATAAATGCAGTGGCGTGCGGTGACAAGAATTGTTAGGCAAGCTCGTTTTAGCAAGAATTGTTAGGAAATGGGCCAAAATTTAATAGGAATAAATTTCCTATAGGATTTCCTATAGGAATTCCAATAGGATCCTATAGGATTTGGGCCAAAATCTAATAGGAATTCCTATAGGAATATTATTGGATTTTGTGTAAGGGCTGGTACATAACGTCCTATCTTATAATATATGGCAAACCGACGAAACCGTTTCTCTTGTGTCCTGGACTATCCAAGAAGGGTCAGTGATTTTAGCTTAGTGTATTCGCTATTCTGAAGCGTTGGAGTATTTCAGTTGCTGAATCATAGACAATGATATATAGTTGATAAAACCGCACATCCGCAAACATTAAATCACTATGATTGTCATTGATTCAATATTTCAATGTGCATTTAAACAATTAAATAAACAATAAATACTTTTAGAGAAATAAGTAAATAAATGACACTAAACATTACCTTTCAAATTATATCACCATTCACCAACAACTTATTCTTCATTGTTTATATGCATTTATATATCATTTAAAACAATGCGCCTTGCGGTTTGCCCAAATCTTAATTGGCATGTTATAGGATAGGCGAAGGTAAAGTCGTCACATCAATCGGTGTGTGTTGATTCTTGACCAATCAATTGTCAAGCGGTGCCCTCAGAAGCGTCGCTCGCCTTCAGGTGGCTGTAAATGGCAGGTGGTTGTAAAACATGGGGGCATAAAACTCAGGTACTGTAGTATTGGATTGCATTGAAAACTTTGGTTTTTATCAAGAAGACTGCATGCATCATGTATAAGAGGTAAGAATACAGTACTGCTCAGAAATAACCTAACAAAAAATGCATTCTGAACGCATCCAGAATTCGTTCCAGAACACGTTCTGGAATGCGTTCCAAATTGTGTCCAGAACCCGTTCCGGTTTTCAGGCTATTGATGTTGTGATCGGTTCACCATTTTCCGATTTGTAGCTACAGTATTTTAACTGTTAATACTAAGAGATATTTTACGATGGCAAAGCTTTCATTATATGCAAGAAACAGAGTAATTTCTTTGAGGTCAAGTAAAGATAAAAAAATAAAACTCTAGACAAGGAAGGAATTTGAAAACCTCAAGATCGGCAATCTGTCTTTTTCTTTCACAATATCAAAAGAGTGGTCAATTAAATGATGCGCCTCCTTCCAGCAGTTTGCCACTCAAAATCTTTCAAAATCAATAATTGATGTTGTTTTGTCAATGTTAAAAAAAACAACAACATTCTCTTTGCTGGTTGATGTAGGTCACAGAAAGCCATCGTAGAATATCGTAGTCCAAGCTATAAATCACCGAATTGATGTGTTGCGTTCAATCTCAGATCACAGAATAGGATAGCTGATTGTTCTCAGGTGCTCTTCAACTATAGTTGTGCGATTTTCGGCGATGACTCAGATGGAAGGTTATCCAAGCAAAACAATGGACAAAACGTCTTCAAGTTCCGCCATTGTTGACAGGGTCGTGGTTTGGTTTTCACACCCTTGTTTGGTTCACAAGCTCTGACAGCTCTTGCGCATTGTTGACTGCCATAGCGGTGATATGAGTTGTTTTCGCGACAACCTTATGTCGTTTTGCTACACTACAGGCTACACTAATATGAATTTATATCTACGGTTTATGTTTTGATTCAATAGAACATAAGCATGTACACACGCCAATCAAAAACAACCTTCGAACATGAAATATAAAGCCGGCCAAATATACATGCGTGGACACGACAAACACTGCACGACGTACTCTGTCCGTAGGCAAAATGTTTTGATTCCTTTGTTTTATACAAAGACAAGCAGGAAAACAGTAACCAACCGAGCACAGCAGGCCCACAACCAGTATCCCGGTCGCAATTGGAGCTTTTACTAGAGTGACATTGAGCTGAAAAGCTCAAATGTTGAAATAAACATGAACTCTTGTCAGCAGCAGCAGCACAAACTGTCACTTCTTCGTTAAATCCATTCATTGATATTAATCGCTGTACTTCAACATCTCAAATATAATGATGATAGCAAATGATAATGTTCCCCAAAGTAAACCTGTAGTTAATTTATTAGCCTTCAACATAAATAGATTCAACATAAATAGTCTTGTTTGATTGTTGGTTGTTGTTTCACGAAGTTCAACAAAGCGTACATGCGGGACTCTAGTCATGTGATGTTTCAGAAAAATGCATTCCCGTTTTCGTAATTAACAATAATTTAATTCAACTACACAAATTGAATGCGGATTGTTCATAAAACGTACACCTTTCCCTATCTTTTTACTTAAAAAAAACAATGAAAAAAAACCCAACTATAGTGTTGATAGTTGAGTTGATAATATAATAGTGTAATGCACCTATCATTTGTTTCCACCAGTCCCTGGGAGGGCGGGGAACCGTGGTGGATTTGACAAAGATTTTTTCCCCGGGTGACAAGCATTTGACGAAGAACTGAATCCCAAGGGTCGGGATTGATGGTTTATTTAAGAAAGACGCACCAGAAGTGAAACTTACTCACGTTGCTTCGACGTTGCTATAATGGCGAACCTGGAGAACCTTTCTGTCGAAGAAATTGCCAAGTCTGTGTTTGTCATACACTTAATAATACATGCAATTGTGCCCCCTAGCAAGGGTATTTGACAACTAACTCAAACTTGTGAGTGGGGAATTTGACCAGGAAAAAATTCAAAAGTTCAAATCCCTGTGGGTCTGCCTGCCCTCCCAGGGGTGGTGAAAACAAATGATAGGTGCATAAATGGTACTGTAAATTGTTTTAAGAGTTATTACAGAGGGGATATAATTAACAGATAATAGAATGACCAGTCGTTCTATTACCTGCTATTAATGACAAAATTACTGCATTCTGATTGGTTGAGAGGAGTACAATTATTTTATTAATTGTACTGCAGTAAATAATTCGTATATTTGAAAATTGTGTCAATTTGGCTACAAATTGTCAGCCAATGAAATTATCCATGAAATTATACGATTTAAAAGACCATCCATTTGAAAGCAGGAAAACTGTCACACATTTTTCTATTCAAAAGGCGTAGAATCTCGCTTTATTAACAAACACGAGTGACTTGACTTACCACTCGAGCAATTCTCTCCTGAGACTCACATTTGCGACAAAACCAGGGGCCTTTGGGGACTTGCACAATTCCATAACAAGCTTTATTAAAAAAAATCACAGGGGATCAAAAACAATAGTTCAAGTGCTTCGCGTGCTCAAGTGTTTACCATGAAAGCTGTTAAGACAAAAAATCACCTTGGTGAACGGCGACATTGCACCCATGTCCATCGCAATAAACGAGTGGATTCTCATCCCATCCGCGTTCGTCCGAGCAAACACAACAACCTCCAACCATTTCTTTTACCATTTTCGTTGTTATTCTCCTATTATAGTCACTTTTAAACGTACCATGCAGGGAAGGTAAACGTCTTCTTCTACACTACAGGATTGATGAATTGCGAGTTTGTAGTCCGATTAAAATTATGTAGGAAAATGTTTAAAAAAATGAGACCAATTCCACGGTATTACCCGCCGAACCTGAACAATAGAAAGCATACACCAGAGGTCATTTTATTGAGCCTGTGGTAATGTGGTACATAATATTACACTGGTGTCTCCTTGGCTTTTGAGTCACCACTTGCCTCTTGGTCAATATTTACCGATCCCTTTAATGCTATGGTCTTTTAGAAGAACTGCAATCACTGCTGGAGTGGTAGTTAAACGGCTAGGGATACGCTTTACGTTTTGTTTTACATTAACCTTTTTGTTTTGGATTGAAGATTTAAAAACATTAAAAAATACATAGTCATGTACTTGGTGTCAGCCCCATATAATATTTTTGACTTCTTGTCCTTCCGACGGGAAGTCTGGAGTCGGACATCGAAAATGAATCTTTTTAAGGACTTTTTTGAACATTATGGAAAGCAATCTGAACCGTTGGGCCCTAAGGATATTCCACAGTAAGTGATTTTTCAACATTAAGAGCTCAATGTGCCACATTTATCTTGTTTATTTCTATAATCAAATTACGTCAACAGAATGACGTAATTGCTAATTACAGGTACTCACTGTTAAAAAACACAGTGTATTCGAGAATATCTATCAGTGAACAGTTTAGGGGGTGTTATTAAACTGAGCCTAATGCCTAACGTGTAATTAAGAACGGAGTTATGGCGTAAATAAGGGTTAGAATAGGGTAGGACGTTGGTGAATGATGATATAAAGTAATAAAGGCAGTGCTGAACAGTTACACATTTAGGATAAATGCCAGGGTGCATTCCATGTAAACCTTACGCCGAATAATTCCTGTAGTCCTAAGACATGCGGCTAAAAGCTGACCTGCTCCAGACTAAAAATAGCAACACCACTGAAACGCAAATTGTGTTTTAGTAAGAGTTACTGTTGTCAGAGCATATGGTCAACTTTCCTGCGGCGTATATTATTATTTACGCCGCAGGAAAGTTGGCCATGTGAAACCACAAAGAGTTAATTGAAAATAGAAACGTTTTAGATACTTTCTATATCTATAAAAAAACATCTATAGACAACGATTCTGTCGATATAATTTCCACTCACATTGTTTCAACTTGGGTATTATAGATGCTTTTAAACGGTTTAGCTTTTATCGGCTGGATATGTTTTCTCTATTTACGTTGGGATGTGTCTAACGTTAAATATAGTGCGCAAAGAGGCAAGAAACTCGAAGAGAATAAACCAACAGAATTAACCAAGAGCTCGACGATAAGAATAAACCACGTTTGTCGGAATCTCGCCACAGAATGAAAACATGTATAATATTACCATAATCATGAAATATCGCGGTGTTGCTATTTTAGTAAGGATGAAGGTCAGCTTTTAGCCGCATGTGTCCTAAGGGTGCTAATAGTCCTCCAATAGTCTTAAATAGTCATCCAATAGTCTTAAATAGTCATCCAACAGTCCTAAATAGTCCTCTGATAGTCTGAAATAGTCTTCCGATAGTCTTAATTAGTCCTCCTGTAGTCTTAAATAGTCCTCCTGTAGTCTTAAATAGTCTTCCTGTAGTCCTAAATAGTCATACAATAGTCCTAAATAGTCCTCCAGTAGTCTTAAAATATAGTCCTAAATAGTCCTAAATAGTCTCAAATAGTCCTCCGATAGTCCTAAATAGTCCTCCTGTAGTCCTAAATAGTCTTAAATAGTCCTCCGATAGTCCTAAATAGTCCTCCTGTAGTCCTAAATAGTCTTAAATAGTCCTCCGATAGTCCTAAATTGTCCTCTTGTAGTCCTAAATAGTCCTCATGTAGTCTTAAATAGTCTTCCTGTAGTCCTAAATAGTCATCCAATATGGACATTTTTTTCGTGACGGAGGCGATTACTTGGGTTGGCAAATAATTTACCACAGTTATCACATGTGTAAGACATGTTTACCCAGCAACGGTCGTGCTCAGAATAACGCAACTTTTTTATTTTAGCCTTATTTATGTCAGTGGCACTCACTTTCAATGACTATTTAGGACTATAGGAAGACTATTTAGGACTATATAAGGACTATTTAAGACTACAGGAGGACTATTTAGGACTATTGGATGACTATTTAAGACTACAGGAGGACTATTTAAGACTACAGGAGGACTATTTAGGACTATCGGAGGACTATTTAAGACTATTTAGGACTACAGGTGGACTATTTAGGACTATTGGATGACTATTTCGGACTATAGGAAGACTATTTAGGACTATATAAGGACTATTTAAGACTACAGGAGGACTATTTAGGACTACAGGAGGACTATTTAGGACTATCGGAGGACTATTTAAGACTATTTAGGACTACAGGAGGACTATTTAGGACTATCGGAGGACTATTTAAGACTATTTAGGACTACAGGAGGACTATTTAGGACTATCGGAGGACTATTTGAGACTATTTAGGACTATTTAAGACTACTGGAGGACTATTTAGGACTATTGTATGACTATTTAGGACTATATAAGGACTATTTAAGACTACAGGAAGACTATAAGACTACAGGAGGACTATTTAAGACTACAGGAGGACTAATTAAGACTATCGGAAGACTATTTCAGACTATCAGAGGACTATTTAGGACTATTGGATGACTATTTAAGACTACAGGAAGACTATAAGACTACAGGAGGACTATTTAAGACTACAGGAGGACTAATTAAGACTATCGGAAGACTATTTCAGACTATCAGAGGACTATTTAGGACTATTGGATGACTATTTAAGACTATTGGAGGACTAAGCACCCTTAGGACTACAGGAGGACTAAGCACCCCACAATACCCCCAGAGTCCGACACGGTAGACGCAAGAAACTACGGTTTAACACTGTAAGTAAAATATTGGCTCTGTATTACCATCGAGCTTTTATAAGCGCGGTTCTTGTTATTAATTTGAGATTACATCGCAAATCGGTGAATCGTTCGACTGGAATACTCGTTCGACAGTCAGTCGCTTTCTAGACATGAACGGCAGCGAAATGGGATACTCAAGTTGCGTCGAATTCATAATAAAAGACACTGCAATTGCAAATCATTCAACTAAAATATTAAAATATTATTCACACAAAATGCGAGGGATTATTGCCGATTCATAGTTGCATACTGCAAATTACTTCCGTTCGTCACGGGGGCTATATTTGTTAGCGCCAATTACTTCCGTTCGTCACGCTATATCTAATTCTCCAGGAGAAGCGAAAACACTATCAAAGACAGCAAACTGTAAAATCTACAAGTATAGAACACTGTAGGAAAAGTAACAACTACAGTATACAAAGTTACCGGGCTTATATAGTCTATATTCGCTACATATAATTATAGCCAATTATTTCCGTTCGTCACGCTATATCCGTTCGTCACGCTATATCCGTTCGTCACGGTGTTCGTCACGCTTAGCATGACGTGCGTTTCTCGACCAATCAGTGCGCGGCGGCATCCCTTTGGACGGTGGATGGGAGGGGGGGGGGGGGGTTTACCTACTTACATGTATTAGAAGACTACTGTAGTGGTAATGGTATAACAATATTAAGGTACATCTTCCTTAACACTAAACAGTTCTATTACTGCTACAGCTCATAGCAGTACACTGTTACATGACTGACATGCTGTTGATGTTCCCACTTCCACAGTGTAGATATCTAAAAAAAATTAGGAGTTTGCTACAGTGGAATTATAAATTGATTTTGTGACATAAGAACCTATTTCAAATATCAGGCTCAAACAGGTTCTTATTGAGAGGGGCACAAAATCCCTAATTTCAGCCTGAGGTTCTTACAGGTGGAAGTCAAGGTTCTTCGTAGCGGGTGTTTACTGTATCACACATGCGCAGAATGGACTGGACTGCATCTTTAAATAATCTAATTAGGTTTTTGGTCAGAAAGTTTGTAACGCAAAACAAGACGGTAGGGTGATTGGAGGTTGCAATCCCATTGCTCCCTCAGCCAGTTCCGCCACCCCTAATCTATCGTTACACTGTACGGTCATTATCTTCATCCAATTTTCGCTTCAACAGCAGATGCATGTACGCATTGCGTACCTATTTTTTAGCATTCTCATGTAAAATTCTTGTGACTGTTATACAGAAAAGATATTGCTGAACTGAATATAACGAAAAGTTAAACATTTCGGAGTGACTATTTGACCGACAGCCGATCAAGTGGTACTGAAACAAATACTAAATGATCAGTGGTTTGTAATCGTTAAATACTTTTTATTTTAGTTTCTGTTGAGCCTGCTATCATAGCATAGTCTGTCATGGTTATTTTCCAGGGTCACAAGTTAATTTTTTTCTTTCATTTTTTTGTCTTGATTTTTAATGGTTAGGTTAGGGTTAGGATTAGTGTTTATGTTAGGATTATTGTAACGATTACGGACTGCTAGTAATTTAGTATTTTTTACAACTTGACCGGCTGCCGTTCAAATAGTCACGCGTAAACTTTTTCAGAACTTGTTGGGTTATAATTAAATTTAATGAACGTTAAGTGACCAATGTTGCCTGGGAGTGAGTGTGCCTCTGAAATGCCATTTCCTGCGTTCTGGGGGAAGATTTTACAGAATTCTCATGGTTAAAAAACAACCTTTTCTGTACCAAAATTTACAATTTGTTTAGAAATTAGTATGGTTTTACAGTAATTTACAAATGCGTGGGTCGTTCGTCAATTTTTCTGTCGGCAATTCATCAAAAAAAGAAAAAACAGGTAATGGACAACAATTATTGTTTTTTCCTTTAAGGAAAAAGCGAAGAAAAGCGACTAAAACTTTCTGTTTTTGTTGTGTAGCATTGTTGTATTTTTGTACTGACTTTTTCTGGGCGGGTGCAAATTTTATCTGGGAGTTCACCCCCCTGCACACCCACCCCTAGATCCACCTATGTTCGGAATGTGTTTTCGTTGATTTACAATAAGATACAAGCGCGGTGGTGCTTGGGGCGGTGCAGACGAAGCTCCCTACCCTACCCTTCCCCCCATGGGGAGTTTTTGTTACCGGCATTGTGACCAATTTTCAATTTTTTGCGAGAAAAGACACATTGAAAATTGATTGCGACTTCCCACATTGATCTAAACGGGAAACGCGTCATTGAGAAAAAAATACAATGCTACACAACCAAAACAGAAAGTTTAGTCGCTTTTCTTCGCTTTTTCCTTATAGGAAAAACATTATTTGCTGTCCGTTACCCGGTTTTTCTTTTTTTGATGAATTGCCTAAAGAAAAATTGAAAATTGAATGCAATTTTCAATTTTGGAAAAAATTGAATGGACGAACGACCCACGCATTTTTACACTTATTTGCCATGTTTTGCCACAAAAGCGTCAATTCTCAAATTAAAACATATTAAACATTTTTGTCCATTATTTTCAAGTACACACAGTTTCCATTTACAAGGACACAAAGTGTGTAAAAAAACACGCTATTTTATTCCCTGGTTCAAACACTCTCGATTTCGATCTACAAGCACGATCAAAATCGCGCTGGCACGAATTTCTATTAAGTATTTTGAAATGAGTAAATTAACTGAAAATGAAATGAGAAACATATAAGCATTTTCCCACTTATAATAATGAAATATCTCTTGTTTACTCTGTTTATGCCATGCACAATTATCAATGTTACATCCCACGTCATACTAGGATCTTGACTTTCTCGGTCGTATTTCCTGGAGGCGGGAAATTGTGCGTATTTTCCATTTTCCCGCGGTTACGCAATTTTCGCAAAAATTCACTGTAACCGCGTAATTTCTAATCTAGATTAGGCGAAAAATGTAAAGAAAAACCGTCATTGATTGTCGTAGACGCTATTTTTTGCGCGTCTGCCACGAGTCATTATCCCGCAGAAACCCGAATAATTTTCAGGAGCTGCCGCGCAAAATGGCGGCCGAAATTTGAGCTGTTTTTCTAGAGAATATGAATCTCTAGCGAGCGCGATTATCGCCTATTTTTCATCTTTTTGAAAGCATACATCCAAACGAACAACGGGAGCGATAACGGCAGACGCAAAAATGAGAAGCTTCTCTTGCCGTTTGCGGCCTGAGATGGGAGGGTGGCACATACTTTTCGATCATGTCTGAAACCGAATGGTTAGTGCTATTGAAATAGCGGGCTACAGGTTTGTCAACATCATTGTTCCTCACAGAACGAAGATATTCAGCAAACCTGTATGAAAGGTGTTGTCCAGTTTTACCGATATAGATTTTAGGGCATTTATCGCAATAAATGCAATAAATGATGTTGGTGGACGTCCATGGAAAAGTATTACGGTAAGGGGTTAGGGGAAGTTATGACTGTTGTAGGATTGAGGCAAAGGGCGTGTGTATAGCAGTGGTAACGACCGCAAAAAAATGTTCCTGCTGATCCCGTTGTGGGTATTTTGTAAAGAAAATGTTTCCGCTGGTCCCGAGGTTTTTTAACAGGATCCATTTACTGTCTGTCACTCTTACACATATTAAACACTACGGGTCTATCAGTTCTTGCTGACTAGCTTCTATATGGCGAGAAGATGAGAGCGTACTGTATGCGTACAATACTACAATACTAATAACTATAGCTTCAGAAAATTTTGCAGTAATTTTGTTTTGCCTCCAGACCTAGCTCCGTCTCAGCTCCCCACCAGTGAAATTATATTCCGCTGGTCCCTGACATGCAGAACAAGTGCAGTTTGTTTGCCCATGCGCGTATTTCGGTTCTTGTTGTCGGTAATGCACCTGTCAATGTGAGGGGGGTATCGGGCATATGTGGGCATTTGATTTTCCATGCACATTTTCGATCAAATGCCCCACTGTCGGGCAAAAATATCTGTCAAATGTAATCAAATATCCCCACGTGGGGATTATCTTAAAGAGGTAAAATAGGCCTTTCGTCTCAAGCGAAAGATGCGCGATCCTTTGGTGAGATCAAATCGCCCCACCCTCGGGCCAAGAATAACATCAAATTCCCGACAGTGGGGCGAGAAAAAACTGTGAAATGCCCCACATATGCCCGATACCCCCCTCTGGGGCTTAACATTGACAAGTGCATATTATGTACACAGAATGCAGACTGGTATTGACAAAGTAGTTTTTTCTATCCTTTTGGCTTTTGAGACAATTCTTTTTTTCGCTATAGGGATATTTTGAATGATTTTCGTGACGATTCTTTGTATACTCAAGAAAACACACAAGAATCTTTTAAATCTTACGATCATGGTTTCTTCAGTGACCCAACGGATTTCCTGTCCGAATTTGAGGAAACGCTCAATGACTTTTTCAATGGTTTTCCGGTGATGGCATTCCCACTACCAGACGGTACGGTGCTGTTTCTCTAAAATTTTCATTCGAACTATATAGGAATGTAAAATGTCTTACCAAATGTCGTGTTGTTCCTTGACTTATCAACTCGTTGAGCTATTTTAAAGTTTACGCGTATCTGTTTTTCGTTCGATTTGTCTTAAAAAAAGGCGTGAAATTAATGCATTGTTCAATTCCCCCTGGCCCGGGAAAGGGGGATTTTTCAAGTGGTCTTGTCTTGGGTGTAGGGGGGTGAAGAAAACCCAATAGAGGAGCGATGAAGGCCAAAGAAACGTGAGCGAGTAAGTTATACAAGTCCACATCTATTTTTAAAACGTTCGGTGGATTATAATAAATATTTTCGTCTTCTTTTGAAACGGTGCAGCTTGTTGTTGAGTGTCATGGGGGTGGGAAATTGCCTATTTCTATGTGCCCGGGGGTGGGGAATAGGACGCCAAGTGAAGAAAAAATGGCAAATCCCCCCCGGATATACCCGGGGGATTGTAACCGTAGGAATTAAACCATGCATAAAGTGAATGTCTGTTATTCTGTGGTTTTGTATATTGTTATAGTCACGAATGTTTGTTGTCCTGTAGTTTTGTATATGATGTTATAGGGCGTGGTGTTTATGTGGTTGAATATGTGAAATGTGTGATATGTACGTCAGGCTCGAACTGGCTATTGTGCCATCGTGCCATAGAACAATGGCTGTCTATATTGTTCTAACACGGCTAGCCATTGTTCTCTGGCACGATGGCACAATAGCCAGTCCGAGCCTGATGTACGTGTATGTATTGTGTACTTAGATACAGTATCTTAGATAAGTTGCTGGTGTGATATATTAGATAAAAGGCTGGTGGATTGAATGTATTGTAAATTACGGTACATTCGTATCATAAATGTACAGTATGATCACACGAAACGTCATGTGTTATTATAGAGGTGTATGTGTGATAAAGTGGCCTCTCTCGAAACTAACTTTTCAAGAAATGCGACTCTGGTGAAGAGCCCTTGCTCGATACATCAGTAATCAGTTTACGTTATTAGTTGGCGGTTCACTACCGCATTTTTACTTCCATTTGATGTTCTACCTGTCCATTTACATTACTATATAGAGTACGTGATTATTCCTCTTGATTAAGATAGTTCTTGCTTGGTAATTACTTTGGTTGACATTTTCCTTCTATATTAAGGAAATGAAATTCTGTCACAACAAGATCCTTGGAAGTCACCTGATGATGAAAAATCGTTACAGGAAAGAATGCTAAATGATAAGAAAAAGGACTCTCTACCAGGTCGTCCTTCACCGGTAAGATGGACTTATACTGTCGTAACATTATTAATACCATCTGCATTTCGAAGTTACCGCCGCGTATAAGGGGCTGTTTACATGAATCCGGATTGAGTTTCATTCCGGATTGAACTCATACCTGTTCTGTTAAAATCCCTTTAGGTGTTTACATGAATCCGGAATGAGATGCAGCTCAATCCGGATTGAGTTCATTCCGGTTCTCATTCCGGATAGAATTCCATTCCAGATTGAGTTTCATTGAAATTTCATTCCGGTGTCATGTAAAGGTGGTGCGAGATTTCATTCTGGAATAAAAAATACGACCTAGAAGACTGAAACGAACAACACATGCGTTCTTTTAACATTTATAGACGACAATTTGCAGCTAGAGACAGGAATTGCGCTGACATCATATTGTTCAATATAAATAGCTCTTTGTCGACAACGTTATAAATTAAAGGTGAATTAAATGCTTGTTTACTTGCGACCGCATCCATTATTGTTGCTGGTAATCCTTTTCCCCTTTTCTTTATATGTTTATTCTTCGCCCAAATGTACAAGCTCAGAAATCGTTGAAAGAAACATACCCCGCTATAATGTTATTGATCGTTATCTTGAAATTTCAGATTTCGAGCGATTTTCGATCCTAAGATAGAATTCCAATGTAAACGGTTTGAATTCACGTTCAATCCGGAATGAAACTGAATCCGGATTCATCTAAACAGTCCATAATTGATTGTTGTTCCATTTAGCTGCGATATTATAGACACTTCGTGAATTAGCTTCAATGGCCACCCCAAACATTGGCTCGAAGTAGAGCTTTGTAATGGGATCGTAATGTATTTACTGTTCCATTGATCCGGTATATTTTTACTCGATGTTATTGAAAAAATCGAT
This sequence comes from Chrysogorgia sp. JL179-B06, assembly GCA_035772405.1. NCBI lineage: Eukaryota > Metazoa > Cnidaria > Anthozoa > Scleralcyonacea > Chrysogorgiidae > Chrysogorgia > Chrysogorgia sp. JL179-B06. Next base: position 438,502 of record JAYKKM010000137.1, read on the forward strand.
ACTTTGCGCTGTGTGCCCATCGACAGTTTCACTTTTCTATACTTTCGATACTAATTGCTACCGCCGTACTTAATTCCGCGTGTTAATATTGCACAAGAGCCGGTGATAAGCTCGCTACTTGAGGAAGTCCTGCGAGAGGCTTCGCTCTACTTCGTCGAAGATGAGATGTATTCCTGTAGAGATTTGAGAGTCGGGGCGATGTATAAATATGTATATGATGTTTGACTGTTCTGACCGTGTCTCAATAGCTCAGTGGTTAGAGCGCCGTTGCGTTCATTCGGAGACCTCGGGTTCGATTCCCGGTTGGGGCAGTCACATTCATATACATATATTTGACCATATATTATTATGTTAAAAATTATTCGTGCAAGGATAAAGTCATCTTTGTCTAATGACCGCAAAAAAGCACAAACTCCTTGCATAGTTTGCAAGTACTGAGTGGCGTATCCAGAATATTTGTGATGCCCGGGCCAAAATTAATGGTAATGGCGAATCCAAGGTTGTTTGAGGGGGGCATTAAGATTTAACAAATTGTCAGGTTTAACAAAGATTTAACAAATTGTCATATGTGAGATTGGGGGGGGGGGGGGGGGGGTGGGCACCAACCCATTTGTAAAATGTGTAAGATACTAAGATTAGAAACGGGGAATCAGTACATAAAAAGTTAATCTTTTTTTAATCTTTTTTTCAAACATTCAAGGAATTGAAATTAAATATTATTAAAATGTTGAAACTTTAAGTAGAAAATTTAAAATAATAAAAGAGTGAATTACAGTCCTTGATATCCTGTGTCAAAGAGTTCCATATTTGCGTTGCTGAGTACCCAATGTTCTTTTTAGCTTTATTTCGATCCCTTTCTCGTGCCCAGGCACAATTAATTTGGATGCGCCAAATTGCATATAATCTCGCCGCGACAGGGACCCATTTCTCACCGAAAGTTTATATATATATATATATATATACTAGAAATACGAATCCGCAATAATCCCCTCGCCCGCGTTTTCTACACCCCCCCTCCCCCTACGGGAATTTCCCATCCATGGTGCCCAAACCTCGCACGCCGTGGCCGTGTATTTGTGTTTTGCAAAAATTCACAATTTGCAAAAGCCCGTTTCGTCGAAGAAATGTTTGAACGTTATCTCGGCCAATATTTAACCGATTTAAACTCTGAAAACAGATTTGGAATTAGCGCGTCAACATACATAACATACGTGTTTATTATATTACGCGAACGTGAGTACCCTTCGTAAAAACGGTTTATGTACTTTGTAAAAATTAGTCGGCTATAAAGTATAAGCTAGTCACTTCGTCGTATATTATTTTGAACGTTATCTCGATCAATATGTAACCGTTTTCAATTCTGAAAACAGATTTGGAATTAGCGAGTCAAAATACATAACATATGTGTCTACTATAGTACGAGAACGTGAATACCCTTCGTAAAAATGGTTTATGTACTTAGAAATTAGTCGGCTACTGTATATTTTAGCCGGTCACTTCGTCGTATATTATTTTGAATATCTCGATCAATATTTAACCGTTTTCAATTCTGAAAACAGATTTGGAATTAGCGAGTCAAAATACATACTCGGACTTGGATTTCTATTTCCTCAAAAAACTGTCTCTTTTGGAAAAAAACCTTTGAATCCGTTTCAATTTTTTCATTCGCAATCATGTGACGATTCAATTTAAATATTAATTCAAATGCTGAGTATCTAGTTACCAGGACCAAATTTTCCAATGTCGCGCGGACGGCGGTTGATCATATATATATATATATATATATATATATATATATATATATATATATATATATATATATATATATATATATATATATATAAACAAATAAACTCGACCGAGAACAGAACTCGCTAGCATCTCCCGTGATGAGGGAATAAACGCCGGTCGATATTAGCACCCTCAGGCCTTCGGTCGGCGCTTCGCGCCGGCGAGGGGATAAAATGGTAGGACCAACTCCTTATAATGATGTAAAAAGTCGTTTTGGGTGGCAGACAAAGCGAAGCTGTCAATTCCAAGTCTGTTTTCAGAATTGAAATCGGTTAAATATTGATCGAGATAACGTTCAAAATATACAAATACACTACGTGCGAGGTCTGGCCATGGATGGAGAAAATTCCGCAGGGAGTTAGGATGAAACTCTGGGGGGATAGTAAAAGCGGGCGAGGGGTTATTGCCGATACGTATTTCTAGTAGCATTTAATACCATCGAGCGAGGGTCGATTCCGGTCAACCTCGTACCCAGGGTCTCATATTCCGGTTTGCCTGGACGGGACAAAAAACATCACGGCAAACATTTTCTCCATATGAACGGAACGCAATAATCATAAGAGAAAAACATTCGTGATGAGATACCGCTGAGCGTCCCGTCCCGGCTCCCATGTAAGCCCTGCTACTCGGTACTCACCCGAAGCCTATAACGGCGATAACCATGGCCGTTTCCAATCACAGTTACTTGCGGATAAAGGAAGGAATCCAGTCAGGAATTTCCGGACTGTAATTGGTTCAGATTTTGAAAAATTTACGTTTGCAGGTTCGCTTAATAACCACCCCTAATACTAGCAAAATCCCAAGCAAACTTGAACTATATCATACTTCCAGTCTGGATTCCTATCTTTAGCCGCTAGTTATCACTGACATGTATATACATACTTTCATATGCGAGATATTTCATAGAGGGGAGGAGTGGTTTGCTTCTTTGACTGACTTGATCGTGATTTCACTGACTGACTCGATCGTGGTCTTCAGCATCGAAATAAAGGATGGGTATCGTCTCCAGCTCTAGACAGTCGACTCAACAGTTCAAATAACAGAGCAACCTTACGGATCCGTTATTCCGCGTTCATTGTGTCGTTATTGTAAATATTTTGTGTTTAAGTGCGCAAACACGCAACTTGCGTAAATGCGGTGATCTCTGTCCGTGTCTTTGAAACATTTTCTGAGTATTTGGGCGTCTTAACTGTCTTTTGTTGTTATGAAAGAAGGTCTTGTTATTTATATAGGCTATTTCGTTCGTACCCTCAGTTTTTCCTATCTTCTTTTATAGTTTCCATTTTCATTTCATGATTGGAGAAGCCCTGAAAGAACCAGTCCTTACTACAATACAACAAAAGGGGAAGACAAAAGTAAGTTGTTTATTTCGTAATCACTAAAATTTCCTTATGACTAAAATTTATTTATTTATTAATTATTTATTCATTTATTTATTTATTTATTACGAGAACTTCGAAACAAACTACAGTACGAAAACGTTTTCAGTGTTTGTTGAAAAGTTGAAAACACGGGCCGTAGCTTTTTGCTTATTTATTTCAGTCATACCTTCACAGACCAGATTTTACCCGAATTTAATACTTGCACGACCCATTTTTCCGAATTGTATATATCTATAAGTCTCTGAGGCGTCTCTTTGAGCATGTCTCCGTGCAGCAAGTTTTGTACAATCACTGATTAGGTGTCCCACACATTCTCTTTTTTCTTCGCAAAGCCTGCATGCGCAATGGTGAATCTAATCTAAGCTTCCTTCTGGACTGAACTGACCATACATATTCTTGGTTCTCCATCTGATCTTTGTTGTTTTTCCTCTATTTGCTTCTTCTTGTACTGTTATATTTAGGCACACGATCCTCAGATTGGATTACATCGTTGCCCTTACTTCCACTAGCATTGGTTCTACAGCATTCTTGACATACCATCCAATACCATTCTCTTCAGATCTGATACTTAACAGCTTTCGCAACTTATTAACGCTCTTTTTCCTTTTCCTCTTGGTGGCCACCTACATCATTATTAGGATGGAAAACACCATGCAAAGTCCGCAATTTCCTCGTCTTTTTATCGAAACTCAACACTTCCTTGTTGTTTCAACTTACTGCAGTATATACCTGCACCATATCTGATTAGTGCAATTGCCCAATGTATTTAGTGCTTGTATCATGTTTCTTCCATTGAACTTAAAAGTTTGGGCTAGCCTCAGTCTTCTCAAATACTTTTTGCAGAATGGTCTCATTTCTTCTTCCACCATGCTGTCCATCTCTAGAATTTCCAAATAGTTATAGCCATCATCTTTAACTACTTTCATCACATCTCCATTTGGCAGTACTACTCTCTTATAAATTTAACAATCTTTCCTCTTTTCAGAATCAGTACTTAACACTTCTTGATTCCAAATTCCGTCCCAATGTCTTTGCTAAATAAATTCACAGTCTTCACTATGGAGCACGAGGTCGTCCATAAACAATAAGTAATTGATCTTTTGCTATTTACCTTTAAATTCATAACTCGTTTTAACTTTCCTTAGTTAAAGACGTACAGTAAAGGTGTTACGCATAGTACCATAAGCATGCATTGGCGATAAACTGTCTCCCTGAAATATTCCTCTCCTGATTCTCACATAACCCTCTCCGCATGATGTCAACACTGTTTGCTATTTCCGCATGTTGTTAGATATGGTGGTAAACTGGCAAGATTTTTAGTGACGAAATACTGACGTTTCGAGCGGAGCCCTTCATCAGAGTAAGATTTCAGTATTTCGTCACTAAAAATCTTGGCAGTTTATCACACCAATCCAAGAATGTGGCACCATAACATATACCTTTCGGTATAGTTTATCCAGGTCATTTCTAAATTCATGGTGTGCCTTCTCTTACAGTCTTTTAAAATCATCTTGTCTATAAGCAACTGGTATTTAGTTCATATACATTTTCTTTTTGCTCGTTCAGGAGGTCCTCGATCCTTACACTCCAAGAAACCATACGTGCTTTCAGTAGCGAAGTTGGCCATAGCAACTGGTCATGTTATGCAAATGTTGAAACGATTTACATATTCATATCTTTAGAAATATATTGTTTTCAAAATATGCAGATGTTTATAAATTAGCATAGCACGACCTATTGTTTTCAAAATATGCAGATGTTTATAAATTAACATAGCATGACTTCGCTACTGCGTGCTTTCAATAGCGCTCCGTCGAGATGACGTCAGTACCGATGTTTGTCCGCTTTTACCCATAATTCTTGCGGCCATAACAAAAGAAATAGCTCATTTGCAATCATTTGTGAGTCAAATTTGGTTTGTTTGTCCGCTTTTTGAGCTATTAATAGCAGCCAGACTCTACGGTATTGTAATTCCGTTCATAAGCTTCCACATTAATGGTGGGCATGGTATTGGTCTAAAGATTATTCTTAATATTACCTTTCGCTGGATCTACCACAGGTCATCCAGTCAGGGGTTTCTATTCCGTTTACGATCTTTTCCATTTGCTCGGTTCTCCTTTGGCGGCATAATGTTAATTTCTTAATCCAAAATCCTTGTACTCCTTGTACTCATGACCTGGCGCTTTCCAGTTCGGAAAGTACTGCAACTCTTTGTAAATCCCCTTGAGGTGGATATGACATATCGTCCCTTAATTCCTGTAGCCATTCCGCATGTCCATTGTGTTCTTCGGGTTGTTCCCACTCAAATACAATGTACTTTCCCAAAAATATCTTGCTTTTTTCGCAGCATCGTAGCCAGGTGCTGCGAAGAAGCATTCAATTTAGCCTCGGCATCTCTCTCATGCAGGCGGAAAAAATTGCGGGCGGATTGTGGGCGGAGGGAAATTGTGGGCGGTCCCAGAGTTCATCAGAGTTACCTGCGGAGGAGGCCATTCAATTATATTGGTAAAATCTCTTCTGGTCCTCATTAAACTGGAAATACGTATACGCATTAACCCCTCGCCCTCCTGTCCTATCAGAAAAAGATTATATGTTTCGTAATCAGAATGGTCAGTGGTCACCATAGTACCCCTCCGTCGCACGCCCTGTATTTGTAGATCGCAAATCGCAAAAAGCTGTTTCGTCATAGATTTTTGAACGTTATCTCGGTCAATATTTAACCAATTTCAATTACTCTGAAAATAGATTTTGAATAACCCAGTCTATGTACATACCATACGTGCCTATTATATTACGAGAACTTGTATTCTTTTGTAAAAACTTGTTTATGTACTACTTACACAGTAAAAACAGATTGGTTGAAACAACCAATTTGGTAGGTTGTTTCAGACTCAATTTGAATTTAACCAATGTGAATGGTTAAACTAACCAAATATTTTGGTTAAAATGACCTTAGTTGTTTCAACCAATAAATTTGGCTGTTTCAACCCATGAAAAAATGGTCAATTGATGAGTCTGAGACTGTAAAAACAGATTGGTTAAAACAACCAATTTCTTCGGTTGTGTAGAAATTAATCGACAATGTTACAATATTGGCCGATTAAAACGGATCACCCAAAAGGCATACTTGGAACTTACCAATTGGTAAGTTCCAAAGGCAATAGCCGAGTGTTTTAGACCCGATAAAGCACTGCTGTGAGTGTTTTGAACGGTTTCAAAAACGACTGCATCTAAATAACCATGTTTACCAACTATTTCAGTGATTCAAGCGATTTTTGCAGAGAAAATCGAAGGAAAATTTATGTAAATCACGACGAATCTTTATCACATGTAAAGACACGATACGGTCATGATTTTCCTTTGTCATTTGTCAATTGAAATTATATTATACTCCACTACGAACCATTCAAAACATATTTATTTGTTTTCTAACATTGCATTAACACATCGCATTTACAATCACTGCTGATTGAACATGAATTTCATTTGTGTTTTTTTCACGAATTATTATTGAATATTATAGTTATAATAAATTTCCATTCGCCTGGTATATAACCAAGCGTATAACCAAGTGACGGTTGGTTTTCTAGATCTTGACGAGGATTTTCAGAAAGGTGACAAATGTATAGATGATATTCTTCCTCGTGGTGAAAAGCAAATGGCACAAGGAAGTTCTTCTACATTGTCCTACTTTAGTTCGTCAGTCGTGACACGAAATTGGAATGGCGTAAGTCGACGAAAAATTTATTTTATAAGATGTATCATATGGGTGGGAGGCAAATGTACCCCAGAATTATGATATTATATTGAGGTAAATTGAATATATATATATGGAATTATATATGAAATGAAATATTGAATGTATATATATATATATGGTTGGGATGGATGGTTGGGGATAAATGTGGGATGGATGGTTGTGGGGTAAATAGAAATGGATATAATATGAAACAAAGAAATAAGAGAACTTCAATATGTCGAGAAAAGTAAGAGTATATATATAATAAAACAACGAACTTGTCGTGGTAATAAAATTAAATATAGCTTTGAACAACGTATATATACCATGGTGATTGGTAATAACCTTAGAACGTTCTGAAACTGCTTATATATAAACCCATTTACCAAAAATCATGGAAATCTAGCGTAATGTTGGAGCAAAGATTAGAGAAAAAAGAGATGAGATCTTAGAAGAACTGTTTAAAGACTTGAGAAAATAATAGGCTTAAAAGAAAAGAGCACGATGCGTTTCGGCCGACAACTTATCAAGTGCTACGTCTGCTAACTAATCATCGAAATTGGACCGATACAGTTCCCTTTAATGAGCCCATTCAGCCGAAGCTGGTATCCAGAGGGGCCCTGCACAAGATATCATACAAAAATTACAAAAAATATGTAAAAATCATGCTCTCTAATAAGGCTCTTAAAAGATAACAATGAAGTAGATGTTTTAATTTTTGGCGGTCGAGAGTTAAACAATAATGTTCCAGAGTATCTAAAAGTACATTTCCCAAGACTTAACTTAGGTTTGGGGAGATGGATATCATTTGTCCTTCTAGTACTATATGAATGGATACTACTGTTTCTAATAAAATATTCACTAAGATATTTAGGGACCAGGTCATGAAAAGCAAACAAGCAAATTTTTAACATCAATTGCTCTATCTTGAAACGAGCCGCGCGTCTTACACTAGTGGAGCAAAGAAAACTTGCTCGTGTCGTGTAAAACTTAACATGATCTAGATATTCTGTATCTTCACCCAAATGGCGATGAATCGGTATATTTAAATAGGTAAACTGAAATAGGTCACCATTCCGTGAAAATTGCTCTATACTTTAAAGGTCAGATTGTCTCACATTATAAGTTTTCAATTTTTCTTCCAGATTATCGAGACGAAGAAAACAGTGAGGGATTCCAGCGGAAACGAGGAGGTTTGTAATCTGGTGTTCCCCTATGATCCCCCCTGATTGCTGTAAAAAGCGATCAACCGATCTGGGCGATGTGGAAAAAATATCGGGACGAACACGTACTTGAATAGAACCCGGTGTATATCCGAAGAACCCTGACGGTTATATTTGTGGAAATTGGGCGCTTTTCTGACCTATTTCAACCCGGTAAAATTGGTATGGTATAGTGAAATATGAAAATTTAGTGTATGTGTTTTAAATTTACCGGGCTAGCCAGGTAAGCGTGCTGGTTAGTTTGTCTAGCGTTAAAACGCGGAATTCCATCCCGCCTACCGGGATGACTTGGCAACAAAAACATTAAAACAACCAATGACACATGCGCACTCCTGAAACATTCATCCCGCTTGCCTGCAGGCTTACCGCGAGATGCTGCAGGCAAGCCTCCCATTGTAAACAGCACCTAAGTTAAAGTGCCTATATACTCTGGACTGTTTTTAGTTTTCTGTATTGAGGACGCAAAAATAGCTGATAAGGTCGTTTACAGTTTTTGATTTGGTCCATTCGTTTCGGAGATATTGCTATTTGCAAGAAAAAACCGAGAGACGAAAAAAGCCGAAAGAGGCCTGGGCCGAGCCACCTGTGACGTACTTAAGGAATGTGATCTAGTGAAATTCCGTAATTTAAAAACCCAAACACAACACATGTATCTGGCATGTTGCTCGCTTCGATGATAACTACACAACAGAATACACGATCAAATAACTCTTAAAAATATGTAAATAACTAAAAAAGTGCCTATGGAACGAACATTTTTATTTGATATTTTCGCTGACAAAGGGATTAAGTTTCTGTTGTTAAAACTTAATATCGTGTCTTTTACATCCCAAAACCTCAATCAAACATGATGAACTTTATGCGACAAATATATGCGTAATAGTCCAGTGACGTAAATACCCTTGCAGCCAGGGAGCCAGAGTTAATTTTCAATAGCAAAATTTCTGTAGTCAAAATTTCAATAACGTTTGCAAAGGTATAATAATAACTTTAATGTATCCATCTTAAGTAGGGGGGGGGGGGGGATACAATGGATTTACAGTATATATAAGTTAAATGAAGTGATAGACTTATAACGAGACACCTAAGCTAAAAATAGAGATATAATCTAGTATCTACAGTAAAATCATCTGAGTAAATGGTTCAGCCTTAGAGCCCTGGGCAGAAAGCTGTTTCTATGCCGTTCAGTTCCTGAAAACAGAAGAGGTTTGATAGCTCTGTTTTGCCTTAGATTATGATCATGAGTGACAGAATCACTCATTTTGGAATGAAGAATGTGACTGGGATCTTTTCTAATAGTGTTAAGTACTTTAATAGCAGCATTGTCACGCCTATCAGAAAGAGTGGAGAGATGGTCTTCAGCGAGACCAAGTATCTTAAGGCTCCGTCTCTGGATACGCTCCAGTTCATCTACCAGATAGTTTGGTATACCACCCCACACAGGAGACCCATATTCCAGCACAGGCCTGATCTTGGATATATAAGTAGTCAGGCCGACATCAGTTGGAAGGTGTGCACGTCGACATTCCCTCAATACAGTACATTCTCTTGGAGGCCTTGCAAATAACTTGCTCTATATGTATTTACGTCACTGCTCGTCTCAGACCCCTTACAAAACAAGTGAAAAGTTTTAAAAAATTGAGGAAATGTGAGAAATTTAAAGGAGCCATGCATATAATAAAAGCCTTATTAACCTCGCTTGGTCCGTCTTTACGGCAACATACGTTATCCTGCCCTTGGTCTTTCGCACAGACAGCTCGCTCTTTCGTCGTTCGGTCGACTGTACTGAAAGAACGCGGGCAGGATAATTTTGCCGTAAAGACCTCCCGCTCGGTTAATAAGTCTTTATTATTGACCTGCTTGTTCAGTCTATTCAGTGAAATATCGTACCGATATTTTTAGTGCGGAAAAAATATCGAGTAAATTTTCAAGAGTAAATTCCTTGCGAAAAATAGAAACAAATAAGAGCAAATTCCTGAGTAAATTCCTCTTCAGTTAATATTTCGACATTCTTATTACGGTAGGTTACAATCACGAGAAAGGTTGGTGACGAAGAATACACGATATCAAACAAAACGGATGGAGATGACGCCAACGAAACGAACGAGAGTGTTGATGCTGATACAGGTATAGGCCAGTATAGTCTGCAACATAAGCTTTAGTGAGATGTGTTATACAGGTTATTTTGCCGCGGTAACCTAATTGGTTACCCTACCTCAATTCGCTTTTTGTGCTTTTATAAACCCTTTTATAAATGAGTGCATCTTTAGCCTAATTTTCGGCTAAAGTGAGTGCATCTTTAGCCTAATTTTCAAGAAGCTATATAACATTTAGATTATGAGCACTCAATTTCTATGAGGTTCACCCTCGTTAAAGGGGAACTCCACTTTCACTTCAGCAAAATCAGATTGCGGCAATTGCATAAGACTACTAAATTAATATGTTTCTACTAAAAAACTATAGTCTCCCATGCAACGCTCGTCCCCACGGGAGTTCCTGCATGAGCTCAACATTATTTTCCGTAGTTAATCATGGCTTGGTTGTTGTTGCACTGAACACTTTTTCTGTCTGCAACAAAATGGCTTAATTATAGATAACGCTTATTCCATTCTTAGCTAAAACTATTACGTTCGGATTTAGCATTCATTAGTGTCCGTCATTGACTTTTTTCAGTAAATATGGCGGCCGGAAACGACGCTAGTGGGTCAAAACAAACAAATTCAGGTAAACTTATTTGTTCGCTTGTTCAAACTGAGACAAAACAAGTCTTTTCTGTATCCAAACACAGTTTCCTTGCTGGCGGCCATGATGTAAACGTTTCCGAGTTTGTTTGTTTTGACCCACGAGCCTCGTTTCCGCGCTGGCTGCCATCTGTAGTGTTGTGATTTATTAGAACCGGACACGAACTACACACGTCACATGAGCATGTTACATGTGAATAGAAATGAGAGGGTAGTTGCTGTCAGAAAGAGCAGAGTAATAAAGTGTACATTTGTATATGAGTAAAAAGTAAATGTTCATGGTGTGATTTCTATACCATCTTTTCGAAAAAGATCTATATTCTACGCTTCTTTTCCCAAATAAATTTTGGTGCCAAATTGACAAGTTGATCAGCGATTGGCCAAGATGAAATAGTGCGGAATGGAATGTTTGCATGCTCACGGGTAAGCGGACGCTCGTGTTGAGGAGAATAATATCAAACTAGTCTAGCAAAAATTAAACCACCATTAGCTAAACAATCTTCTTTCTTATATCCAGTAATATCTTGCATAAAAGGAAATTTTTTGAGTTTATTTTTATCGAGTTTACTTATCTATTTTCTTATCTATTTTACTTATCTATTTTTTACTATCTTGTTTACTTATGTATTTTCTTTTATTCTATTTTTTCTTATCTGTTTTCTATTTATCTATTTTGTTTACTTATCTATTTCTTTGTCTTGCTGAGTCTCGCTATCTTCGTCTTTTTTTACAGGAGAAAATAATTTTGGCATGTTGACGCCCGAAAGACCACCGACCATTGACCACGATCTTCGTTTTACCATAGATTACGAAACTGGTTCGATAATGAAAGGGACTGATTGTTTTTGAAAGAATTGTGTGAAAATTATATAAATACATGGCTCATATATCGTACTTAAGGATTGTGATATATTGTGATTGTCATATATCGTACTTAAGTTCCTGTTCATCCATGTATTTCCAATTATTCAGCTCAAGAATTTCAATTTTGTGCGCAAAAAAGTAAATAACAAGTGATAGTTTATATGTAAATACCCCTACTCTATATGATTGACAAATATATGTTATTGTTTCCATGTTTACAAATAGTGTAATGAGTTTGTTGTGATAATACGTAGTAATAGTCCGGTCGAACATATCCAACGCTGTGCAGCTAAGATAATATGTCCCTATACTCTACTTGTCGTACAGCGAAAGCCTGAAAGAACTCGAATTACCTTTTTCACAGACGGAAGTCATTGTGCAAGTCTTTCTATAAGAGCAATAGGGATTCTAGTAAACTATTTGATTTGTTGAGAAATTCCACTGTTTAAATCCCGCACCAAGCGTTTTAGTGATAGCCGTTTACCGTATTGTGTACGGAAGTGGGACGCATTTTAGGCCGAGTTCTTCAAGTTTAGAATTTTTAGAACTTTTTTTTAATCTCGTATAAGAGAACATGACCAACAAACCATCTACACATAATTCAAGGAGCAACTACGAAGAAGCTCTGAAGGATGGTTTGAAGCTGTATTACCATGGAAGGGCAACCATCCACCACTACCTTCAAATGAGAAAAACAGCTTTCGTTGACTGGATAGTCTTTCTAGGAAACTGCAGCGCAACAACCTCACTCAAGAATACAATGATATCATTCGAGAGCTGAAACAAACCGGGATAGTAGAGTCAGCTGACAAACCAACCCATAAGCCAGTCATCCGAGAATCAGCGCAGACTACCAAGATGAGAATAGTGTATATGATGCTTCAGCCCGTGCAACTCCAGACAGCCCCTTGCAATGAGACGTTGAGTTGTGCCAGCTTTCTGTCGAACAACCGAGTATACCGCTGCACCGACGCCTTGAGATGATACATCACCAAATGCATGAAGTTCCCACTCTAGGATTGGCTCCCTGTTGTCAACTATGGGTCGTGATCCGGTTTGCTGCAGCGGAAGAGACTGTTCCCATTTGCACCGTTCACGTTGCAATTTCTCGCTCAGATCAGCATCCCAGGCAGTCTTATAGTGTCACAAATAGCACGATAAATTAACTTTCCCTTCAAAGTCACCGGTGCAGTTAATCCAAGAGGATCGTAGATCTTCGCCAACTCACTTAAAACTCCTCTCTTGGCTGTAACAGTATTGTTATGAGGGAATACCACTGCCATGGTATCTTCATCCTTCCTCCACAGTAACCCCAGCAACTTCGATTCATTTGGCTTAACGTTGCATTGCTCTTTATCATACGTTAATTCATTGTGGTCTTTGAGTTTATGGGATGACTCCAGTTCTGGTACGTTAGAATTCCATTTATGTAGAGTGTAGACGAAATGCAGCATCAGTATGATCTCAGTTGCTCTCTCCTTGGATCTTTTGGCTTGTCCGGTCGTCATGTATACTCCTATTAGTAGGTCATTTACGTAAAGACGTCTCTGGAGTTCAGCCATATCTTCTGGATAGGTCTCCTTCCACGCATCTAGGTGGCACTCAATTACGCCTCCAAGCAGAAATGGCGAAGGGGCCAACCCAAACAAGTCTCTAGTAAATCTCAACTTTTCTACCTTTGAAGTTGAATCACTCTGCCAATGGAATCGTAAGGCATCTCTTTTTGACTCTCTAATCCTTATCTGTAAAAAGGCTTTCTGTATATCCCCAGTCACGATAACAGGATAGGCACGTTGATGAATGAGAACATCCCACATTCTGGTCTGGAGGGAAGGACCTTTATATAGGCACTCATTCAAGAGCAAGAGGTCGCCTAGCCAAACGGGGTCTCTCAATCCCACGCCTGGAACTTATTGGTGCCCATATGGCAACAAATCTTTTAGACAACGTTCGGAATGCATTATCCAACCTACCCACACCCAAGATGTACGCCTGGCTAGACAGTACGGTGGCACTCCATTGGATCGTTGGTCACGGACAATACCGCCAATTTGTTCAAAATAGAGTACAGAAGATTCAACAACACCTGGAGATAACGTGGAGACACGTACCTACGTCAAACAACCCTGATGACATAGCAAGTCGAGGAGGTCCAGTATCAGAAGTACCATTGTGGTGGAATGGTCCAGAGTGGCTCCAACATCCAAAGAAATGCCCGCCCAATCCAGGACAAGAACCAACCGAAGAGAGTCAAGTCGAAGCAAAAATTATCGAAGAAATCTTCGCATTCGCTGCTGAGACAACTTACGAGATGGATGGTTTTGATGATTTGCTTGAAAAGCACGACCTGCGACAAACCTTACGAGTAGGAGCATAGTACGATTCGTCAACAACTGTAGACCCCAGAATCGACAGAAAGGTCCCTCAACAACAGACGAAATACAAAACCATAGATGTTGGTGGATTTCGCGGGTACAAGAGCGCAGCAAAGTCGATCCGAACTGCGCCAATGACAAGTTGCAGCTCAACCTACAACCTAACGTGGTCGAATTCAGGGCCACTATACCCGATTTTCCTGCCAGATTCTGCCCCATTCACAAAGAAACTAGTTCAGAGAACCCATGTTGAGACTGGCTTCATGGGGAGTCGGTCTGCTAGTCTAACTATGGCAGCACTGAGAGAGAAATATTGGATCCCCCGGTTCCGTTGAGACGATTAACCAAAAAGATTATTCATGGTTGTTGGATGTAAAAGATTTAAAGCGATTGCAGCCAGCGTTCCCACCAGTTCCACTTCCAGTCGAGCGCACTCAAGGGACTACACCTTTCCAGGTGGGAGTAGAATTCGCAGGACCTATCAAATACAGTGTGAAACCAAAAGTGGAAAGAAAGCATCTTAACAAGAGCCCTCTACCTTGAGATCTTAACCAGCCTTAATACCGTCGTGTTCCTGCAATCTATGAAACGGCTTATAGCGAGACGTGGTCGGCTAGAGGTAATTTATTCGGACAACGGTTCAACCTTCGTTAAGCCGACAAAATGTCTTCGGAGAGCCAGATGAGATGAAACACTGCAAGGTTTTTTGGCGGACCATAACATGACTTGAAATCCAATCTTAGCCGCGCCCCATGGTGTAAAGCAAGCCTTCTACAAGACAATTGGAGGAGGAATGTTGACACTTTCCGAGCTACGAGAGTTGACATTGGACACTGACGTCACACTCAGTGGCCGTCCATTATGTTACCAAGAAGGTGACGTACAGTTTCCGCTTCTGACTCCTACCACTCTTATGTTCCAACGATCGAGTAAGTTACCTGAACCTGAACCGGATTCCGAAGACGAAGTCGACCTGCGAAAAAGAGCTAGAGGTTTACTGTAAAGCAAGGATGTTATGTGGAAATGATGCAGGGCATTTTTTAACGCAGTAGGCATTTTGCTTGCCCTAGTAGTGAAGCAAAATTTGTGTTTTTTTCCACAGTAGACTACTAGACTGGTCCCTTTTCATCATTAATAAAGTTATCAGGCTTTCAGCTTCCTGCCTTCCCTATAATAATCCCTGGAAGTCGTCAAATCCCTGTCTTCTGGAAAGACACATTCTCGTCATGTACTTCTAGTACGTATTCCATATAAGGAAATGGCCTACGAGCAAATACAAGGCATCGACGAGCAAATAGATCGCTCTCGTACCAGCCCACTGGATGTGGGATTGTTAACACGTTACTGAGCGCATGTGAGAACACGGCGCTTGCAAACGTTACTGAACGCATGTGAGAACACGGCGCTTGCAAACGTTACTGAACGCATGTGAGAACACGCTGTGGATATGTGGTAGCCTGTGTGGCAGGCGTTACGTTTGAGGGCGGTGGCAACAAGCAACATGCCATACGAAAAATCATACAGTCTGACAAAAATTGACATGTATGCGGATTGAAAATCGTCACCTTTATGATTAGGACGAGCTGGGCAGTCGGATTTCATTGTGAAATAAAGACTATTCGGCCGATTACCGATTATTTTAAATTGGCCGATTAATCGACTTTGCCTATTAGTTTCCGATTAATTAAATTCAGTAAATTGCATAGGGAAAAGGGCCCCCTTGCATGCTTTGCCCCAGTAGTCATAATTCCTTAAAAATTTCACTGAAACGATGGACATCTGAATACTTGCGAGCATTTACGAGGACGACACAACCTAAAACACAATTAAAAACAAAACTCAATACCTTGAAGGAAGGAGACGTTGTCGTAATTAATTCGAAAGAGAAAAATCGAGGGAAGTGGCAACTCGGTAGGGAAGTCGCATCTAGATAGACCAATCCAACATTTGTTCCCGTGGCATGTGACAGTGTTAAGAAAATTCTGCATAACGAAAAACAACTAAACCCAGATGCCTATGTATTTCGTCCCCAAGCGTAGAACCGCAGAAGTTGCTAGATTACGTATTGAAGAGATTGCTGAATAAGAACAATTAGAAAACTAACTTTGATTGTTTATTGAACATTCTATCTGAACTGTTGAAATTATTGGAACTTCACATAGTTATTAGTTATAGTTCCTTGTAAATTCAGTCGTGAACAAACATATATCTCAAAATGAAGCTATATGGGGGGAGTGTGTTGGAAACTGCAGGGAGTTAATTAGTATAAATTATACGAACCAATCAGAACTCGTCATGTCACATGGCAACTTGTCACGAGGTCTGAGAATGTGACTGTGAAAGCGTTGACTTATACACTTCGAAACAAATGTGAGTGAGTTTTGTGAGATCTTTGCACGGGAGGCTGCAATATTCGCAAAAAAAATTAGTTTCACTACAGCTGTATTCATGAATTTCATTTAAGTTTTTTTTGGCTAAAAATGTTTTCTTTTTCTTGTTACAGTAGCATATACTCGAGTTGCCAGATCGGAGACGTTGTTGTCATGCAGAAGTGTATTGTTTTGTTATAGTTTTTTACTTACATGGGTCTAAAGAAAAAAATTAGCTTGTTTGCCAGAGTGGCAACTTTGGGGAACTCCGCTAATTTGCATAAATCCAAGATAGGTTAATTTGCATAAATCCAAGATGGCCGCCGTGGAAGATGGTGGAATTTAACTTTCTGACCAATCAACTAAGAATCTCATGACACACCTTTCCCGTATGATTTTGACCTGAAGAATCGATTTCTGGTCAATTTTGTGATTTGGGGTCAAATTCCAGGTCAAAGGTCAAGTTCAAAGTCATTTTCGGCCAAAATAGTAAAAATGGCATAATCCATGGGCCTATTATGAATCGATTTTAATGATTTTGCTGTCTATCTTATAGTTTTCGACAGTCGTTGATCGATTACTAAGCTTTTCAGCGATTGGGGGTCAATGTCATACTCCCTAAGTCAAGGTCAAGATAATTTGGACCCCACAAAGTCCTCCCAAAACATGTCATATTTCCGCGTATAATAAACCTATTTTGATGGTATTTGTGTCTATTTCATAGTTTTATATGATGATGAGTCGATTAACGATGATTCATTAACGATCGTTCAAGGTCATATACTAGGGGTCACAGTGAAGGTCAACTGAAGCAGCCACTAAATGTTAATCAAAACTAAAAATTTCAATAATTGACCAACGTTTATTATTACCTCTCATCAGTACATATACAACATATCCATGAAACCAGAAAAGGTTGACTAGAATAAAACTAATAGAACAGAGCTACTAGTACACATAATTAACGAGTTATATGTGTTGCTCATTCCCATTCTTCGTCAATGCCTAATGCACGATGTTCAACTCCCTCATCTCCTTCTTCCACATATGCTTCTTCCCTCTCGTCTTCCACCTCATCATTGTCTTCATCTTCTCTCTTGAACGGGTTGAAGAAGTTGTCACTGCAAATACAAGTACAGTACATAGTGCATGATATCTTTCCATGGTGACAGCTGCAACGTCCAGTGACGCACGCTTTTCCCTCCACCTTGCAGCCGCACCACACTACATCCACGAGATCCGTGGGTCCCGGGGCTGATCGGCGGTTGCTGGTACTGGTATGCCATCTTTGATTTCCCACCCATACTTTGTGATGTCAAGTTCAGGTGGAGCCTGCTGGTCAGTTGATTTAGCGAGTATGGTCTGCAGGAAGAGATTCTGCTCAGTTGGTGGTAGCGACATGATCTTCAGCAGCTTTCCAGACTTCCTTGTGTACATACGGTACCTCGCCTCACTCATCGTGGTACAATGCTGCTGACCATAGAGAGCGCAGAAGAACGCCTGTCCAGCTTCCATGAGTTGTACATCGGTGGCATCAAGTGCATTCCTAGGATCTGCTGGCACTTGGGGCCGAGTTGGGTACAGGTGGCATTGATGTCACAAACTGCTCCATCCCACCGCTCCATCTGCACTATGGCCTGAATCTTTTCAGAGGAGATGCGTCGGTGATAGTCGAGTCCATCAAGACAAGATTATCATCTCTCCTTGGCGAGAAGATCTTAGTCTTCGACAAATACTACGACGTTTCTGCGAAGAACCATGAGCGTATATGACCTGCTGGCCTCGGCTCCATTAACTACGACCTTACCATCAACACCCCGCTGCCCAGAAGAGACGCCATCATGAGGAATAAGCACAATAAGTCGAATAAGCAAAATAAGCACAACAAGTCAAAAGTACTTAGTACCTACAACTTCGGTGAAGGAGTAACCGTGGAAAGTCGTAGCGACGGTGTGTTCATGCATGACGAAGCAGACATAACAATGATCTCGTACCTCCTCATGGCTGCTGAGTCCAACACGCAAGTAATCCGGCGCATCCTAGTCTCAGATGACACCGATGTGTTTATGCTACTCCTTTACTGGGTGCACCGATGGTGGGATGGAGCAGTTTGGGACATCAATGCCACCTGTACCCAACTCAGCCACAAGTGCCAGCAGATCCTAGGAATGCACTATCTTACTGGCTCAGATACTACATCATAACTATATGGCAAAGGGAAAGTGTCATGCCTGAAGACCATGAGAGCTGGAGACTCCGGCCCTGGTCTGGACTCAGCCTTCGGCGAGCTTGATGCCACCCATACACAACTCATGGAAGCAGGACAGGTGTTCTTCTGCGCTCTCTATGGTCAGCAGCATGGGACCACGATGAGTGAAGCGAGGTACCGTATGTACACAAAGAAGTCTGGAAAGCTGCTGAAGATCATGTCGCTACCACCAACTGAGCAGAATCTTTTCCTGCACATCTTGCGCGCCCATCTGCAGACCATACTCGCTAAATCAGCTGACCAGCAGGCTCCACCTGAACTTGACATCACAAAGTATGGGTGGGAAATCAAAGATGGCATACCAGTACCAGCAACCGCCGATCAGCCCCCAGGACCCACGGAGCTCATGGATGTAGTGCTGGCACTGGAAGTTGCAGCTGTCACCATGGAAAGATATCATGCACTGATTATTGTACTTGTGCTTGCAGTGACAACTGCTTCAACCCGTTCAAGAGAGAAGAGGAAGACGATGATGAGGTGGAAGACGAGAGGGAAGAAGCATATGTGGAAGAAGGAGATGAGGGAGTTGAACATCGTGCATTAGGCATTGACGAAGAATGGGAATGAGCAACACATAACTCGTTAATTATGTGTAATAGTAGCTGCTCTGTTCTATTAGTTTTATTCTAGTCAACCTTTTCTGGTTTCATGGATATGTTGTATATGTACTGATGAGAGGTAATAATAAACGTTGGTCAATTATTGAAATTTTTAGTTTTGATTAACATTTAGTACTAGCTGCTTCAGTTGACCTTCACTTTGCCCCTAGTATATGACCTTGAACGATCGTTAATGAATCATCGTTAATCGACTCATCATCATATAAAACTATGAAATAGACACAAATACCATCAAAATAGGTTTATTATACGCGGAAATATGACATGTTCAAGGTTTTGGGCGGACTTTGTGTCCAAATGATCTTGACCTTGACTTAGGGAGTATGACATTGACCCCCAATCGCTGAAAAGCTTAGTAATCGATCGACGCGACTGTCGAAAACTATAAGATAGACGCCATTTTTACTATTTTTGGCCGAAAATGACCTTGAACTTGACCTTTGACCTGGAATTTGACCCCAAAGCACAAAATTGACCACAGCTTCAGGTCAAAATCATATACGGGAAAGGTGCATGTCACGAGATTCTACCACGGCGGCCATCTTGAATTTAGTCAAATTAGCGGAGTTCCCCAAAGTTGCCACTCTGGCAAACAAGCTAATTTTTTTCTTTAGACCCATGTAAGTACAAAACTATAAAAAAACAATACACTTCTGCATGACAACAACTTACAAGGTCGCCTAAAGGAACATATAACTATAAGGTGGCAACTGGACTAATAGGACGTTAACAAAGCTAAAGGTGATCTTTCTAAAATTTCAATTCCTTCAAAACTTCTTCATTTCGATCTTCAAAATTGTTAATTTGGAAGGAAAAATGCTGTACTGGGGGGTCACGTACCCGCCTTTACTATTTCCGGCTCGATCCAGTCCTATTTTTCAGATCAGTGGTTGTTGGAGAATCGAAAATGGACGCGATTCGACGACAGTATAAAGCCCGAATTGAACAAGATGTTAACTCGGCAGGGCTTTCTATCAATCGAGCTAACAGAGTACCACATTATCAAACAGTATTCCAGGTACGTTTTCCGCTTAAAAGGTCTTGATATTGAGGAAAATAAGAATGACAAACCGTGTGATTTATAAAACGATGACTCAAATTATGATTTATAGTAAATGGCAATCACTATTAGAATGCAGAAATAACAATAAATATGAAAGCTGCTAAGTTCTCAAAAGAAGTGGATATAATATGAAAAGGAGAAATAAGAACTTAAATATGTCGAAAAATACTTAAGTAAGAGTAGTATGTCCTTCAGCCTTCAGGTCAGATGGAGAATGCTTATACTTATACTTATACTGTAACTTCATGTCAATGACTCCATAAAACAAATCATGAGGTTTTGAGTCAAAAACTTAGCAGTTTGATGATTCCGATTAGAATTTAACATAATTTTCATGCTATCCATTTAATATCTGGCATTTTTAAAAGCTTGTACTGTATATGACACTAACAACACTATGAAATTTTACATATTAAAAGGCTTTAGACCACATCACAATTGAATACGAGTCATAGGTATTGGTAACAGTGCAAAATTCAAAAGCAATACTTGAACTGAATGAGGAGCAATTATAGAATACCCGTCCACTTTTCAAACCACATTTAAAGGCAGAAATACAAACCTATTTAAAAACCCCATTTAATTTGATAACTATCAACAAGAACACACAATATAAACCTTCGACATTATATATAAAGAGATTTTAGAGCAAGAACGAAGCAATTGTATATGATGAACTTTCCGTAATTTGACCCTTTTACTAACTGTCAACAGATGCAAAGAGCAAAAGTGGACGGTATTCTGCAATTTAGCGCTGAATGAAATGATTTATTTAACATCGATCACATGGGAAGTGGTCACTTATTCTTCTGAGGAAGGGGTTAGATAGACAATGTGGGACCTTTGCAGGTTAGTATAGGCTTCAGAGCAGGCGCGGCGTGGCCCACCGGGACACCGGGACGTTTCCCGGTGGGCCCCAACGAGGCAACGATTGTGGGGCCCCTAAGCGCCAAGACATGTAGTAAGTAGTAAACTAGTAATTATTTGGTGAATTTGGTGATCTTGGGTCTAAATAAATAAATGATTTGTAGTTACTGGGCCTTTGTGATTTGTACGCACAAAGGAGTATAGGTCTTTCAAAGTTCAAACGCAGCATATAGATTATAGATTATAGAATCGTTAGAATATATGTCAGTGAATATATGTTAGAATATATGTCAGTGAATATATGTTAGAATATATGTCAAGAATCCGCCAGAAGCGACGCCAAAGTTATAATGGATCAGTTCATGAAGTTTGAGACGATCCTGACGGCATTCGTTTTCTTGCGAATATACAAGATCATTACACCACTATCCCTGTATCTCCAGACTAAAGGTTTGGATATGCTACAAGCTTGGCGAATGGTGGAAACAGTAAACAAGGAAATCACTGCAATTTCCAGAGATTTCCAGAGCGTTTATCAGAAAGCCAAGGAATTTTGTGCTTCAGTCAATATCCTATTGGATGAAAACGACCTAGAGATTGATGCTGTTCTGCCAAAGAAACGAGCACACAAGAAGAAAAAAATGCCTGGCGAGCAATATCAAGACGAAGCAGTTTTGGATGAAGTAGATTCCTACAGAATCAACACCTTCAACGCAATAATGGATCGCGTGGTTCAAAACC
This sequence comes from Chrysogorgia sp. JL179-B06, assembly GCA_035772405.1. Classification (NCBI taxonomy): domain Eukaryota; kingdom Metazoa; phylum Cnidaria; class Anthozoa; order Scleralcyonacea; family Chrysogorgiidae; genus Chrysogorgia; species Chrysogorgia sp. JL179-B06. The sequence goes on from JAYKKM010000137.1 coordinate 460,546, forward strand.
TGAAGGCAAGATTTCTCGATCATGAAAAGTGCTACAAAGATTTCGCTTGCTTTGATCCCAGAAGATTCAGTGAGCTGAAACAGTCAGGCATTCCTCCGTCCGCTACAAGCAAAGTTTGTGAACTTCTTGGAGACAGGATTAACAGAGAACTTCTGCTTACGCAACTTGAAAGTTTTATGGATTCCTACCCAAGGCTTGTCATGTGTCTTCCAGAAGAATTCGAGATCGTTGGCAGTGCACGAAAAGAATTAGAAGATGGCGGTAGTCAAGAAGGAAACGAAGTCTCGACGTGCAAGGAAAACGGAAAGACCTGCAAGTCATGTTACACGTGTGCATACAAAGTTTTTACACAAGTATAGCCTGAATAGCACAGCCTACTCAGAGGTATACACGTGTATCATTTCCTACTGACATTGGCCATCACACAAGTCGAATGTGAAAGATCGTTTTCAAAACTGAAGCTGATCAAGACAAGGCTGCGATCTTCCCTGAACCAAGAAAATTTGGACAGCTTGATGTTAATGAGCGTGGAGGGCGATATTTTGAGTAAAGTATCGCTAGATAAAATTGTTGATAAATTAGCATCAACATCAAAAGAGTTAAAGAGATTATTGATTATCTAATTGACTAACAGTACTATCGAGTGATTCGAGTCTATCGACTAACGTTTTCTTAAAAACATACACGCAGTAACTTGGAAAATAAGTTGGACCACTATAATCACATCAATCACATTTCAATGTTAATAAAAAAGATTATAAGATGTTTGCATAATTATGTTATATGAACTTGTAGTCTCTCTGTCCGGTAGCATGCCCCCCCCCCGAAAATGGGCCCTTAGAATGTCATCTCCGGCCCCTATTTTGGAGCCACGCCGCGCGCTGCTTCAGAGGCCAACAATGCAACACTATAACCAATCATAACCAACCCTAAACCTTTTCATGGTCTTCCTAAGGTCGACCGAAGCCGACTGGGTGCCATCTTTGGAAAAGGTCCCACAGAGTCGTCCCATCTAACCTTTTCCATTCTCCGAGCCATCAGATATAATAATGGGTCAAGTTTTCCTTTATTTTTGCCCTGATTATCCATCATTCATCTTCAACCGTGGAAGGGTCTATTGCAGTGCATAGTCTGTTGTGGCAATAGTATATACCCTGGGCTTGTGCAAGAAAAAACTTGTACATTGTGAAAAACCTCTGGCAACTAGGATATGGTAAAATTCATTTCTTCGCATTGACTAGTTGGTTTGATGATGGTTTGAAGAAGTTTATTGAACAACTTCCTGCTTTACATTTGTTTGGTTTTTGCAATCTGATTAGTTGCTGTGGGGTCTTTATAATGTAGACTGGTCATTACAAAACAACTGAAAAGTTTTAAAATATTGAGGAAATGTGAGAAATTAAAAAGAGCCATATAATAAAAACCTTATTAACCTCATTACTAGGCTGATGCAGTATTGGAAAAAACCCGAATACCGATACCGAAAAAAATACCGGTAATATTGAATATACCAGTAATATCGAATATACCGGTATTTTTACACATCAAAATTTCGCGAAACTCAAACGTTTTTTAGTATGTGACGTAATTAAGTTGTCAAATAGCACAAAATGTTATAAATAACAGTCACGCGCGTTCACACAAGCCATAGACTGAAAAAGTTTAAGCGTGATAAATTTAAGATGCCTCCTTGTTCTTAACGGCCTTCTTGCCACAGTTGACATATGGAATCGGGGATCATCGCTTTCAGTCTTGCCTTTCTTGAAATAACTCCAAATGGCACTTCGCGCATTAGGCGTGATGAACACTGAACTGAACAGAGATACATGTACATGTAATAAAATAATGGACTCAAGAAAACGTGTTGACTAAATTACTTCAGTATGGCACTGTCGACTGACAACTGCAATGAGCTGTGTAAATTCTGACACAGTGACACTTTGCTTTTAACCGAAGTACAAGGTGTGATACCTGTATCTATTCAAATCCATTTCAAAGTATTTTGACAGTTGAGAAGACATCCTTTGTCTTGAGATTTGTCGTTCTCTCACAGATCTCACTTGTTTTTTATAGAAAAGCTTCCGCAAAAAGTCTCATCCTTTTGAATAGCGCTAATTAGCGATTGTTAACATTAAATCTGTTTTTTACATCGACAGCATGTGAGAAAAAGTTGAGAATTAGAATATTGAATATTCGGTATTTTAAAAATACCGGTAGTGTATTTACCGAAATATTGATATACAGCATCAGCCTACTCATTAGGTTGGTCTTTACGGCAAAAATAATCGTGACCTTAGTGTTTTTGCACAGACCTTGCTCCTTCATCGCAACCTTAACAGGGGAAAAGGCATGAAGATGAAACTTTAGCTGATGATAATATTATAAATATCTAAAAAGCCCAAACATGAGATAGGCACTTTAATCGGGCTTTGCTTCAATGAAAGGTGGCGTAAATGGTAATGATTGTATTATCTGTTGAATCATTAATTCTCCAAGCAAGTGAACAAGCCAAATAACCCTAGTGTGATACATGTTTAAGAAATAAAAAGCGTGTTGCGTGATATTATGTCGTTATAATGGCATGAGAGGAAGCGTGTAACACACAAGGCAATAGCCGAGTGTGTTGCTGCTTCTTGAGTGCCATTATACATGTATACAAGCCTGGAAATAATTATTTTCGCTGTACCTGTCAGAATGACCAGCACAAATAAATTTGTAACGGACACACAAAAAAATTGTACCTGTCACGGTACAACTAATGGGCTTCATCGGCTTCCCCCTGGGTCCGACCCCCGGGGAATCCACAGGATTCCAGGGGCTTTTGTTGATTATCTGTCATGATTGGATTATTTGTCATGATTGGGTATTTGTCATGATTAGATTGGGTTTTCAGACAAATCCCCGGGGGAAGCCAATGATAGACGCATAAGTGTAACATCTCAAAACTTAGCATAATGTCTCCACACCTAGTGTAATGTCTCAAAATTTAGCTTAACGTCTCCAGACTTAGCTTTTACATTCCAAAGTTCGCGTAATGTCTCCAAACTTAGCGTAATGTCTCCAAATTTAGCGCAATGTCTCGTAACTTAGCACAAGGTTTCCAAAGTTAGCGTAATGTCTCCAAATTTATAGCGTAATGTCTCCAAACTTAGCACAATGTTTCAAAATTTAACGTAATGTTTCAAAACTTAGCGTAATGTCTCAAAACTTGGCGCATTATCTCCAAAATTAGCGTGATATCTCTCATCTGAGATTGTACAATACGAAATCTAAACGCAGTCCAACACAAAAATGTTTTACTTTCACAAAAAGTTGAGTATAATGTTCGGACAAGATGAACATCGGACAAAATGACAGACACAATTAATATTGTAACTGTCAAATCTCTAGAAATGGGATATTTGTACCGCACAATGTCCGTGACCGGCCGCTAATATCCAGGCTTGCATGTATAACGACATAATATCACAGTGACAAAGTTTTTTATTTCTTTTATAAAATAATAACATTATATCATCAGCAAAGTAAAGAAAAATGAAGATTTACCAGTTAAAAAGACGTTGCTATGTGGCATTGCTAGGTAACTTTTCTCAACAACATGTTGGTGATTTCGGCGATGAAAATGCACTTAAACTCGCAGCTAAAACATTTCCTTATGTTGACACGTTGATTTAACTTGTATCTAAGTCAGGCCTCCGCGCTCCTCATTTGTTGTGAGAGCATGAAATCACGCGCCACTACCTGTACTGTCAGTACTAAATACTTCTTGTGGCAATTCACGTACAGTACAATCAATCATGTCATCCTGCTTATTATCCGACTAAAAAATGTGAGGATTGCGGAAGAAAAGAAAGAAATCTGACTCAGTACCTGGACGGCTGTTCTAGGCTATGAGACATGGCAAGCTCAAGTTGTTCGAAAGGCCAAAGTGTTGAGCAAGTCGCGTTCAGAAAATATGGGAAAGATGCTGTAATTGGATCTAAAACAGAAGAGAGGAATGGCAAATTGCTGGTGACATTTGTTTGGTGCAAGCTTTGTGCCAAACATAAAACAGCTATTCTTACCAATCCGTACTAGTTTTTCAATAGTGCGCCTGATTTTCATATGGCGCGTGATGTGCCGTGTGCCTACGAAAAATCATATGGCCAGGCCTGCAAGTATTTCCTGACGTATTTTTGTAATTAAAACGACATGAAATTCGTCAAAATGACAAAGTCTAGTCGAAGATAGCAACAGCTTATGCTTTACTGAATTATAAAGCAGGCTCAGCAACCAATCAGAGCGTGTGTTGTCACGCATTTTAGTATTTACTTTCGGTTATTTTATAAAGGTACTTAGTACATGGGGGCAATCACAGTGTTTGCACTTCCTAATATATGGAGTACATACTATAAGTCCATATGCTAGGTGCATCATAGGTAATTTTAAACAGACTTCTGGTCCAGGTATAGAAATGGGAATCAGGCGAATGGGAATCAGGCGAATGGGAATTAGGCGAATAGGGTGTTCGTTAATTATAGGTAAATCATGTTGTCTGTATGGTGATTCAGCTATATTGATACTCTGGATCTTGCAACTATTGAACTCATGGAAGCAAAATAGTTGAATTACCTTTCCAAGAACATTTTAAACTGCAAATGAATCAAAAATTAAATTTATTGTATTTGAAAAACTCTTAAAACAACGAGGAATAACAACTTACAGCTCTTCCATATTGCACTCAGTTCTTGAGATATTTAGACTTTATGTGATATTTAAATGAGCTGATCTATGATTGTAGCAAGTTGTACACAACATTATAGAAAATCATGTATATCTCTCCAATATTATTAAAAGAAATCACTCAAAACTTTGTAATTGCTATACAGCTCATGAAAACAAGTGAGTGATTTCGTTCAATAATCTTTAAGATATACAGGTTTTTCCAATGTTGTGTACAACTTGCTACATCATAGATTATCTCATTTGAATATCACCTATAATCTAAATATCTCAAGAAGTAAGTTAAATATGGAAGAAATTATGTAAATTGTTGTTCCTCATTGTTTTAAGGTTCTTTCAAATAGGACAAACATATTCACCCATTGTTTACCTCATTCATTCCTTAATATAGAGGGCCAGTGGTCTGCCTGTATATTTGCAAGGCCCGAATGATAGATTTATTTACAGGTTAGTGAAATCTCTTTGAAGTTTCAGTGTTTTTCTCTGAAGGTTGGGAAAACGGATTACTACAGGGAACAGCAGTGCAATTAATTATGTTTCTATGGGAGATTTAGGGATTTCAAGCATCTGATAAAACATCATATACATGCAGTACTAATAAGAAAGAACAGAAGTAGCCATTAAAAAGTTAGTGTGGTTTAAAATTTTAAAAATTTAGACTGATCTCACAAAAAAAACATGATAAAAAATCTGAAGATAATTTCTTGTGCAAAGTTGATGTATATATTACACTGGGGAAAAATGGCACAAGTGATGGGGAAGTTGGTATACATGGCGCAGTAGGGTGTTAGCTAGCCCATATAGCGTCCGTTTGACGGACTCTTCCCAATTGAAGTAGCTAAGGGGCTTTCCCAACTGGTCTACTGGAATATTTTCATTTTTTCTGATGAGAAAGTGTATTGCGTTTGATTTAATACTATTATATCATTCAAAGAACGTATTATTTACAGAATACTTTTTCTCCATTAACTATTTACTCAAAATGTATCGAGACTTTCAATTCATATTCGGTGTGTATTCACTTAAATGAAATGTACAAAACAAAGTGTAATCGATGTGCATTCCGTGTTCATTCACCGGAAATGAAATGTACAAAACGAAGCTACGGTACGCGTTGTTTACATCTAAGGAGAAACACGTCATCAACTTAATTAGCGCTAAGAAAAGCGATGATAATGTTTTTATACAAAGTTAAGGGTTTTTATGATATAAAGTAGCGTATTTAAAGGACTTTGATCGGTCAAAAAAACTTTCCCAATTTACGTTTAACGTTACGGACAAAACTTTTCGTTTCTGGCTAACACCCTGCTACTGTATCTATTATCTCCTAATAATATCAATGGTTAACCAAGTATAGAGGTAATGACAATAAAAGAAATGATCACCAAAGGTGAACTTGGACCAGTTTTAAAACAATTGTTACCAAGAAATGCTAGGAGACCAATAAGGAGAATTTGTAAATAAAATATCAAAAAAGGTTGGTGCACTGCCAAAATAGCGAGTAAGTTGTCTTACGTTATAAGCGAACAACACGTTTTATTACTCAGGCGAATTTGTATGTTGATACTGGGGAATAAAGGCTTAAAGTTCCTATCTCACGTTTGGGGATTTTACATTATCTGTAATATTTGGGTCTTCCTGAGCAAAACCATAATATATATTATCAGCCGAAAATTTTATCTTCATGGAGTTTTTCGCTGTCAAAGTTACCAGATGTGATGTCATATTGTCACAAGAGGCATTCCAAACCAGTTTTCTTGCGTTACTTGCCACAAAAATGCCTCTTGTGACATCACATCCGATAACTTTAACAGCCAAAAAGTCCATGAATATGAAATTTTCGGCTGACAAGATATATTATGATTTTGCTCAGGAAGACCCAAATGTTACGAATATGTAAAATCCCCAAACGTGCAGGATAGGCACTTATTCAATCGAGGCTTTGAGAATTTTCATCATGCATATAAAATATTGCATGGGGCAAACCGGATGAACACACTTTTCTTTGAAAATGTTCTTTCAAATCCCTTGATTGTTTCACTTGCATTCTGTAACCTTTCATAAAACATTTCTACATCCAGTGTATTGCATTACTATTGCATAAGTCAGTTTAGTTACTTAAATGAACTCCAAAAATTATTAGGAATGGTAATTTAGAGCTTTTTTCATATCTCACGTCGTTCTTGAGATATTTTTAAGAAATAAAAAATATTTCCCTTATTTCCATACAGTTATAGAAACACGAGTGGAACATTGCGAGAACGAGAATTCGTAGTGGGAACACGAGCTTGAAGGGCGAGTGTTTCCACGCGATTTTGAGTTCTCCCAAACTTCCACGAGTGTTTCTAAAACATATGGGAGTATGGAAAAATGTTTTCTATTTCTTTTATAAAATTTCATTTTGAAAATAGGTAAAAGGGTTCACCAGGTCGTCTTCAGAGAAACACTTCTCTCAATGTTTCTCTGAAGACGACCCGGGTACACGGGCTGAAAGCTCAGATTTAATAATTAAACATGGTGAAAACCACAAAGTTTATTGATTGATGTAAATTCTCCTTACCCAAAAATCACTTTCAACTGTTAATGCTACAGCCTACTTAATTGTGCGAGCAAAAGCAATTTAATTGACAAGTTTCTATCACAAATATTCAATTTTCATTGGCTATTCCCTTCTCAGAATCATAATTTTGATGTATGGTTTCTAAAACATGACGAATTTTTTCAATGGCGACTATACTATGATACTATGATATCTAAGGGTGAGGAAGTTGTTTTATCGTACAATTATTTGTATTTTTACGTCCGTTTTGATCGTTAGTGTGTTTTTGAAAGCGATCAAGCGTGAAGAAAACATCGAGCATTGGATTTACAAATTATATCTAACACAGTTCAAAATATTCTGTATAAAACTTCTCAATTGTATATTCAGTTCAGGCCTGAAATTATACTAAAACAATTAGTCACCTCAGTCTCGAGTGATTATATATCGTTATATTCATCGATAATCACCTCGACTTCAGTGACTAATTGTTAAATATAAACCTTTGGGATAAAAGTCCGCGTGGTTTCGAAAGAATATTTACTTTTTTTAATGAAAAATGTGAAATAAAGTTCTTTCTTGGGTTAGAAACTTGTAAATTTATCTAGGCTCCGCCTCGTTAACTATCTGCTCTTAATATACACCCAACCATCGTCTATTATACAAATCCTGCATTCTGATTGGCTACTGAACCATTGTCTATTCGTGATGGATAACGTGTTTGGAAAAAATGAAAACAAACCTGAAAAAATATTGGCAGTAAACTCTCGTTTTGCAGACGTTTCGGAGGAATTTTTGGAGAGTTTGATAGATTAAAATATCGAGATACAGGGTGTATACTAAAACAATTAGACAACTCGTCCTCGTTGTCTATGAGCGAATAGTCAACTCAGGCTTCGCCTTCGTCACTATACCGGCAATCAGAAGGTTACAGGTTCGATTCCTGTCCGGGATTTTTCTGAGGATATGAGCTTGACGATCGTCCATTATCGTCTGTCTACACCAAGTTCTCCCACATTCACTACATCAAATGTTAACACAACATATGGCTTAGGTTAACAAGTAAATTGTAATATCTTTTTCATCCAACCCGATTTCAAGCCATTATTCGTGCCTATATTAAAGTAAATTCATGACATATCCATTGTATTTTCGAATAGACCCTTATCACGCGTTAGAATATTCGACTTCCATTCTGAATTCCATCGAATTTCGTATGTTTTGCGCTGGATTATATAATTTAAATGAACTTATATAATATAAATAGAATTCAAAAGAATGAAGTCGAGGTCAACGCATTATATGAGCCAATGTCATTGTTTGTCTTCCTCCTTTCACCATTCGGTTTTTCTCTTTTAGATCTTGTATGATTATCTCTGTTGTTGGGATCGGCATCTGCCTTGCATCCATTTACTCGATGGCCAGTGGTAAATTAAAGAAGAAACAGTGATTGCTTTCCTTGTCAGTGACATATGCATGATGTAGTTGACTTTAAATATGCTGGCATGAAATATTATTGAAAAACATCTGCAAGTGAAGTTGATCACGGCGGGCTTGTTGTTTTTAACGGCAATGTCGTATTACTGCGCTACTCACTATTTTGTTGTCAGATATGGCGCGGGAATAAATGACGTCTTACATATTTAATGCGACTAATTGAAGCAGTGTAGTACAAACACCCCCTAATTCGTACCCGCTATATATTGGAAGTGTTCACTATGTTGAGCACTGTGGAGTGTCTTTTAACTCTTTCCTGTCCGGCTGAAAAACATCTAAAATTGAACTACCTCTTTGTTCTATTGATATCTCAGGAAATATCCATAACTGTTGCGAAATCTATACCTTTTCTGAAAGTCCAATAAACCGGCTGTTACCAATGCTTTTGAATTTTCCGAACAAGACACAGATAATATAAATTAGCATCAATTATCATAAATCAGGTTGAAAAACTTCCATTTTTCTAGAAAATGCTATCTTTTGCACGCCCGCGTAGCATCATGAAAATTCAAAATGCCACCAATCGCAGAGTTGTTTATGAAATCAAATCAAACTTGGTGTGTGGTGCTCGGCGCTTGTCGAATTTCAATTTTTAATCTTGCGTTACCGTGTGCCGTGTTTTTTGATTGACGACTTCGGGGTCTTCTATGACCCCTTTTGACTGGGCCGGACAGGAAAGAGTTAATCTGTATACACGAAATCGTAGTGTCGATTGCGCATAAATATGACACGTTCTGAGTCGGGCCTAAAACTTATTTCATACATAACATGGCTTATTGTACAAAATATAGCTTATTACATAATTTACATAGTTTACTATGGGTGATTAAGACTTATGTTATATTTACATAGTTTACTATGGCTGATTAAGACTTATGTTATGTATGAAATAAGATTTAGGCCCGACTCAGAACGTGTCATATTTATGCGCACTCGAAACTACAATTTTGTGTGTATGGGCAGTATTTAGCCTGAGAATCAGGCTCTCTCAGCGGGCGAACGGGGGCCCGCGCCTGAGTGGGAGTCTCATCTTCTCAGGCTAGGCAGTGTCTTGCAATCTTTCTGTATACCTCCATCCATATTCTTTTTACGAAAGCAGATTCTTAATAATAGTGTTTGAATGGTAAAACAATTTATTTATCGGCTACTGTTGTCTAGGTTTACATATTATACACGAGTATTACCGGCTTCACCAAAGCAATTTTAAAATTAAACTTAAGAAAGCTCACAATGTTTATATTTTATGAAAAATGAACTGTAACTGTAAAGGCACAGGCGTACTTTTACATGAAAGGACTGATTATCATTCAAAAATGCTTGACATACTTAATGACAATTTTAAGTTTCGTAAAATGGGTGAATAGCCACGTCATGATAAAACCATTGAAAAGAATCTCCAATCGCTCCTTTTATGTTTAAAGAAACGGCAGGCCAAATAGATGAAGAGTTCTATCGAGGTTCGGCCAACGGCTGCTGAAAGACCCCGCATGTATGGCGTACCAAAATCCACAAAGATGGTGTTCCGTTGAGACCTATTTTATCAACGATAACGTCGGCTCAACATACTGTTATAGTGTAGCCTCTGGCTAAAACGTTATCTCTGTTATTAAATCCAGTTTTGAAGAAATATTCTTTACATGTTTTGAAAGACTCGTTTACATTTGTTAACGATTTAAAATAATTCGATTTTAATGAAGCTAACCATGTCCATGTGTTCGTTTGATGTTGTTAGTTTGTTTACAAATATTCCTCTTGAAGAAACTATTAAGATTTGTGGTGACACACTTTACTATTCAGATATTGAATCACCTATAGTATTTCGGAAGATGCTTTTCATGAACTGATGGTGCGAACTAAGGGCTGGAGTTTCGATATTGGCCAACATTTTTGTTGGTCATTTTGAAAGTAAAATGTTTGATACAAACACGGATATTATTTCAATTTGTTACAAACGATACGTAGTTGATACATCCACTTTATAGACCTCTTTCATAATGGCGGACAGTCTAAATATTCATTTCTATGCATGCAAATTAGCCTTTCTGGCCTCGTTCACGAACGAGGTCAGAAAGGCTAATTGTCATGAATATAAAAATTTGGTTTTAAATTTAATTTTGGTATCATTTGCATATATTAAATTCGCTTCAACTGGCTTTCTTGGATGTTTTAATAGTTTACAATGATAATAATGGCTTTCTGACAAGCATTTATCGAAAATCTACATTTACAGGCCTTTACATGCACGATTTCATTGGTGAGATGTTTAATTGACAGAACACGCAAGTTGTCTTCTGATAAGTTTTTGGAACAAGATCTTAGCGAATTAAAAACCATTTTCTTAGCAAATGCAAGATACCTCGGCCAATCATTCAAGAACGCTTGTATGATCCTAACAATGCACGTTCTAGATTTAGGACACCATACGCAATAAAGAATGTTAATTCATCATTGTGCAGATAATTTTAACTCGTCAATTTCCCGACAATACGTTATCTTTTTTCAAATGTATATACCCATACAACTGTAACAGATAAACTATGCAACCCATACATGTGTCTACTGACAGCTAAAACGGAATGAATTCAATGAAACCTTTTTTCCTTCGAATCTCAAAATTGATTTTTATGCGTGAACGTGATCTTCACGAAAAATGGCGTCTGACCGAAGTGTTGATCAGTGGAAACAGAAATGGTTTATGGTTACGTTGATAATTTCGTACGTGCAGGAACCCTGCCATATTCCCTGCCATACGACCACCCCGTTAAGGCAGACGAAACTAATTGATCGAATTAAGTTCATGACAAGATCAACGTTTGACATAATTAAGTTATGTTTAGGTGGGGAAACATTTTTGCCCGAAAAATTAAACGTCGACTGTCGATCATCACCATCATGGTGGAGGCTATTTCAGATACGGTAGAGCACCTAGTCACATATAATAATAATAATAATAATAATAACATGGATTGAAGAATGCCTTGACCTGTTTGGAATTGCTGAGAACATTAAGAAGCTGCTGGTTGTCGGCATGAAGAGCTGGAGAACCGAGCTCTCATCGGGCTCCACAACGATAGGAGAAGTTAAGATCAACAGAGGCATCTTTCAAGGAGATGCATTATCGCCCTTACTGTTCCTCACCTCACTGATACCGTTGAGTCTAATTCTTAGAAAATCTAAGCTTGGGTACGATTTGAACGGAGAAAAAATCAAACCACCTGCTCTTCATGGATGACCTTAAGTTATTTGCAAAGTCGGAAAGGGGATTAGAGTCACTGGTTAATACTGTCAGAGTGTTTAGTACCGATATTGGAATGGATTTCGGTGTAGATAAATGTGCCAAGCTTGTCATGAAAAGAGGCAAAGTTACGAGTTCTCACGGAATAAGCATGCCAGATGGCAAAGAGATCAAAACACTCCAAGAAGGGTCAAGCTACAAATATCTTGGTATCCTTGAAACAGATCAAGTTATGTGCAAGGAAATGAAAGAAAATTTATCAAAGGTATATATCCGTAGGGTAAGGAAACTATTGCGATCAAAGCTTAATGGAGGAAACCTCATTATAGGAATTAATACCTGGGCGGTATCACTACTGAGATATTCGGCAGGTTTTATCGACTGGACCAAGGAAGAGGTAAGGGTACTGGACCGAAGAACAAGGAAGTTTCTTAATATGTATGGAGCGCTCCATCCCAGAGATAGTGTGGCTAGACTATATCTCCCAAGAAAGATGGGAGGACGCGGACTTATATCCGTGGAAGAGGCAAAGCTAGGACTCGCAAAGTATGTTGATGAGAGTCGGGAAAGGATATTGAAAGCAGCGGCTCAAGGTAGAACTACCACGGAAGAGTGTCCTAGAAAGCACAAGGAGCGGAGGAAGAAGGAAAAAGTGGAAGAATCGAAGGCAAAAGAGTTGCATGGGCAATTCCTGAGACAAACAAAGAAGGTAGCCAGTGAAGAAAGTTGGACATGGTTAAGAAAGGGTCAGCTGAAGAAAGAGACAGAAGGGTTGTTGATGGCTGCACAGAGTCAGTCATTAAGAACTAACGCCATCAAGGCTAAAATTGACAAGACTCAGGGAAACTCGCTGTGTCGCTGGTGTGCAAGGAAAGACGAAACAGCTAACCATCTGTTGAGTGAATGCTCCAAGCTGGCACAAACAGAGTACAAACACAGACATGATGGAGTCGCAAAAGCTCTGCATTGGGACATATGCAAACAGTACGGATTTAGAACATGAATAGAAATGGTATGAAACACGATCCAGAGAAAGTGATGGAAAGTGATGACATTAAGATCTTGTGGGACTTCTCTATTCAAACCGACAAAAGGATTGATCATAATCGACCTGATATTGTGGTCATACGAAAGAAGGATCGAAGCTGCCAATTAATAGACGTGGCATGCCAGGAGATAGTAGGGTGGTGGAGAAGGAGCAAGAAAAGGTAAACAAGTACATGGACCTGGCGATTGAAGTGAAGGCGCTGTGGAAGTTAAAGGAGGTTAAGATCGTGCCTATTGTGATAGGTGCAGCATTAGGAACTGTCTCCGTTAACCTGAAGGGGTATTTGAAAAACATAAATGTGTTGATAGGAGTGGATGTGATTCAGAAGACTGTGTTACTGGGATCAGCCCGAATCCTCAGAAGAACCCTCACGATATAAGGCAGCTGGTTGCTGCCCGACGGAGGAGTTTTCCAGTACTATTTACACTGTGATTATATGACAACATAATAATAATAATAATAATAATAATAATAAAAAAGACGTATTAGGAGCATTATACAATAGTCTCAATGCTCTTACAACAATATATTCTTAATTTTACTTATAAAACTAATTACAGTTTCATTATTAGATAAAGCCTATACTACATATATTACCACTATGAACAAAAAAGTATTAATTTAAAAAAAGAAAAGTCTACATATATCAGCTTCGTTCTTTAAAAACCCCGCTTTAAATTTCTGTTTCGATTCAGTAATAACCCTGCTTTTAACAACCCTGCTTTTCTGAATCGAAACAGAAATTTAAAGCGGGGTTTAAAGAACGATGCATATACAGTATGTTATATAAACAATCACCAAAGTCCTGGTGGCAGACGCAACTTCATATGCGACTAGATTTCTCGTGGTTTCCTCGCCGAAATAGGGGAGTACTTCATCTATAGTATGTGATATAGCCCTTAGTGTAATTTTAAACTGCAAAACAACTCTAATATATTATGTTAATGTTAAAACAGTTCAAAATTTAAAAACCGCATGCAATATTACCCGAAATGAATTTACTTGAAATTTTATTTTTAAAACGTTTCAGGCGGCAATTGCCTATTTTTTACTCACAGCAAGTACTCGCAGTAAATAACCAATCAAAACAAATTATGTCAACATTTCAAATCATTAGTAATTTATGGGAAAACTGCACAAAGGAATCATTACGGTAAAAGCGGCAAAAATAATTTCCATCTACCTAGAGTTAAACGAAATTATGGCAAGCAACGTATTACATATCAAGGACTTTCCGAATGGAACAATTTAGATGAATCTTTAAGGAACACGAATTCGCTTTCACTTTTTAAACAGAAGTTAAAGCATATTGTCTTTAGTTAGTTATTTAATATCTTGTCTATTTATCTTGATTTTTATTTATTGTATGTAAACATTATTTGTAGGGCCTCACTGAAAAACACCTCGGTGACGTGAGTACCCTGATTAAAGATTATTATCATCATTATCGTGTCGGTGTGTTTTGCATAGATATTGAAGGGGAAGAAATTACATAAATTAATCGAACTTTCACCTCGATTTTCTCGTAAATACCGATTTATTATATATATATAAATATATATAAAGGGGATATTGTAATAAAGTAGCATCTTGTTGATAGTTATCAAATCAAATGTGGTTTTACAATAGAACGAAACTACGGTGGCCCATAAGGGACATAAAAAACTCGACATTTTTTTTTGAAAAACTCCACATTTTTTTTGAAAAACGCAACATTTTTTTTGAAAAACCACATTTTTTTTTAAAAAAACTCCAAATTTTTTTTTGAAAAAACTCTACATTTTTTTGGAAAAACTCCACATTTTTTTTTTTCACTCAACATTTTTTTGAAAAACTCCACATTTTTTTTTTAAAAAACCACATTTTTTTTGAAAAACTCAACATTATTTTGCAAATACCAAGATTTAATTGGTAGGTACTTTATCTGACCCCCATTATATATAATACTCTTAAGCCTCCTTAATCTACGTACTTAGCCCTACTTAGCCATCCTTACGCATACTTAGCCCTCCCTAGGCATACTTAGCCCTCCTTAGCCATCCTTACGAATACTTAGCCATCCTTAGCCATCCTTAGCCCTCTTTAGGCATACTTCCCTCCTTAGGCATACCATGGATAGTAAATAGACTGGATAGGAAACTGGATGGCGTCAGCGTGAAAACCTAGTTGAAATTCGTGATGTCACGAAGATGTCACGAGTACACAGATTTTGCTGAGTTTCTCTTCGACTTCTCCATATTTTCGTATTCAAGTAACTATATTGAGATTCCAAAATGTTTCATCGTCTTACAAACCTGCCTAAGCCACGACAAATTGTTCGAGGTAAATGTTGTTCGTCTTTGTTTCAGCTATTTCCGTTTTGTTGTGAAGAAACTGGCGTCGCAAAACTACCGTTGTTTTAGTTGAAATTTGCGACGCGTTTTTCACCGTCTAAAGTTGGATCTTTTCGCCTAAAATGAGTAATGGTAGTCGGATATTCCATCGTAAAGTGGCATTGTGATATTTTTTGGTAGTTTGACTATCATTTTTAGCTGTATTATTGCTAAACGTTGCGATTTATGGTGATTTTGTGACATCACGATTTGCAACTAGGTTTTCACGCGACCAACTGGTGCCTAAACCAATCAGCACGCTGGAAACGTCGCACGTGATCTTAGTTTCCTATCCAGTCTATTTACTATCCATGGGCATACTTAGCCCTCCTTAGGCATACTTAGCCCTCCTTGGCTGAGGATGGCTAAGGAGGGCTAAGTATGCCTAAGGAGGGCTAAGTACGCCTAAGGAGGGCTAAGTAGGCCTAAGGAGGGCTAATTATGCGTAAGGATGGCTAAGGATGGCTAAGGAGCGCTAAGTATGCCTAAGAAGGGCTAGTAACTGTATGCCTAAGGAGGGTTAAGGATGGCCAAGGATGGCTAAGGAGGGCTAAGTATGCCTAAGGAGGGCTAAGGAGGGCTAGTATACCTAAGGAGGGCTAAGTATGTCTAAGGAGGGCTAGTATGCCTAAGGAGGGCTAAGTATGCGTAAGGAAGGCTAAGGATGGCTAAGGAGCGCTAAGTATGCCTAAGAAGGGCTAGTAACTGTATGCCTAAGGAGGGCTAAGGATGGCTAAGGAGGGCTAAGTATGCCTAAGGAGGGCTAAGTATGCCTAAGGAGGGCTAAGGAGGGCTAGTATACCTAAGGAGGGCTAAGTATGCCTAAGGAGGGCTAGTATGGCTAAGGAGGGCTAAGTATGCGTAAGGATGGCTAAGGAGCGCTAAGTATGCCTAAAGAGGGCTAAGTATGCCTAAGGAGGGCTAGTATGCCTAAGGAGGGCCAAGTATGCGTAAGGAGGGCTAAGTATGCGTAAGGAGGGCTAAGTATGCGTAAGGAGGGCTAATTATGCGTAAGGATGGCCAAGGAGGGCTAAGGAGGGCTAAGTATGCCTAAGGAGGGCTAAGTATTCCTAAGGAGGGCTAAGGAGGGCTAGTATGCCTAAGGAGGGCTAAGTATGCGTAAGGATGGCTAAGGAGGGCTAAGGAGCACTAAGTTTGCCTAAAGAGGGCTAAGTATGCCTAAGGAGGGCCAAGTATGCGTACGGAGGGCTAAGTATGCGTAAGGAGTGCTAATTATGCGCAAGGATGGCTAAGGAGGGCTAAGTATGCGTAAGGATGGCCAAGGATGGCTAAGGAGGGCTAAGTATGCCTAAGGAGGGCTAAGTATTCCTAAGGATGGCTAGTATACCTAAGGAGGGCTAGTATGCCTAAGGAGGGCTAAGTATGCGTAAGGAAGGCTAAGGATGGCTAAGGAGCGCTAAGTATGCCTAAGAGGGGCTAGTAACTGTATGCCTAAGGAGGGCTAAGGAGGGCTAGTATACCTAAGGAGGGCTAAATATGCCTAAGGAGGGCTAGTAACTGTATGCCTAAGGATGGCTAAGGAGGGCTTAGTATGCCTAAGGAGGGCTAAGGAGGGCTAGTATACCTAAGGAGGGCTAAATATGCCTAAGGAGGGCTAGTAACTGTATGCCTAAGGATGGCTAAGGAGGGCTAAGTATGCCTAAGGAGGGCTAAGTATGCCTAAGGAGGGCTAAGGAGGGCTAGTATACCTAAGAAGGGCTAAGTATGCCTAAGGAGGGCTAGTATGCCTAAGGAGGGCTAAGTATGCGTAAGGAGGGCTAAGTATGCGTAAGGAGGGCCAAGTATGCGTAAGGAGGGCTAATTATGCGCAAGGATGGCTAAGGAGGGCTAAGTATGCGTAATGATGGCCAAGGATGGCTAAGGAGGGCTAAGTATTCCTAAGGATGGCTAGTATACCTAAGGAGGGCTAGTATGCCTAAGGAGGGCTAAGTATGCGTAAGGAAGGCTAAGGATGGCTAAGGAGCGCTAAGTATGCCTAAGAGGGGCTAGTAACTGTATGCCTAAGGAGGGCTAAGTATACCTAAGGAGGTCTTAGTATGCCGAAGGAGGGCTAAGGAGGGCTAGTATACCTAAGAAGGGCTAAGTATGCCTAAGGAGGGCTAGTATGCCTAAGGAGGGCTAAGTATGCGTAAGGAGGGCTAAGTATGCGTAAGGAGGGCCAAGTATGCGTAAGGAGGGCTAAGTATGCCTAAGGAGGGCCAAGTATGCCTAAGGAGGGCCAAGTATGCCTAAGGAGGGCTAAGGAGGGCTAGTATGCCTAAGGAGGGCTAAGTATGCGTAAGGAGGGCTAAGTATGCGTAATAGGGAGGGTTAAGTATGCGTAAGGATGGCTAAGGAGGGCTAAGTACGTAGAGTAAGGAGGCTTAAGAGTATACATGGTTACATCAGTTATTATATGATACACTATATATAATGGGGGTCAGATAAAGTACCTACCAATTAAATATTGGTATTTGCAAAATAATGTTGAGTTTTTCAAAAAAAAATGTCGAGTTTTTCAAAAAAAATGTCGAGTTTTTTAAAAAAAAATGTCGAGTTTTTTCAAATAAAAAGTGGAGTTTTTCAAAAAAAAAGTGGAGTTTTTTAAAAAAAATATGGAGTTTTTCAAAAAAAATGTGGAGTTTTTTCAAAAAAAAATGTGGTTTTTCAAAAACATGTTGCGTTTTTCAAAAAAATGTTGAGTTTTTCAAAAAAAATGTTGAGTTTTTCAAAAAAAAATGTACGAAACAATTGTATATGATGAACTTGGTAGGTACTTCATCTGACCCCCATTATAGTGTATCATATAATAACTATGTAACCATGTATATTCTTAAGCCTCTTTACCCTCCTTAACCATCCTTAGCCCTCCTTAGCCATCCTTAGCCCTCCTTAGCCATCCTTAGCCCTCCTTAGGCATCCTTAGCCCTCCTTAGGCATCCTTAGCCCTCCTTAGGCATACTTAGCCCTCCTTAACCCTCCTTAGGCATACTTAGCCCTCCTTAGCCATCCTTAGCCCTCCTTAGGCATACTTAGCCCTCCTTAGCCATCCTTAGCCTCCTTAGCCATCCTTAGCCCTCCTTAGGCATACTTAGCCCTCCTTAGGCATCCTTAGCCCTCCTTAGCCATCCTTAGCCCTCCTTAGGCATACTTAGCCCTCCTTAACCCTCCTTAGGCATACTTAGCCCTCCTTAGCCCTCCTTAGGCATACTTAGCCCTCCTTAGCCATTCTTAGGCATACTTAGCCCTCCTTAGGCATACTTAGCCCTCCTTAGCCCTCCTTAGGCATACTTAGCCCTCCTTAGCCCTCCTTAGGCATACTTAGCCCTCCTTAGCCCTCCTTAGCCATCCTTAGCCATCCTTAGGCATACTTAGCCCTCCTTAGCCATCCTTAGCCCTCCTTAGCCATACTTAGCCCTCCTTAGCCATCCTTAGCCCTCCTTAGCCATCCTTAGCCCTCCTTAGCCATCCTTAGCCCTCCTTAGCCATACTTAGCCCTCCTTAGGCATCCTTAGCCCTCCTTAGCCCTCCTTAGCCATCCTTAGCCCTCCTTAGCCATCCTTAGCCCTCCTTAGCCATCCTTAGCCCTCCTTAGGCATCCTTAGCCATCCTTAGCCCTCCTCAGCCATCCTTAGCCCTCCTTAGCCATCCTTAGCCCTCCTTAGGCATACTTAGCCCTCCTTAGGCATCGTTAGGCATACTTAGCCCTCCTTAGCCATCCTTAGCCCTCCTTAGCCATCCTTAGCCCTCCTTAGGCATCCTTAGCCCTCCTTAGCCATCCTTAGCCCTCCTTAGGCATACTTAGCCCTCCTTAACCCTCCTTAGGCATACTTAGCCCTCCTTAGCCATCCTTAGCCCTCCTTAGGCATACTTAGCCCTCCTTAGCCATCCTTAGCCATCCTTAGCCATCCTTAGCCCTCCTTAGCCATACTTAGCCCTCCTTAGCCATCTTTAGCCCTCCTTAGGCATACTTAGCCCTCCTTAGCCATCCTCAGCCCTCCTTAGCCCTCCTTAGCCATCCTCAGCCCTCCTTAGGCATCCTTAGCCCTCCTTAGCCATCCTTAGCCCTCCTTAGGCATACTTAGCCCTCCTTAACCCTCCTTAGGCATACTTAGCCCTCCTTAGCCATCCTTAGCCCTCCTTAGGCATACTTAGCCCTCCTTAGCCATCTTTAGCCCTCCTTAGCCATCCTTAGCCCTCCTTAGGCATACTTAGCCCTCCTTAGGCATCCTTAGCCCTCCTTAGCCATCCTTAGCCCTCCTTAGGCATACTTAGCCCTCCTTAACCCTCCTTAGGCATACTTAGCCCTCCTTAGCCCTCCTTAGGCATACTTAGCCCTCCTTAGCCATCCTTAGGCATACTTAGCCCTCCTTAGGCATACTTAGCCCTCCTTAGCCCTCCTTAGGCATACTTAGCCCTCCTTAGCCCTCCTTAGGCATACTTAGCCCTCCTTAGCCCTCCTTAGCCATCCTTAGCCATCCTTAGGCATACTTAGCCCTCCTTAGCCATCCTTAGCCCTCCTTAGCCATACTTAGCCCTCCTTAGCCATCCTTAGCCCTCCTTAGCCATCCTTAGCCCTCCTTAGCCATCCTTAGCCCTCCTTAGCCATACTTAGCCCTCCTTAGGCATCCTTAGCCCTCCTTAGCCCTCCTTAGCCATCCTTAGCCCTCCTTAGCCATCCTTAGCCCTCCTTAGCCATCCTTAGCCCTCCTTAGGCATCCTTAGCCATCCTTAGCCCTCCTCAGCCATCCTTAGCCCTCCTTAGCCATCCTTAGCCCTCCTTAGGCATACTTAGCCCTCCTTAGGCATCCTTAGGCATACTTAGCCCTCCTTAGCCATCCTTAGCCATCCTTAGCCCTCCTTAGGCATCCTTAGCCCTCCTTAGCCATCCTTAGCCCTCCTTAGGCATACTTAGCCCTCCTTAACCCTCCTTAGGCATACTTAGCCCTCCTTAGCCATCCTTAGCCCTCCTTAGGCATACTTAGCCCTCCTTAGCCATCCTTAGCCATCCTTAGCCATCCTTAGCCCTCCTTAGCCATACTTAGCCCTCCTTAGCCATCTTTAGCCCTCCTTAGGCATACTTAGCCATCCTTAGCCCTCCTTAGGCATACTTAGCCCTCCTTAGCCATCCTTAGCCCTCCTTAGCCCTCCTTAGCCATCCTCAGCCCTCCTTAGGCATCCTTAGCCCTCCTTAGCCATCCTTAGCCCTCCTTAGGCATACTTAGCCCTCCTTAACCCTCCTTAGGCATACTTAGCCCTCCTTAGCCATCCTTAGCCCTCCTTAGGCATACTTAGCCCTCCTTAACCCTCCTTAGGCATACTTAGCCCTCCTTAGCCCTCCTTAGGCATACTTAGCCCTCCTTAGCCATCCTTAGGCATACTTAGCCCTCCTTAGCCCTCCTTAGGCATAGTTAGCCCTCCTTAACCCTCCTTAGGCATACTTAGCCCTCCTTAGCCATCCTTAGCCCTCCTTAGGCATACTTAGCCCTCCTTAGCCATCCTTAGGCATACTTAGCCCTCCTTAGGCATACTTAGCCCTCCTTAGGCATCCTTAGCCCTCCTTAGCCATCCTTAGCCCTCCTTAGGCATACTTAGCCCTCCTTAACCCTCCTTAGGCATACTTAGCCCTCCTTAGGCATACTTAGCCCTCCTTAGCTATCCTTAGGCATACTTAGCCCTCCTTAGGCATACTTAGCCCTCCTTAGCCCTCCTTAGGCATACTTAGCCCTCCTTAGCCATCCTTAGGCATACTTAGCCCTCCTTAGGCATACTTAGCCCTCCTTAGGCATACTTAGCCCTCCTTAGCCCTCCTTAGGCATACTTAGCCCTCCTTAGCCCTCCTTAGCCATCCTTAGCCATCCTTAGGCATACTTAGCCCTCCTTAGCCATCCTTAGCCCTCCTTAGCCATACTTAGCACTCCTTAGCCATCCTTAGCCCTCCTTAGTCATCCTTAGCCCTCCTTAGCCATCCTTAGCCCTCCTTAGCCATACTTAGCCCTCCTTAGGCATCCTTAGCCATCCTTAGCCCTCCTCAGCCATCCTTAGCCCTCCTTAGCCATCCTTAGCCCTCCTTGGGCATACTTAGCCCTCCTTAGGCATACTTAGCCCTCCTTAGCCATCCTTAGGCATACTTAGCCCTACTTAGCCATGCTTAGCCCTCCTTAGCCCTCCTTAGCCCTCCTTAGGCATACATAGCCCTCCTTAGCCATCCTTAGCCATCCTTAGGCATACTTAGCCCTCCTTAGCCATCCTTAGCCCTCCTTAGCCATCCTTAGCCCTCCTTAGCCATCCTTAGCCCTCCTTAGCCATCCTTAGCCATCCTTAGCCCTCCTTAGCCATCCTTAGCCCTCCTCAGCCATCCTTAGCCCTCCTTAGGCATCCTTAGCCATCCTTAGCCCTCCTTAGGCATACTTAGCCATCCTTAGCCCTCCTTAGGCATACTTAGCCATACTTAGCCCTCCTTAGGCATACTTAGCCCTCCTTAACCCTCCTTAGCCCTCCTTAGCCCTCCTTAGCCATCCTTAGCCATCCTTAGGCATACTTAGCCCTCCTTAGCCATCCTTAGCCCTCCTTAGGCATACTTAGCCATCCTTAGCCCTCCTTAGGCATACTTAGCCCTCCTTAGCCATCCTTAGCCCTCCTTAGGCATACTTAGCCCTCCTTAGGCATACTTAGCCCTCCTTAGCCATCCTTAGGCATACTTAGCCCTCCTTAGGCATGCTTAGCCCTCCTTAGCCCTCCTTAGCCCTCCTTAGGCATACTTAGCCCTCCTTAGCCATCCTTAGCCATCCTTAGGCATACTTAGCCCTCCTTAGCCATCCTTAGCCCTCCTTAGCCATCCTTAGCCCTCCTTAGCCATCCTTAGCCCTCCTTAGCCATCCTTAGCCCTTCTTAGCCATACTTAGCCCTCCTTAGGCATCCTTAGCCCTCCTTAGCCCTCCTTAGCCATCCTTAGCCCTCCTTAGGCATCCTTAGCCATCCTTAGCCCTCCTTAGGCATACTTAGCCATCCTTAGCCCTCCTTAGGCATACTTAGCCATCCTTAGCCCTCCTTAGGCATACTTAGCCCTCCTTAGCCATCCTTAGCCCTCCTTAGCCATCCTTAGCCCTCCTTAGGCATCCTTAGCCCTCCTTAGCCATCCTTAGCCCTCCTTCGGCATACTTAGCCCTCCTTAACCCTCCTTAGGCATACTTAGCCCTCCTTAGCCATCCTTAGCCCTCCTTAGGCATACTTAGCCATCCTTAGCCATCCTTAGGCATACTTAGCCCTCCTTAGGCATACTTAGCCCTCCTTAGGCATCCTTAGCCCTCCTTAGCCATCCTTAGCCCTCCTAACCCTCCTTAGGCATACTTAGCCCTCCTTAGGCATCCTTAGCCCTCCTTAGCCATCCTTAGCCATCCTTAGGCATACTTAGCCCTCCTTAACCCTCCTTAGGCATCCTTAGCCCTCCTTAGCCATCCTTAGCCCTCCTTCGGCATACTTAGCCATCCTTAGGCATCCTTAGCCCTCCTTAGCCATCCTTAGCCATCCTTAGCCATCCTTAGCCCTCCTTAGCCATCCTTAGCCCTCCTTAGGCATACTTAGCCCTCCTTAGGCATACTTAGCCCTCCTTAGCCATCCTTAACCCTCCTTAGGCATACTTAGCCCACCTCAGCCATCCTTAGCCCTCCTTAGGCATACTTAGCCCTCCTTAGCCATCCTTAGGCATACTTAGCCCTCCTTAGGCATCCTTAGCCCTCCTTATGGCTCCTTAGCCCTCCTTAGGCATACTTAGCCCTCCTTAGCCATCCTTAGGCCTCCTTAGCCATACTTAGCCCTCCTTAGCCATCTTTAGCCCTCCTTAGGCATACTTAGCCATCCTTAGCCCTCCTTAGGCATACTTAGCCCTCCTTAGCCATCCTTAGCCCTCCTTAGCCCTCCTTAGCCATCCTTAGCCCTCCTTAGCCATCCTTAGCCCTCCTTAGGCATCCTTAGCCCTCCTTAGCCATCCTTAGCCCTCCTTAGGCATACTTAGCCCTCCTTAACCCTCCTTAGGCATACTTAGCCCTCCTTAGCCATCCTTAGCCCTCCTTAGGCATACTTAGCCCTCCTTAGCCATCCTTAGCCCTCCTTAGGCATACTTAGCCCTCCTTAGGCATCCTTAGCCCTCCTTAGCCATCCTTAGCCCTCCTTAGGCATACTTAGCCCTCCTTAACCCTCCTTAGGCATACTTAGCCCTCCTTAGCCATCCTTAGCCCTCCTTAGGCATACTTAGCCCTCCTTAGGCATCCTTAGCCCTCCTTAGCCATCCTTAGCCCTCCTTAGGCATACTTAGCCCTCCTTAACCCTCCTTAGGCATACTTAGCCCTCCTTAGCCCTCCTTAGGCATACTTAGCCCTCCTTAGCCCTCCTTAGGCATACTTAGCCCTCCTTAGCCCTCCTTAGGCATACTTAGCCCTCCTTAGCCCTCCTTAGCCATCCTTAGGCATACTTAGCCCTCCTTAGCCATCCTTAGCCCTCCTTAGCCATACTTAGCCCTCCTTAGCCATCCTTAGCCCTCCTTAGCCATCCTTAGCCATCCTTAGCCATCCTCAGCCCTCCTTAGCCATCCTTAGCCCTCCTTAGCCCTCCTTAGGCATCGTTAGCCCTCCTTAGCCCTCCTTAGCCATCCTTAGCCCTCCTTAGCCATCCTTAGCCCTCCTTAGCCATCCTTAGCCCTCCATAGGCATCCTTAGCCATCCTTAGCCCTCCTCAGCCATCCTTAGCCCTCCTTAGGCATACTTAGCCCTCCTTAGCCATCCTTAGCCCTCCTTAGGCATACTTAGCCCTCCTTAGGCATACTTAGCCCTCCTTAGCCATCCTTAGGCATACTTAGCCCCACTTAGGCATGCTTAGCCCTCCTTAGCCCTCCTTAGCCCTCCTTAGGCATACTTAGCCCTCCTTAGCCATCCTTAGGCATACTTAGCCCTCCTTAGCCATCCTTAGCCCTCCTTAGCCCTCCTTAGCCATCCTTAGCCATCCTTAGGCATACTTAGCCCTCCTTAGCCATCCTTAGGCCTCCTTAGGCATACTTAGCCATCCTTAGCCATCCTTAGGCATACTTAGCCCTCCTTAGCCATCCTTAGCCCTCCTTAGCCATCCTTAGCCCTCCTTAGGCATACTTAGCCCTCCTTAGCCATCCTTAGCCCTCCTTAGCCATCCTTAGCCATCCTTAGCCCTCCTTAGCCCTCCTTAGCCATCCTTAGCCATCCTTAGCCCTCCTTAGGCATACTTAGCCCTCCTTAACCCTCCTTAGCCCTCCTTAGCCCTCCTTAGCCATCCTTAGGCATACTTAGCCATCCTTAGCCATCCTTAGCCCTCCTTAGGCATACTTAGCCCTCCTTAGCCATCCTTAGCCCTCCTTAGGCATACTTAGCCATCCTTAGGCATCCTTAGCCCTCCTTAGCCATCCTTAGCCCTCCTTAGCCCTCCTTAGCCCTCCTTAGGCATACTTAGCCCTCCTTAGCCCTCCTTAGGGATACTTAGCCCTCCTTTGCCATCCTTAGCCCTCCTTAGGCATACTTAGCCCTCCTTAGCCCTCCTTAGGTATACTTAGCCCTTCTTAGCCATCCTTAGCCCTCCTTAGCCCTCCTTAGCCATGCTTAGCCATCCTTAGGCATACTTAGCCCTCCTTAGGCATCCTTAGCCCTCCTTAGGCATACTTAGCCCTCCTTAGCCATCCTAAGCCCTCCTCTTAGCCCTCCTTAGCCATCCTTAGGCATACTTTGCCCTCCTTAGTCATACTTAGCCCTCCTTAGGTATACTTAGCCCTTCTTAGCCATCCTTAGCCCTCCTTAGGCATACTTAGCCCTCCTTAGGCATACTTAGCCCTCCCTAGGCATCCTTAGCCCTCCTTAGGCATCCTTGGCCCTCCTTAGGCATACTTAGCCCTACTTAGGCATGCTTAGCCCTCCTTAGCCCTCCTTAGCCCTCCTTAGCCCTCCTTAGCCATCCTGCCCCTTACAACTAAAACTAAAAATATTTCATTTGGAAATGTTGTTAGCTACGGCCCTTCACAGATACCAAGTTCGAGTTGGGATTTCACCTAACCGGACCGTTTTTAAACGAAATATAAATGTCCGTGGGAACTAAACAGGCTCATATGAATAGGCATGACAAGGACTTAAATTTAGAAGCTGTTAACAGATAGGCATAGCTTTTAACTTTTTCTTCTGTAAAGTACAAGTAAAAAATGTAAGTTGTAACTACAAAACTACCTGCAATATCCCGTGCGGTGTGCTAAATGCACCTATCAATGTTAAGCCCCAGAAGGGGTATCCGGCATACCGTCGGGAATTTGATCGTTATTCTTAGCCCGAGCGATTTGACCTCACCAAAGGATCGCGCATCTTTAGCTTGAGACGAAAGGCCTATTTTGCCTCTTTGAGCTAATCCCCACTTGGGGATATTTGATTATATTTGACAGATATATAACAGTGGGGCATTTGATAGAAAATTGGCATTAAAAATTCATATGCCCCGCATGTGCTGGATACCCCCTCTCGGGTTTAGCATTGAAAGGTGCATATATGTATACCATGCCTAAGGAGGGCAAAGTATGCGTAAGGATGGCTAAGTATGCCTAAGGAGGGCTAAGTATGCCTAAGGATGGCTAAGGTGGGCTAAGGATGGCCAAGTGTGCCTAAGGGGGGCTAAGTATGGCTAAGTATGTCTAAGTATGGCTAAGGATGGCTAAGGTGGGCTAAGTATGCCTAAGGAGGGCTAAGGATGGCTAAGGAGGGCTAGGACCATTTGATTTTTGAGGGGGGGGGGGGGGGGGGGGGGGGGGGGTTGGAAGATTTAGAAGAAAAAAATTCCTGCAAGCCTAGAAGAAAGAAAAAAAAATCATGCAGCGTACAATCGAGGAAAAAAAATATCATGCAAAGAGAGTGCTCAAAAAACAAAATTCCTACAAGCTACTGATGCTCTTCGGTATGGTGTCCACAGGCCAAGTCCACAGGCTTGATTTTGCATTTTTGAGAAGGCACATTTGCTGACTTAAAAGAACACATGGGTGAACAGTGGACAACATCACAGTGATTTTATATTTGGTATAATTTATCCTATTCATCAGTCTATAGGTCAGCAGAATGCCAACTTCAATCAAGCAGAAATTTACTTATTGTTAGAATTCCTTTACAGCAGATAGCATAGCCTGCGTGGCGGCGTTAGGGGGAGGGGGGAGTGGGGGGAAGCGGGATTTTGGATTTCCGCCCACATGAAAAACTGTCAAAGACAACCAATCAGCGACTAGCGGTCTTTCCTCAATGATTACAACATTTCACTTCGGGCCGAATCGTGAAATATCCATGTCTGAAACTCCGTAAAAAGCTTGACTGCATCTGGTGGAAACAAGATTTATTTTGAAAATTTATTCAAGCAATCGTGTAGACGTGGAAGCATAGAGTTGATTCTGGCTGAGGCTTGTGAATCAATCGGCTTTGCATTACTACGCAGTGAAACTTTCTCCGAGCGGGTTTGTAGGTCTTAAGAAATGCTTTTGAACTTTATAACTTTACGAAATCAGTATTAACACATGCGAAAGGAGACAGCAATTTTCCACCAACCGATAACATTAATAGCCCTGATAGAATGAAGCGACATCTGACTACCGAACACCGCGTAACTCCAGAATGCAAGACAACGTAGAAACCATCACTTATAATATATACGTTTAGCCGTAAGTCTCTTTATTCTGAAACGTCGAAGGAATTCTCCGAAGGCTCAGAGAGCATTGTTGAAACACCTGAAGACAAGGACAAGGTAGAAATCACAATAATATAGCTGCTTCCCCTGCCGACTGGTAATCACGCGCTCGCACGAACGTCTGGTAAATCAACCAAATCCATAATCAAACTCTTGCCAAATCCTGTAGCAGCTCCCTCGTATCAACTTTTTGCTCTTGTTTTAATTCAAAGCTACGACCAGCAACGAACTGAAGATCGGTTAAAGCTTTCGAAAGAAAATAATCTACCAACACGGTTTTTCTAAAGTCGATATTTTTAAATGTTTATTTCCTGACTAATGAGCTGAGTTAGCCAATCAGAATTTAGCGTCCTCTGGTGGACGTAGGTGGATGGGTCTTTCGTATTCCATATAAGGAAGTGACCGACGAGCAAATAGGAGGCATTGACGAGCCAACATGATCTCTTCCCAAATTTAAGGCTATACCTTAATTGTCAAAAAGGCCTCAAATTAAGGTATGGCCTTAATTTATGGAGCAAAATGCCCGCTGAACAACGCACGATGTGTATCGCTGACGCCGCCGTCTCAACAAGCGCGAATTTACGTTCCGCTTCAATCCACAAATTTTGAATTGATTTGCGTCAAGAAAGTTCTGAATAAACATGAGTCTGGAGCACGAAGATATTGGTAAGTATCAAAGTATGTTGTGAACACGTAGGAGACACAGACGATCCCAGATCGGCGATCAAATTATTCAAATTGCAGGATTAGTGTGGCGATATAAAGTTGAAACTGGTGAAAGTAAATATTTGCAACTTGAATTTATTGGTTTCACTAATTCCCGATCGATTGCAAAGAGTCTGCGAACACCATGCGTTCGTGTTCCGCGATGGAGCTTTGTAAGAGCTTTATGGTTTATTTGTTACGGAGGTAATGGCCGTCAAAATTCGATTCAAATTATGTTATGCAATACTTTACGTAAGTTCATGTTTTCTAATTTTGAGTAACAAGGAACGAGCTGAATAATTTTCATACCCCTATCTAATGATCTAATCAAAGCATATTATTTGACAAACATACATGCAAAAGACTACCAGACACATTTATATTACATCATTGAAATGTTGCGTTTAAAAGTGTAGGCTGGGTTAGTATTCCTTTATTTCAGGGTTAATAGTAGGACTAGAGTTTTTATTTGAGTTATGCATGTTCTTGTAAAGCTTCTGAATTCTGAGAAAATAACCTTGATGTGTCCACCACCACACACACAATGGACACAGACTAGTAGTCATACACGAAGAAGATGCCCTAAAAGGCACAATTAGTCGGTGCTAATCAATACAGTATTATAGGTAGAACTGGGCCCAATGGCTTAATTCATAATCGATTAATCGTCCTCAACAATCGATTAATAATCGATTAATCGTTTGCGTAAATTGAGTAGCAATTAGCACTTCCTGTGCCAAAAAGTAAGACTTGCAGTTATTAACAGTAGATATATTTTTTCCAGTTTTTTATATAATTTTTTTATATATATTACACAAACAAAACACGATATTTATAAAGAAAAACAATCAATATAGCTCTGAACATTGAGAGCTTTATACATTTAAAAAGAAGGAAGTTGTGTGCGCTTCTGACACTGTGGCAGTTCCCGATTAGCGCGGATATTTTGGTTCACGTTTATGATAGATTCTTTCTTTTAAGCTCAAATCTTGCATGGAGGAAGTCCGAAGTATATTTACTTTAGTTTATACAAAATATAGTCACAATTGCTATGATAAATCACTTTGGTTTGCTCTTTGAATTACTTTTAGTTTAATTATTATTTTGGCGTATATGATGTTTCCGGACAGACGTTTCTAGGTTGGTAAGAATGTTCTATTTATAAAAATATGTGTTGCATCACTTACATGTACGTGTGAACAGTGAATGAAAGATGGGTGTTGGAACAGGAAAACAGTCACAAACGTCACTGAGAAGCAAGGATTTGCATGTATTACGATCCACTTGCTGTTATATTATGTATTAAGCAACCTATATGAAATTGAGCATTTGGAAAATAATCCAGAAATGGCTAGCTAGCTGTTGTTATTTGCAGCCTTAGAAATGCGGGAAAACCCACTTGACAACAATTAAGACACTTCGACTCGACCTGGAATCCACACTAAACAAGCGCTCCATTTGATTGATGTGTTAATGTGAAAATGACAAGTGAAACCATAAACCTATGGTGTAAATACCAGTAGTTATGTTTGTTTAACGTATGCAGGCGCGTGATAATTATTGAATCAAGCACAGTAAAGGCTGTTTTCCAATTCCATACATATGCCCAATATGCGTCAATGAACGAGTGTACGTGTTCTGACGTAGGTCGAAAAAATGCAGCACTGGAAATCAACCCTAGCACTATGAACTCTAGAACTACGTAAACAAACAAGCTTGAAAAAGCTTGCTCTCTCTTTTGTGCACATTTAAAAGTTAAGAACAGTAACGTAAGAACACTGTAACCAGCTGTTGTGGTAGATAGTGGTTACCACACATGCCTATGAGCTGGGAGACACAGGTTCAAATCCTGGGTCGGACCTCCACTCAGGGTGTTAAAAATAATCGAGGAGAAAGTGCTGCCTTTGCAATAATATCAGCAAATGGTAAGACTTTCGGGTCTTCTCGGATAACGACCTTAAATCGTAGGCCTCGGAACCCCTATCAATTGGGCTTCTAGCCTGTTGGGGTATTCCGTTCACCAAGTAAATAAGCAGTATGGTTGTTTTCGATGATCCGATTGTTGTTGATGATAATTGATTGTCTGTATCGTAACCGATTAATCGGGCCCAGCTCTAATTATAGGCACAATGTGAATAACTAAAATAAGTCAATATCTGACTAATGATGGCAATAAAACACAAACCAAAAAGAAATATCATGTAAGCAGTGGCGCTGGCAATGTTGACAATGGCTGCTTTTTTATCAGCATAACTAATAAATGGGGGGATGTATATTGCCGGGGGAGTCCAAATACCATAAAACCCTTGTGTTATTAATAATCAGGGGGTGTTTAGTAATTTTCGATCTAGGGTGAAGTATAAAAATAATACTTTGTAACTCTGCAATTTCAACTTTAAAAAACTGTGTTGACACTTGATAGCCGTATGGAATTGAGAACAGAAAACCTTTACTATATGCAGTAAAATGATATAAATCACTACGATATATACGATATATATATATATAAATTAATATTAGAGAGGATTTAATATTGTCAAATACATATATGGAAAAAGTGACTGCCCCAACCGGGAATCGAACCCTGGTCTCCGAATCAACGTTTTCGCATTTTAACCTTTGAGCTACTTTGAAATCACTGACTGTTCTGACCGTGTCTCATTAGCTCAAAGGTCAGAGTGCCGAAACGTTGATTCGGAGACCAGGGTTCGATTCCCGGTTGGCGCAGTCACTTTTTCCATATATGTATTTGACAATATTTATATATATATATATAAAAGTAGAGTGCTGCGTAGACAGTGTTTTGAATGTATAGCAAAGTGAAAAGGTGGTAAACTGCCAAGAATTTAGTGACGAGATACTGACGTTTCGAGCGGAGCCCTTCATCAGAGTAAGACAAGATGAAATAAAATAAATAGGGCTTATATATATGCCAAAAGGGTGTCACAGGTAGAAAGTAGCCAATTGACACCCTTTTGGCATATATATAAGCCCTATTTATTTTATTTCATCTCGTCTTACTCTGATGAAGGGCTCTGCTCGAAACGTCAGTATCTCGTCACTAAATTCTTGGCAGTTTACCACCTTTTCACTTTGCTATATATATATATATATATATATAACTACAGACGGTACCGTTTCGGCCTTTTGGGCCTCATCAGTGTAGTGCTGATGAGCAGGATGAAGATGACTGCTATTTACAGTATATATATATATTAGCCCCAGTCATCAAGTTTGCATTGTTGGGAACAATGAGCCATTAACGATAACCATCCTTTGAAGATGGTAGTTGTACAGGTTGCTGAAATATCAGTAACAAAATCTCCATGCAACCCCGTTACACTGCCCATCAGCCCATGTTGATTATCAGCCAATCACATCAACATATATTGGCATTCGATAAATATTATTTGTGGGTTTTATACTTGTGAATTTTATTTGGATTTTTAAGAAAAACACTAAGTTGTAGTGATTCCACAAAGAAACACATCATTAACACGTCATACTTCTTGTTTGGTGAAATATTTTTTGTTTCCGATTTTCGTCAATCAT
Source organism: Chrysogorgia sp. JL179-B06 (assembly GCA_035772405.1). NCBI lineage: Eukaryota > Metazoa > Cnidaria > Anthozoa > Scleralcyonacea > Chrysogorgiidae > Chrysogorgia > Chrysogorgia sp. JL179-B06. The sequence continues at coordinate 491,940 of JAYKKM010000137.1, forward strand.
ATTTCACTTTTCATATTTCAACTCAAATTCCGTCTTGCTGATAAATGATGGTTAATGATCATATTATCTTTGCCAAACAATATACAATGTTTTTCTATTGTTTTGTGGCAAATTCAAGTGTTGGGAATTCCTGTTTACAATAATATCAGTAACCACCGATAAATCAGCTGATCTTGAGGTCGTAAATTGTTTCGGAATTTATCGGATTGGTAAATTTGATTTTTCTTGATCGGCCCATCCCTACATACGAACAAGAAAAAAAAGAGAGCAATATTTCAAGTAGGAGTCACAGACTAGAAGATTAGGACATCTACACAGTTTCATTTAAAATTTGATTTTTACATTCACCCGAAGATATGGTAGTTACAAAGTTATAATATTATGCACATCTATATAATATGTGATAAAAAATTATTTTTAAGTAATAGATACAACATGAGCAGCCAATCTGTATGGGATTTACAAGGCGAGCCATGTAAATGCCATACAGATCAGATGCGAATGCATCTAAATAACTATGTTAACCAATTTGGTGATAGGGTATATGAGCTAGTTAGCCATGAGTTAAACAAAGATAAAGTTTATGTATATTTAATTAGGGTAAATCTCTTTACCAATTTACAGATATTAATTAAATATTAATTTCTGTTGAATATTTTCATGAATGATTAATGATTACTAGATCATACAATGCTGGTCACTGTAATCTGTATGTTTCTAACTTACAGGTCCAGGATAACCTGCAACTACTGTATTTCGTGTACCAGCTTCTGGCCATTATACAGATGAAACACCATCTATTGAATACTCACTACCTGCTTGGTGGCCTATTAGTTACCATACTGCTGAACTAACCTGATGAGTTTGTGTTATCACCTTCAAGACTTGCTTTGATTGTTAAATAGAATAATGTAGTAGCAGATCAAAGCTTGATCAAAAAGCTTGATTTTTCCGCCCAAAAGGCGTGTTGTAAGAAGCTGTTCTGTTCCTAAATGTGGATAATATATCAAACTACCACTCGTGCCTTGTCGCAAAACTGTCCATTATGACAACTCAACCATTGTCTATTCGTGATAGACTATGATGGCGAAACGCGCTAAAAACAATGGCAGAAAACTCTCGTTTTGGGGAGGTTTCAGATGAGTTTTTGGATAATTATTTGGAGAATGCATGATTTGTAATAGTCCACTAATTTGTTTCTACTAAAACAATTAGACAACTCGGTCTCATTGTCTATGAGCGAATAGTCAACTCAGGCTTGCCTTCATTGACTATTCGCTCAAGAAACATTTACGGACGTTTGGGATAACTGACTTGACAATTGGGCTCATATTCCCACTGTGATTTCTCGTTTTTCCCAAACTTTCACTCGTGTTTCTATATGTATGTACTGTATATGTAAATCTATGTGTATTTGTAAATGTACATGTATGTGTGTAAAACACTCCTGTTTCTATATGAATGTATATATGCATGTGTAAATGTATATATTTATGTATATACATGTATACATGTATATGTAAGTATACATGGCAATCTTTCAGGCAATTTAATTATTTCACATTTTCGAAATTATTTATGTTTAGAGATACCAGAAGCCAGCCTATCAGCAACGTTATCAAAAGTGGTGAGTTATTAAATTATCATTTTGATGTCTACCCTGTTAATGTGGAAAATGTGTTGTTTAGTCCCTTAGTACGACAGTGGTAGAGACTACAGTCGCATGAGAGAGTGGCGACAAAATGATCTCTGCAGGAAATTTTTTTAATAGTTAGAACTAATGAGTACAGTTTGGGTTATATTGCTTAATAGTTTTGGTTATATTGCTTCAATGGCATGAGAGAAGTCATTTATTAATTTCCTAAAGATACAAGGAACATGTTACAGGGTAGTATGTACACTACAGTATGTATCTGAACTTGCATTAATTTTTATCTAGAATACAAAAAGGAAGAAACGTTGTCCTACATGCAGCCACGTTGTTGGAAATGCGTCTCGATTGTGTTCCCATTGTGGCACAAAATTTGAGTTTGGCAGAAAAAAACCCCGAGTGTCTATGTCCACAACAAATGCCACAAACCAATGGGATCTTCTAAAGAAAAGGGTAGCTACATATACAAGTTCTGATATTAGTTTGTATTAACTTAAGTTTGACCTTGAGCTCTAGTTTCTCAGAAACTGAAAACCAAGATACTAACTGACATATATACCTGCATGAATCTCCTGAAATTTAAAATTTTTAAGATATTCATTGACCACATACCAATTTATTGAGTAAATTAAATATCAAAATGTAATTAACTTTCTTATCAATAATGATTTATCTTGCTAAAAACACATGAGTTGGATATCAAAAAAATTTAATGATGTATGACAACAAATTCATATTTTACAACAATTATATCTATAGATCTATACAGCTGTTACAAGCGTTTTTATCAGGAAATTGTTTTACTAATCTTTATATATTTTTATACACATATACAGGTTGATATATTGCATGAAAATCATGGTTACGATATTCTGGTTATGTTCCATAAACGCCATGGTAGAGGCCATACTTGGGATTCGTTTGGTACACCAGGTTTCTGCAAGGATCTCCTTGGTAAAGAGTCGAAAGCAGGTTCCAGTTTAAAGAATATCTTTAGGCTTGGATTATTGAACAAAATGACGCAGGAAACTAATCTAGATACTAATACAAACAACAGTTACAACACTAGCACTAACACTAACACTAACATTAGCACTAACAATAACCCTAACAACAACCTTAACACTAATAGTAGCACTAATAGTAACACTAACGATAACACTAACACTAACAACAACCTTAACACTAGTAATAACACTAACAATAACCCCAACACTGGCACTGACAATAACCCTCAAATTAGCAATAATAACGAAATTCGCACTAACACTAGTACTAGCACTAACAATAACCCCAACACTGGCACTGACAATAACCCTCAAATTAGCAATAATAACGAAATTCGCACTAACACTAGTACTAGCACTAACAATAACCTTAACAATAACCCTAACATAAATAATAACAATAACCTTAACAATAACACTAACAATAACCCGAACAATAATCTCAACACTAGCACTAACAATAACCCTCAAATTAGCGATAATAACGAAATACGCACTAACATTAGTACTAGCACTAACATTAACTGTAGCACTAACACTAATAATGGGATTAGCACAGGCATGGATTCTGGCACAGGCATGGATTCTGGCACGAACACCCATAGTGCAAAAAGAATTGTATTAATAAATGAAGGTAATTGTCGTCAAGCTTTTTGGCAAGTATATTTCATTATTTTATTTTTGTTTTTGTTTAATGGGGGGAAAAGAACTTGTAGTAACAAGGCAACTAAAATTAAGCGAAACAGGATACAGCATAGGGTCGTGCGTTTGCGGGTAGTTTTGGAACCGGGTACCACACTCGCGAATATCAGTGTGTACAAATGAATTTGACGAAAACCGCAAACTCGAAAATATCAGAAATTGTTGGAAGATAGATTGAAAATATTAAATCTTTAGGTTTTTATAGTTTAGAAATTATCGTTATTTGTTTGTTCAAGACTGATGTTTGTTTTCATTAAACGTACTTTAAACGTCCGAATTTAAACTTTTGGTAAGCGAACCGGGTGGTGACTTTATCATAAGGTGTAGTGAATTCGAGTGTCGGAAAGATATATATTTTCAGACTTACAGTACTATAACTTTCATCTACTGACAACGAGTGTAAATACCAAATATTATATTTAATATACTGGTTACGGTCGGGTACCCGAGTAAGCACCTCTGTTAAAGAAAGGCAAATATTAATCACCTTTCATAGTTTTTTTACATGCATCAAAATATAATAATCATATAAACTGATCACTCCGTGCAGGGTTGCATATTGATTGCTAATTTTTTGGACACATGCATGGATCAGTTGCTCACTTACTATACTGTATAAATGATACTATATATACAGCACTTTCCTACATTGCGAGTCATGCAATTGTACATATATAATTACTTGTTTATTATATGCATGACAAAATTTGATCCTCATTTTTGTTTCTTTTGGGAAAATCATTAATTGTACTGCAGTACAATTAATAAAATAATTGTATTTCTCTCGACCAATTAGAATGCAGTAATTTTGTCACGCATATAATAAGGCTAAAAATGCAGTTGACGTAAAAAACGAAAATTAAACGGAATTTGTGCTGCGTAGGTTGCATAGAGATAAAAATCGAAATATAAAAAGTTGGTGTCCTGCCGATATAAATAGGGAAGTCTAACGTTTCTACGCTCGAAATGTTAGACTTTACTTTTTGGCGGCAGTACACCAACGTTTTATATTTTGACAAAGAAGAATTTCGATTAACGAACATACACAAAAACCTATCCCAAGATAGATCTAGAATAGATTTATGTGCCTGCATGTTTTACACAAACAAATACAAACACTTATTATGCATGTATCATACACTATACAGTATAAAACATGGTGATGAAACCTAAACATAAAAACTGCAATATATAATTAAGCAATCAAATTGTGTAGCTTAATAATATTAAAGGGGCTATGTCACAGATTGCGCGGTTACAAAGTTACGCTGTTGCTAAGCGTATTGTTTGAATTTGGATTAATCGGAATCCAAATTCAAATGCGAAGGTGCAATGTATTGGCGCCATTCGGTCGAGCTTTGCAACCGCGCAATGTGTGACATAGCCGGCCCTAATTTTACCAAAATAATCATGGGTGTATTTTTTGTAAAATATAATGAGGTTTAAGAGTAGTAGAGTATATAGTACCCAGGCAATTATTTCGTATATTAAGAATAATAAACCAGAGAATAATGAAGATTGACACTAATATCAATGGTAACATAAAATCGAATTATAGATAAAATACCTACACTAAATCTCGTTACCTTTTTAGCAATGTTTCAATATGATTTTCCAACTCAGATTAAAGCATGTTGAATCTTGTCGGATGATTGCACCTTCTTACTTATACAGCGGATAACCATTCTGGATATCTTTTAGTGTCATGTCGAGTTTACTTCTTATTGTGATTATTTCCAGGAACGAAAGTTGGACTTGTGGATATTAATAAAATCGTTCAAGCGTGGGGACTTGTTTGCAATCGAACTGAATTGCATGGTAGAAAACTGGCACAAGGACACGTTGTGGTTGAAGTCACTGAAGTACTGGAAACCTGTAATTTAAAGCCTGCGTGTCTTGGAGTATTTGATGACCCAGATGGTATTCATGAAGGAGAATTTCATTCCTGGCCACTTGCTTCTTTGGCTTTACCTTTGAAACTTAATTAGGATACTCTTCAACAATTGTAAAATTATTTTAAACTCCTTCCATTCCCCGGTTTCTCTTATCACGTTTGCTGAATACAACTACCCGAACACATTGCGGTATTTTCTTAATTGTGTAAATTATTAAATTCCAAAAGTGAATATAAAGACAATAGTTTTGATGATCAGCATAAGAAGAATATACAAGAAAAGAAACTACCAGAAGGTAGTTGTAGTCAGCAGATGAACAAAGGCGACCGGCTAATACACTTAATATCACAATCGTTCCCGGCTTGTATAAAAATTGAAAGGATTTATAGTGAAGGAAAATTTCGAGTGTTGGAATACATACATTTTAGGACCAAACCGGGACCAAACCGGAAGGCCTTGAAGTTGCATTTTTCGCAACTGGTCCCGGTTTGGTCTTAAAATGTATGTATTCCAACACTCGAAATTTTCCTTCACCATAAATCCTTTCAACATGTAGTTTGATCGAGTGAAATGCCAAAATATTACCTATATATATATATATATATATATATATATATATATATATATATATATATATATATATATATATATATATATATATATATATATATATATATATATATATATATATATATATATATATATAAATAAAAGTAGAGTGCTGCGTAGACAGTGTTTTGAATATATAGCAAAGTGAAAAGGTGGTAAACTGCCAAGAATTTAGTGACGAGATACTGACGTTTCGAGCGGAGCCCTTCATCAGAGTAAGACGAGATGAAATAAAATAAATAGGGCTTATATATATGCCAAAAGGGTGTCACAGGTAGAAAGTAGACAATCAAATGCACGGGAAATAAACTAACTAATAATTAATGAGATGGGAAAAGTTAAGTCATTTACTATTTTTACAGTCGATCAATAGTGGGAGAAATGACAGGTCCAATAAGGTCAAACAAACGTAGAGCATGATTACTGATCGACGGTAAAAAAGGAAGCAAATAACTTACCATTTCGTGACGGAGACTTTGACGAAACTTCTTATGGTTAGGCATGTCGCAGCTGTATATAGAATATCCGAGAGTAGTAAAAATAGTGCTGCGTAGACTGTTTTGAATATATAGTATATATATATATATATATATATAGCAAAGTGAAAAGGTGGTAAACTGCCAATAATTTAGTGACGAGATACTGACGTTTCGAGCGGAGCCCTTCGAAAACGTCAGTGGGCTCCGCTCGAAACGTCAGTATCTCGTCACTAAATTATTGGCAGTTTACCACCTTTTCACTTTGCTATATATTCAAAACACTGTCTACGCAGCACTCTACTTATATATATATATATATATATATATATATAGTGTATATATATATATTATATATATATATATATATATATATATATATATATATATATATATATATATATATATATATATATATATATATATATATATATATATATATATATATATATCACATATATATATACAAATATCTCTAATGTTGAATCCCAATGAATTATATTATATTTAACTTTATTTATAACTTTATTACAGTGTGAGTGTGTGTGCGTATATATATATATATATATAATAAAGTTATAAATAAAGTTAAATATAATACTGTAATAAAGTTATAAATAAAGTTAAATATAATATAATTCATTGGGATTCAACATTAGAGATATTTGACATGTAGTTTTGTAAATTTAAGAGTATAAGACTATACAAAGAGAGATCTTATATATATATATATGTAATTTTTTGTTTGTGCAAATTTCATAGTAGAGCATAAAAAATATGATTATTTTACTTTGGTTTAATCTGACGAAGGGTTTGATCTTCAGAAATATAATATACATGTATTGGTCAATAAATGTATATATCATACTTTATTTCTGTGTAAAACAAAGATATATATTTCCAACTTAACTGAATTAGATTTCGTGTTAGTTTTACCATTTTCACCCTAAATAAAGCAAATTAAAAGTAAATGGTTTTAACCCAGCATTAGATGTGTGAAGTTGATCCGTCGAAACGTCAGTCACAACAACCTGGATGATCGACTTCACATACCAAATAAAGCAAACTCGATCCAAAATATAACATTTTGGACCAAAAAAATCCCGCTCACGCAGTCAATCTAACTGCAAGAGCGCCTGGAATTCTGCTCGCTCACGATAAATTAAAAATATTTTTTAAATTTATGGTACGGGAAATAAAAGAAGTATTACAGCAAATAAATGAGATGATATAAAAGTGTTATTGGGTCGTGTTATGGGGTGTACTTCCTAAGTATAATAACGAAGACAATTAGAAGACGTATATATCGGTTCTAACTAAGACAACAATTTCGACCAAGACGAGGTTCAATTTAGACGTATAATTGCAGTGGCCTGACGTTTAGCTTATGACGTAAATCATTTTTGGCAATCGTTCACACGATTACCGGCACGAGAAAAAAAGGCACATTTTTCGTGTGTTCACACGAAGCCATTAAAACTTTTTGACAGGTTAACGTACAAGAGTGGTCCAAAAAATTAACAGAAAACAGCTAGTGGAGATTAGGCACTATAAAAGCCGGACGGATTTTCTGTTCACACCGTATTTCGATGCGGTACCGTGTGAACGCAAGGCGTTTTCTAACATTCTTCTGCCGTTTTCAACTCGTAAATTCGATCTGAAACTCCATGTTCGATAAGATGATATGCTGTTAGAATGTTATAGTAATACACCCCTATAGAAATATTGACCCTTTGACGGGTTAGAATGATATATAAAATATTAGACGGAAATTCGATCTGGAACTTCATGTTCGATAAGATGATATGCTGTTAGAGTGTTATAGTAATACAGACTCCTCTATAGAAATATGGACCCTGTTTTACTATAGATTGTTAGAATACGTGAATTGAGCTGAAATTTTAATATGATATTACATTTGACGGGTTAGAATGATATATAAAATATTAGACGGAAATTCGATCTGTAACTTCATGTTCGATAAGAATATATGCTGTTAGAGTGTTATAGTAATACACCCCTATAGAAATATGGACCCTGTTTTACTATAGATTGTTAGAATACGTGAATTGAGCTGAAATTTTAATATGATATTACATTTGACGGGTTAGAATGATATATAAAATATTTAGACGGAAATTCGATCTGGAACTTCATGTTCGATAAGATGATTATGCTGTTAGAGTGTTATAGTAATACACCCCTATAGAAATATGGACCCTGTTTTACTTCAGATTGTTAGAATACGTGAATTGAGCTGAAATTTGTTGTATGATATTACATTTGACGGGTTCGAATGATATATAAAAATATTAGACGGAAATTCGATCTGGAACTTCATGTTCGATAAGATGATATGCTGTTAGAGTGTTATAGTAATACACCCCTATAGAAATATGGACCCTGTTTTACTACAGATTGTTAGAATACGTGAATTGAGCTGAAATTTTTGTATGATATTACATTTGACGGGTTAGAATGATATATAAAATATTAGACGGAAATTCGATCTGGAACTTCATGTTCGATAAGATGATATGCTGTTAGAGTGTTATAGTAATACACCCCTATAGAAATATGGACCCTGTTTTACTATAGATTGTTAGAATACGTGAATTGAGCTGAAATTTTAATATGATATTACATTTGACGGGTTAGAATGATATATAAAATATTAGACGGAAATTCGATCTGGAACTTCATGTTCGATAAGATGATATGCTGTTAGAGTGTTATAGTAATACACCCCTATAGAAATATGGACCCTGTTTTACTACAGATTGTTAGAATACGTGAATTGAGCTGAAATTTTTGTATGATATTACATTTGACGGGTTAGAATGATATATAAAATATTAGACGGAAATTCGATCTGGAACTTCATGTTCGATAAGATGATATGCTGTTAGAGTGTTATCGTAATACACCCCTATAGAAATATGGACCCTGTTTTACTATAGATTGTTTAGAATACGTGAATTGAGCTGAAATTTTAATATGATATTACATTTGACGGGTTTAGAATGATATATAAAATATTAGACGGAAATTCGATCTGGAACTTCATGTTCGATAAGATGATATGCTGTTAGAGTGTTATAGTAATACACCCCTATAGAAATATGGACCTGTTTTACTACAGATTGTTAGAATACGTGAATTGAGCTGAAATTTTTGTATGATATTACATTTGACGGGTTAGGAATGATATATAAAATATTAGACGGAAATTCGATCTGGAACTTCATGTTTCGATAAGATGATATGCTGTTAGAGTGTTATAGTAATACACCCCTATAGAAATATGGACCCTGTTTTACTATAGATTGTTAGAATACGTGAATTGAGCTGAAATTTTTGTATGATATTTACATTTGACGGGTTAGAATGATATATAAAATATTAGACGGAAATTCGATCTGGAACTTCATGTTCGATAAGATGATATGCTGTTTAGAGTGTTATAGTAATACACCCCTATAGAAATATGGACCCTGTTTTACTATAGATTGTTAGAATACGTGAATTGAGCTGAAATTTTAATATGATATTACATTTGACGGGTTAGAATGATATATAAAATATTAGACGGAAATTCGATCTGGAACTTCATGTTCGATAAGATGATATGCTGTTAGAGTGTTATAGTAATACACCCCTATAGAAATATGGACCCTGTTTTACTATAGATTGTTAGAACACGTGAATTGAGCTGAAATTTTTGTATGATATTACATTTGACGGGTTAGAATGATATATAAAATATTAGACGGAAATTCGATCTGGAACTTCATGTTCGATAAGATGATATGCTGTTAGAGTGTTATAGTAATACACCCCTATAGAAATATGGACCCTGTTTCACTATAGATTGTTAGAACACGTGAATTGAGCTGAAATTTTAATATGATATTACATTTGACGGGTTAGAATGATATATAAAATATTAGACGGAAATTCGATCTGGAAACTTCATGTTCGATAAGATGATATGCTGTTAGAGTGTTATAGTAATACACCCCTATAGAAATATGGACATGTTTTACTATAGATTGTTAGAATACGTGAATTGAGGCTGAAATTTTTGTATGATATTACATTTGACGGGTTAGAATGATATATAAAATATTAGACGGAAATTCGATCTGGAACTTCATGTTCGATAAGATGATATGCTGTTAGAGTGTTATAGTACATACACCCCTATAGAAATATGGACCCTGTTTTACTATAGATTGTTAGAATACGTGAATTGAGCCTGAAATTTTAATATGATATTACATTTGACGGGTTAGAATGATATATAAAATATTAGACGGAAATCTCGATCTGTAACTTCATGTTCGATAAGATGATATGCTGTTAGAGTGTTATTAGTAATACACCCTATAGAAATATGGACCCTGTTTTACTATAGATTGTTAGAACACGTGAATTGAGCTGAAATTTTTATATGATATTACATTTGACGGGTTAGAATGATATATAAAATATTAGACGGAAATTCGATCTGGAACTTCATGTTCGATAAGATGATATGCTGTTAGAGTGTTATCGTAATACACCCCTATAGAAATATGGACCCTGTTTTACTATAGATTAGATTGTTAGATTAATTGATTGTTTTTATATTGATATTTTTACGTGCCGAATTCGTTGCCCAAAATGTCGTAAAGGGCCTCCTTGCCCAACCTTCTCGATCGCGCATTGATTTTTTTTAATTTTGCGAACTGAGCACACTGCAAATAGAGCATAATTAACGTTTTCTTTGATAAAACATACTTTGTATCCGAATTGTCATGCATGTGAATTCCGAGTCGTCTTCGTTATCGTATTCGTCAACAATTACATTACAATACTATACCATATTATGCCATTGTTGTAATAAATAAAATATTAAATGAACATAGATAATAACATGAATTAAAATGAAATAAAATGTACTGTTCTAATTATACTTATAAAGCTAATGTTACGTTCCCAACTGCGTGTTCGACTTAGTCTATTCAACGCTACTGTTCCGAAATAGAAAACTAGACAGGGACAACCAACGTCATAACAACGCCTAAGGTTTCCACTCATAGGCGTAGAGTTTTGTTTTTGTCTGTGGGGGCCGGCATTTTAGAAATCTAGAGTCCCGGAAATGCCATTTCCTGCATTCTGGTGGGTGAATTTAGAGAATTCTGAAGCTTATAAAACGTCATAAATTGCCACGCCACACACTCGGCTGCCTTCGCTTTACACTCGGCACTTCTTCGATCGAAACTTCTTCGATCGAAACTAGAGCCCAGTCTACTAACTGTTTAAGTTCTAAAACGTTTTCTCGCTGATTTGTGCATGATTGCTTCTGGCTAGAAAACATAACGAGGCTATATAAAGGCTATATCAACCAGCAACCCTATCATTCATGAATAATGAGTCAATTGCTGCAAAATCTCTGGGGGGGCTAAGCCCCACAAAAATAAATTATCGGGGGGCCGAAGCCCCCCATACTCTACGCAATCTGATAATTACCACTTATGTAAATTCAGCATGCAATATCTAACTAAAATTCACTAATAATTCATGAAGAAAATTCAAAAGAAATTAATATTTAATTAGCATCTTTAACCAGGATAAAACATTGATTAATAAAACATCAATGTTTTATCAAAGTTAACTTGCTCAAATTAAGCTTTTTCGGAGTTTTCGGAGAATAATTTGTTTGTACCGTTTATACAACTTCCAAACAAAGAATGTATCATATATTCTATTCATTTTACAAGTTCGTTAAAACATTCGCGGTCGATGTTTATGGGCAGTTACAACGGCTCGCCATTGTAACTGCCCATAAATATCGGCCGCTCACGTTTTAACTGCTACTTAAAAAATCATGAATAATTTATGAGGAAAACACATAATTTATGAGGAACATGATGAACCGTATCGTGACTTTATATGTGAAAAGTTCGTCCTGATTTACATAAACTTTTCCTTCGATTCGGCGAAAATGGCTTGAGTTACTGAAATAGTTGGTAAACATGGCGTTTTCGAAGCCGTTCAAAACACTCGCAGTAGTGTTTTATCGGGTCTAAAACACTCGGCTATCGCCTCGTGTTTTAAACTCTATAAAAACAGTGAATGCAGTGACCAGCAAATTATTCTTACAATGAGGTGAACCTAGATGTGTTGAAAAGATCCAACACTGGTGACCCATTGTATCTCCATGAATTTTCATCATTAACCACAGCGTGTTTTGTGCACCTTGCATTACGTAAATGATATAATGACATAAATAAATCATGTCCCCTGGACAATAAATATTATCACTGGAACGTTAAATGACCTGAGATATAAACATTTTACGCAAAGCCATCAGCACGAAAGTTAAAGTGCCCATAACCTCAAAATGTTTTATTGTCCTATTTCGAAGAACTTTTGAAATGATAAAGTAACTTCCTTTGAAGATTTTCGTTTCTTTGCTTTCTTTTTGAGATATATCAGTTTGTTTGATATGCAAATATGTCTGGAATTTCGTCACACATGCATAATGACTTATTGGAGAAATGTGTATATCTCTTTTATTCTCGAACGAAATCCTCTAAAATCGAGAAGTTTGGTGTTGTGGGAGAAACGCACACACGTGCCATTCACACTGTCTTTAGTGTTTTTATTTCATGAACGCAAAGATATATAACATTCTCTGATAACTCATTATGCATGTTGACGAAATTCCAGATATTTGCATATCAAACAAACTGATATATCTCAAAAAGAAAGCAAAGAAGTGAAAATCTGGCAAAATAAGTTACTTTATCATTTTAAAAGTTCTTCCAAATAAGACAATAAAAAATGTTGAGGTTAGGGGCACTTTAAGGTAAGAAAAATAATTTATATTTATATGACAGATAAGAAGACGCTCGTTTAAAGTTATCATGTTCACCGAAATGCTTATTTTTATGAATAGAGAGAATTGGAATCGAACCAATTTGCACATATAGTGCAACACCAGACAACTCATCAAAATAAAATTGTGATTTTCTAAACTATATTATTTTATATCTACACGTCCTCTTGTTTATATCTACGCTTCTAACTCTCTTTCACTTTCTTCTCCTTCTCCTTCTGAGGCCGAGTCATCGTCAACAAAATCCATCTTCGTATTCATCTTCGTTTGCGAATTCTCTTGATATCGTTGAAGGTCTGCGTTGTCCAAGTTTTTGAAGTGCTTCATTCCATCTTGAAGGTGCAACTTAGCCAACCATTTTCCAGAAGTAATCAAAGAAATTTTCCCTTTCAATGCGCCTATCGAACCTTTGCTAACCTCGTACTTTAGGGAATCAGAAACACAAAGCGGTATCTATAAAAAAGTTTACAAAAATGTACAATTATACATCGTAATACACAAAATATAATAAGTAATTCTTGACTTGCACCAATCCCTTGAGACTCCCAAGACAAAGGTTTGGTGGCCATGTTGGTGCCACAAACAAAATAAGTTAATGATATTCTTTTGTTTAAGTTCCACCAACGTAACGTGCAAGTCATTAATACCATGACATGAGGGAAATTAGTGATTAAATGTCCCTAAAAGCCGAGGGAGGATTTGTGGACTTTTAATCACTAATTTCCCGAAATATCATGGTATTAGTTTGTAATACCATGTTCACCGACTAAATATAATTTGTACTGTTTAAGGGTCATCGACCTCTCAACTAATATGCATGTTCGCTCATGCATGCTCATGAGGGGGGAAATCAATCAGTGAGAACAGAAGAATCTGAGGCGATCATGGTATTATATAAGTAAACAAACAACGATACAGTATACAACAAGTTTGTATAATTGCAATCATACTGAAATCGTAATCCTATAAACCACGATCAAAACCTGTAAACTTTAACACTTTATATTACACTGGTTATTTTTATTCACTCACCCTTTCCTGTTCATCGAAAGCCGGGTTCAATATATTGTCTGTAAAAGATCAACAAATGTTAGATAAAATTTAATAAAAAATAAAAAATAATCTCTCATGCACAAGAAAATAGAATAAGACGCTACACTAAGTCAGGCTATGATGGATTTAATCACACTACCAATTCTTTCCCTGATTTGGATATGTTGTATTTCCAGTTTTTGCAGAACATGATCTCTGTAATACGCCATGAAATCAACCATTTCCTTAACCAGTAACTCGATTTCTTCCTTCAAACGCTGGATGCTAACGAATTGGTCCACAACTGTTGCCTTTTCACGGATTGGAATCGAACCTAAAGCGTAAAATAAGTATAGGTAATAATGATATGATCGCAAGTGCAATTGAGTATTTACACTTAATAATATTTTCAGCCCAGAACCGGTGCAATTAATGATACAATTACACCCCGCTGAACCAATAGCATTACAGCAGTTGAGCCTCACTAAAAAACGGGGTGTAATTAACAATATAATGGTGTTCCTCTCCACGAATCATATTGCAGTAATTTTGTCAGACATAATAAATAAACGTATAATCGAGATTCGAGATATAATCATCAATATTGAGCACGAGCATTGAAGATTACCATGTGCTGTTCCAGTTTCTGACCATGGAAAAATGCCTTCAGTGACCTCCTTCAAGACAAACGTTTGGGTGACCACATAGTGCTTAATACGTGTTTAGTTTATCTATGACTGCCTTTAGGTCCTGCTTTTCTTTCGACAGTTTCTTCCTTATGCTTGATCTCATCTTGGATCGATCTGTTAAAGTGATAAAAAAAACTCGAAAAACTCGAAAAACATGAAAAAGTTAACACTCCGTAACAGTTTCACTACTGTACTTATAGTAATAATAATTCGGCAAACTCTTCAGACGCCATTGTTATCTCTCAAACTGTAGGTATATTTCCTTAACAGCAAATTAAGTACAAGTGGAGAAATACCTTACTATTACAACAATTTCATTTCAAAAGCAACCCACCGAATACAAAACAGGGAAAGCAAGCCCAGTTTTAACATACCAGCCAATTTAGATATATCACGTGCTCTCCTTTGTATAGAAAAATAAAGTACTTCTGCTTTTCTTTGTAATTTCGTGATCGTAACTAAAGTTAATCGTTGCTTTCCATTGGAAAGTAGTTTCCTCTTGCGATATTTCGGTGAATGATTCTTCGAGCTTCTTAAAAACGCTGTTGCATATTTTTCAACTCTGTTGTCTTTGACTGGACTAGAGCATGTACTTCCATAGCACCCAACCAAATCCCGCGTCTGTTGATCACTTCCCTCTACAAATGCTTCCAATAGGTTAGCATCTCTAATCTGGTGATAAAGGATGAAGTACTTCTCAATGTCACCAACGTCATCAAGTTTCTTGTTGTCCTCTAACAATTAAAAACAGTTCAATAATGTGATAGCCCAGATAGGGAGAACAATTGCACAAAAGTACACAACAACGATAATTTGGATGACCAATAATTAAGTATATCATGCAACCAGCAATGCAATCATTCTCGTAAGCTACATGTACATGTATACTGTATGATTACCAACCTCTTGCAAAGTCCTGAACATCTTGCTTCCAGTGGACATTGTTTCCCTCTTCTGTTCCGTGCAGGTTAAATTCAGAGACCGTTAACTCGAAGTCTTGTTGCTTTGCTTTTAGGGTCTGGATAGCCTTAATCATTAAAAATGAAAGAAAACTGAACCGTCAAAACACTTTTAGAAAAAGCAGTTTCAGTGATTTGTGTGATCAGAACTTCCGTGTAGAAACCTACATCTGTAAACAGTGACACATGCAGTAAGTATCACAATTACTGGATAAGTTACAGCTCGATGTGTTCTTTAAAGTTTTGCATGGTTATAGCGATGTTTGGTATGAGAAATACACTGTAACCGATATCGGTATGCCGCTGAAATTATACCGATATGATCGATATACTGGTTTTTAAGCCTTTTGTAAAGTCACATTTTATGAGATCTACAAAACAATTAAAAAATCCCAAACATGTCTGGCTATACAGTAGCATGCAGACATTATTTTCAGATTTCAAGTTTTCAAAAATCTCTATATATCGGAAACTGATCCCGATACATACACGAGTCGTAAGCTCAGAATATTTCATAAAAACAGAGATGTAAACATACAAAAATCTAGTTACATGTCATCTCAGGTTTTTGAAAGTTCACGTCGATAACCAAAATAATATATACCAACCTTAGCATAACGCATTGTAAGATACTTGGGCATGTTCCACACCTTCCTTTTGTTCCATCCCAAAACATGTTCTGTCAGGGTTTCTTCACGCCCTACAGCAAAAGTTTTAACAAAATCATTAATTACATGAATACAGTACATGTCTCCCTGTTTGTCCATGCATCCTTCCTTCTGTTTTTCTTTTCGTCAGCCTGTCGGATGGTCGGTCAAATAGTCACACTAAAAACAAGAAGATGTGTTCTGATTACATACCTGCTGCCGACATCCTTTTCGTAGTCGAACCAAGACGAGATATGTAACTGTTGACTTGCTCAACTCTTCTCCTGGGCCATTTGCCGCACCATCCTTGCCATCTGCCACCCCAAGTAAACTAAAATAATAACATTACTTACTAAAAACCACAAACGGCCGACAACTACAACAAGTACAACAAGAAAACATATCCGGAAAAATAATGATATCACAAAACTCAAGAATCGGTTAATAGCAGAATTCGTTTAAACATTACTTTGAAAGGAAGCGGAATTTGCACGTTCACACAGTCTCGTTCTACTCATAGTCTCGTCTAAGTTTTCAGGATGTCATTACTTTTTGAAATGTGTTTTATTTTTATATGATGAGGTAAAACTGATAAACTTAAAGACGAACACAGGTACAGTATATAGGTCAGTGGTACAGGTATGTGTGATTATGTACAACACAATCAAACCTTCAGGTTCTTCAATATAATATACCTGACAGTTCCACGAGTGTGATTTACCATGCATGATTGATAATGTGGTACCATATCAAGAGCACTGATAAAGTTATGAGGCGTGTTTGATACTGCCCATGGCCAATAGAGACAGATAACATCCTGCCAAAGAAACTTGACTTGCTTTGGTAAAAGGAAGCGAGTGTGTAAATAGTGTGGATATCCATAAATCTCACCACGAAACATGTTTACAGCTGCCTGGGCCATACTGTGACGACAGCACGCAACCTCAAGACCAGTTTCATCTTGCTTTCTCTTACTCTTACTGACTGCCTTAGCTGCTTTCCAATGTGATTCACCACAACTGTTGTTTTCAACCTATTATCAATTAACATACAACAATATACAATATATATATATACATTAAAATATTGCACATGTAAATATAGATCTCACAAACAAAAAGTAATAATAAAAATCACAACTAACATAATATTCACTAGGCCAGAGGTATTGGTTCTGCTTATGTAGTGAATTCCATATTACATGTAAGTAAACATTATTAACTACACAATACTCATACAATCTCGATTGTGATTGGCTATAAAACCTACAGACAATTCTTAATGTCTTGCCACATACAAAATATCAAAAATTGTCTGTAGGTGACATAATGGTCTTTGCGTGGATTAGTGACTCCTTAACTCCCTAAAGGTTTGTACATTTATAATTGTATAATAAACAATTCACTGTCAAATAATTCACTGTTCATTAAAAAAGAACATTAATTGTGTTTTTGAATGGTTCTGTATTGCAAGACCTTTAACTTCAAATGGTTAACAACAAAGACAATGTACAACAATACATTAAAACAGTTTTTCAACATCACAAAACTATGACAAAGTCACATTTTTGTAGTGATTATACCTCCTTCTCTCCTGTCCTATATATTCCACAAATCTGTGTATTCACTTCTTCATTATCCTTAATGAACAAGTCCCCATAGTAAGAGGTTCTATTACCCCTGTAAAAACAAATAACTACAGTAAAAATCCATATAGTGAACTGTACATATCCATGTCACATTCTACAATCTACATACATGTAACTGGTACACATACAAATATGACTGTATTTCAGCTTGGAAATAACAAGCTATTAAAACAAAATATCAAGATATGGTTATAAGCAATGTTTCTGTAATATCTCCAAAAAAATTTGGATAGGGGGCCATCCCCCCAAAATACTGACTTTACTGATAATTTATCTCCGCTTAATTGTTTATCTCTGCTTAATTGGTATTTAGTGTTGTGAGCAAGACTGTTTGCAAACAGTTATACCATGATAGCAAATACTGGCCTAGGATTACATGCTAGTTAATTTACATCCGAAAAAAGATATTTTATCATCTTTTTTGTAATATTTTATTATCATCGTATATCCTTGGAATACAGGTACCAACGATATATGATGATAATAAAATATTACAAAAAAGATGATAGAATACCTTGGTACACTCTTAAATCTATAAAGTTTTTGATTTCCATCCACATGTGCTGAGTGTTGTGATACAGAACAAGGTGGACATTCTGACCAGTTCATCCCTTGTAACCTGTCAAGCTCAAACTGACAGTATCGCCATTCTGCTGCAGCCTTCCTGAATGTGGTTGGGTTTATCCTACCAGCCTTAAAAGATAAAAACCATAGATACTAATACATGTAAGTAGGAATCATGGATGTTTTAATTGGTTAGATAATATATAACCTAAACAATTTTCTATAATTACATTTACATATATACAGTATATATATATATTACTAGTGCCTTTATCAAGTTGATAACAGCAGGTGATCAAAATGATATGTCCCTTTATTTCCCACTGTTTATCACCCTGATAAAGGCACTAGCATGTGATAAAAAGGTTATCACACTCACAACTCGGTGATATCAGTTTTATCCCTCTTGGTACAATATCATAATTACAGTATGATATCATGGTATATAGCCGAGGTATATATATATATATATATACAATGTATATAAATTATATATATATATATGGTGATATCAGTTTTATCACTTGAGGATGATATCGTAATTGTCACGAGTGAGTGCAGCGAACGAGGGACAATTATGATATCGTCCTGAAAGCAATAAAAGTTCTGATATCACCGAGTCACAAATGTGATAACCTGTTTATCACATACTGTACTTGCATTGCCTTTATCAGGGTCTGAATTGTGGCAATAGATATACCAGGCGGGAAACGTAATTTAAAGATAAATATTAGAGCCCAGCAAATGACTTTGAGCGCTGCAAGCAACGAAACGTTGGCAAGGGTCTGAATTGGTACAATTAGAATAATCAATCAACAATAAGTATTAAAAATAGACATATCGTTTTTTCAGCGGGAAATATCGTTTTTCAGCGGGAAATATCGTTTTTCAGCGGGACATATCGTTTTTGTCACCCGCTGTTATCACCCTGATAAAGACACAAGCATGTGATAAATATTATATTGCTTATATATAGCTTGTATAGGATAATGTAGATGGAAGACAGCAAACTTCTTATAGTCCTTTATTTAAAAAAATGTTTCTGACATACAAAATGGTTGGGCGTAGAAAAACGTAGCCTGTATTTAGCCATTATAGTCACTCATTTTTTGTAAGTTTTAAACTGAAGAAGGCCGAATGGCCGAAACGTTTTTTAAATAAAGGACTATAAAAAAGTTTGCTGTCTTCCATCTACATTATCCTATACAAGCTACAAATACCGAAGCAAGTATCCTTTTGGATCCTTCTATTGGGAGTTCATTGTTGGAAATAACCATTCTCTATTCATTATATATATTAATATATATATAAATTGTAGATAAATTAAAGACAAGACATAACTTTGCTGTTACTCAGAGTTTCACGCTTACGCGATCGTCAAACAGACTTTAAGACTTCAAAGTCTGTCTGACGATCGCGTAAGCATGAAACTCGGAGTAACAGCAAAGTGATGTCTTGTCTTTAATTTATCTACAATTTATTACGCTCTGCAAATTAATGCATTGAGCACTCCACCGACAGTATAAACTCAATTCACCAGATATATATATATATATATATATATATATATATATATATATATATATACATGAAAGTATACAATGTGCCCTACCGGCTATCACCATAATGGCTTTATGGTAACTGTGGACTTGGGACCCACTATGTACGGCTACACATTGTAGGATTGCATTGTGGAGTCACCAAAGTGCTCAAACTGCGAGCAGTGAGCAATGCATAATGCAAACAGTAAACGTCTCATTGAGAGAGACTCTCCGCCCAATCCATAAGAGTGCTCAAACCACATGAGCGGTGAGCGTAATATATACATGAAAGTATACAATGTGCCCTATATATATATATATATATATATATATATATATATATATATATATATATATATATATATATATATATATATATATATATATATATATATATATATCTATATATCTATATATCTATATATCTATATATCTATATATATCTATATCTATATCTATATCTATATCTATATATATACATTTATTCCAACACTCGAAATTTTCCTTCACCACAAATCCTTTCAACATGTAGTTTGATCGAGTGAAATGCCAAATATATATATATATATATATATATATATATATATATAAATATATATATATTTATATATATATATATATATATATATATATATATATATATATATATATATATATATATATATATATATATATATATATATAGTATATATATATGTACTGAAGCCCTAAATGTATACAATTGATTAGAAATACACTTCCAGGAAATCAAAGTCTCACCAGCTGTCCTTGATAACAGATATATCCTCCAAAGCTTTAATGAAGGCAGACATTGATGATCCAGGCATGCGCATTCGAAAAGGTCATCCCATACTCTCAAACACCTCCTGGTCAAACAAGTAGTTCACATTACATGGTGAGCCCAGGCCAAAATCCATTTCTTATAATATTGGTCTCATTGGACATTGGTGAGTGAACAGCATTACATTCATCACATATCAATGGTAAACCAGTGCAGATCATACCAGTCCTTAAAAATTACATTTTTATAATTCTTATATAGATAAAGATAAGAAAGGATTGGAAATGACTTAGGAGTGAAGATGATCTTTCAGAGTTGTTGTGGAAAGAATCATTGACTGGAAAACATCTACCAATATATGGAAACTGAAAAATAACTTTGAATATTCTATATCATACTGTACATTATTTAATTCTTTTTACCTTTCATAGTAACAAGTATGACCATCTCTTCCGTAATATGTTTCTTTAAAGTCCTTAACCACATGTTTTACATCCTGTTTCACATATAAATGGACAGGCAACGTTCTTAAAAAAAAATTAAATAAATCTGGCATCCTTACACATACATTTGTATTATAATGAATAACTTTTGATTTGTACCAATTTTACTAATATATTCAGTGTGTACTCAATATGTAATAAATAATATACAATATTCAAATAATACACTTGATGAAAATCTTTCTGTCATTTGATATGCTTTGCCATATGGTGCAAGATGATGGAAGAACCCATTCACACCAATATTCTCTGTCATGCATTGGTTTCTCACTATGAAATAAATACATCACAATCACAACAAAGAAAAACTGACATTTTACATTCTTAAACACCTATTTACAGTGGATTTTTTGTTGGCAACACTGACA
Organism: Chrysogorgia sp. JL179-B06; assembly: GCA_035772405.1. Taxonomy (NCBI): domain Eukaryota; kingdom Metazoa; phylum Cnidaria; class Anthozoa; order Scleralcyonacea; family Chrysogorgiidae; genus Chrysogorgia; species Chrysogorgia sp. JL179-B06. The sequence goes on from JAYKKM010000137.1 coordinate 513,898, forward strand.
AATAACTGAATCATCTAGGAACCACTTAGTGAACTTAGCAACAGCTGAAATATACCCTCTCTGCAGCTTTCCCAATTTTAGACTCATTACTAGTTGTTCTTTTTCTGCCACTGTGATATTGCAGGATCCTCAGCACACAAATCAGCACAAACGTTATTATAATCCAACAAGAATATTAGCTAATTGTTCTATAAGTAACAAAACAAAAAGGATATAATTAATGGGGGGAAATGACAATTAGTAGTATATTTAATATATATACAGTTACACTAACAGTATAGCCAAAAGAACAATGCGCCAACATTACTTTTCTGCATATATTGCCACAGCCCACTCACAAGTTGTTCACTCACAAGTTGTTACTTGTTCGATGCATGAACAATATGGTAATAACTGTCGAAATAGTACCGGTACTACCATATAATTATAGATGTCCCTGTCCAGTCCGTTATGCGCATGTGTGATATTTCAAACATGGGGGACCCCATATATCAACCAAATTTAACGGAACTAGATTTGCGACAGTTCTAAAGCGAGTTATTCGTCAAAGGTGGCGAAGGCACAAGTGGTAATTTGATATAATTAATCCACATTTAGGAACAGAAACCGCTTCTTATTAACATGCTTTTTAGGATGGAAAAACTCAAGAGTGTGAAAAAAATCAGCAATACTTCATGTTCAATGTTTATTATAATGCAGTGATAAACAAAACAATGTAAACAGGAAACGTGGACATGCGCCAGAACGGATTGGACGGCACCTTTTAAATAATTAATATTGTTGATTAAACAAAATTGTTCGGTATTAATGCATGAAGCAACATTATAATGGATCTGGGGAAAAGCACAATACTAATGATGCAAGCATTGTTGCTACATAACCTCAGTCTGTCTGACTGGCGGGTCGAAAACCCTGCGTACGAGGTTGTGTTGCTACATACACTGTCCAACAATACATTGTTATTCAACCTTGTTATAATGATGCCATGATCAGCATTGCATTGTTCACAGGGTTTCGGTATCACAACACTGTTCACAGGTCATTGGCAGCAAAATATTGTTGACACCTGTTGATAACTTTGCAACAAGTTGTTCATTTTTTACAGAAGTATATATATGATTCCATAGGCTTTATCATATAACATCTTTTCATTCGATGGAATACCTTCAAAATTTATGCTATCATCATGATAAACAATGCTCCTCACTATCTGAACCATAATGGGATGTTGTTGCTACATTTTCCCCTGAAAACAGCAGTACTGTGGCCTCTTCTACGATTGTACATCGACTTGTTTTGGCTGACCCTTGGATTCATAGAATTAAGCATGTTACCAATTTATTTAAATATTTAAATATACCAACACTTAAAATCCTATCAGTAAATATTTACTTTTTCTTGAACTGTGGTATATCCGACGTCCTTCGCTATCTCTGTCAAGCTCAAAATAGGGTACTTTTTTTTGGTTTTTGACTTTTCTTCTTGCTACTGGGGAACAAAGTTTGAGTTTCTTTCAGAGCTTTATCATGAAGTTCATCAATTTCTTCAAACTTGGTTCTTTGACTTTTCGCTTTCACTTACCTAATAAACCAAATCATGGTTTCAGTACGCAGTCTGTACGCTTGTTTGTCAGAGAAGGAACGTAATAAACCACATGTTCATTATAATATCGGAATTAGAATCCTTACCGTTGTGATTTTGCCCAGTACTCATACCGATGAATAATGCTAAAATCAATTGGAAAAGGCATGTGAAGCAGATCCCGAGTTCGCGGGCAACCGAAAAAATTAGCCGGCGAGAACAGGCATTAGGAACCATCAAAAGTTAAGGCCATTACCTTAATTAGATGGCCCTTTTTGACATTTAAGGTATAGCCTTAAATTTGGGAAGAGATATCACTGTATGATCGATATCTTCCCCAATTTAAGGCTATACTTTACATTTTCGTCAAAAAGGACTCAAATTAAGGTATGGCTCTTAATTTTGATGGTTCCCTTTATGCGCTGTTCTAGCAGGGGTCTAATTTTCGGTTGCCCGCGAACTCGAGGTTCTGCTTCAATGCTTTTCATTGATTTGCCATTATTAATCTGGATATCGAGTACTGGGCCAAAATCACAACGGGGTAAGGATTATAATTCCTAATATTATAACAGAACAGGTGGTTTTATTACGTTCCTTCTCTGACAATAAACAAGCGTTTAGCAGATGCGTACTGAAACCATGATTTTGGTTTTATTAGGTAAGAGACAAGCGAAAAGTCCAAAGAACCAAGTTATTGGAAGAAATTATTTGATGAACTTCTTGATATGAAGCTCTGAAAGAAGCTCAAACTTTCGTTCCCCAGTAAGTTGCAAGAAGAAAAGTCAAAAACCAAAAAAAAAGTACCCATTTTGAGCTTGACAGAGATAGCGAATGGACGTCGGATTATACCACTGTATCAAGAAAAAAGTCAAAATATTTACTGATAGGATTTTAAGTGTTGGGTTAGTATTTAAATATTTAATAAATATGGTAATACATGCTTATATTCTATGGAATACCAAGGGTCCAGCCAAAAACATAGTCGATGTTACTATCGTTAGAATGAGAGGCCACAGTACTGACTGTTTCCAGGGGAAAATAGTAGCACACAACATCCAATTATGGTTCAGATAGTGAGGAGCATTGTTTATATGATGCAATAGCATCATTTTGAAGGTATTCATCGACATGAAAAATGTTATATGATGAAGCTATGGAATCATATATATACTTCTGTATAAAAATGAAAACAACTTGTTGCATAGTTATTCAAAAGGTTTGTCAAACAATATTTTGCTGCCAATGAACTGTGAACAGTGTGATTGTGATACCGGGAAAACACAGTGAACAATGCAATTGTGTCTATTGGCATCATATATAACAAGGTTGTAATAACAATGTTATTGTTGACAGTGTATTGTAGACAACACAACCTAGTACGCAGGGATTTTCGACCGCCATCGGGCAGACTGAGGATGTTGGTTAAGCAACAATGCTTGCATCATTAGTATTGCTTTTCCCAGATCCATTAATGTTGGCTTCATGCATTAATAACGAACTATTTGTTTAATAAACAAGTATTAAATTATTTAAAAGTGCCGTCCAATACGTTCTGCGCGATGTCCACGTTTCCTGTTTACCATTGTTTGTTTAAATTGCATTATATAAATCCATTGAACATGAAGTATTGCTGGATTTTTTTCACACGCTTTGAGTTTTTTCACCTAAAAAGATGTTAATAAGAAGCGGTTCTGTTTCCTAAATGGGGTGGATAATTATTTAAAATATTACCCACTTGTGCCCTTCGCCACTTTGACGGAAATACTCGCTTTAGAACTGTCGCCAAATCTATTCCGTTTTAAATTTGTTGATATATGGGGTCCCCAATGTTTGAAAATATCTCACATGCGCAGAAACGGAATTCTGGACAGCATCTTTAATTATATGGTAGTACTTCACGGTATACAATTTATTACCGTATTGTTCTCGACATGCGAATCAAGTAACAACTTGTTGAGGTGAACAACTTGTGAGTGGCTGTGCAATATTTTGCAGAAAAGTAATTGTTGGGGCATTGCTTTTGGCTATCAACTGTTATTGTACTGTATATAATTAAATATACTAATTTTGTTCCATTTCCCCCCCATTTTATTTATATTGCCTTTTGTTTGTTACTTATAGAACAATTAGCTAATATTCTTGTTGATTGTGATAAAGTTTGTGCTGATTTGTGTGTGAGGATCCTGCAATATCACGAGTGGCAGAATAAGAAACACAAACTAGTAATGGAGTCTAATTGGGAATAGCTGCAGAGAGGGGATATTTTCTGCTGTTCTTAGTTCACTAGTTGTTCCTGATGATTCTGTTATTTGGTTCTGTGTTGCCACAAAAAAAATCCAGCTGTAAATTATGGTGTTTAGAATGTAAATGTCAGTTTCTTTGTTGTGATTGTGATGATTTAGTTATCATAGTGAGAAACCATTGCATGACAGTGAGAAGACTTGGTTGAATTTGGGTTCTTACATCATCTGTGCACCTATGCAAAGCATATTCAAATGACCAGAAAGATTTTCATCAAGGGTTATTATTTTAATATTGTATATTATTTATTACTTATTGGTAACAAAATGAATATATTTGTAAGTAAAAATTGGAAAAATCAAAAGTTATTCTATTATATTTACCTGTATGTGTAGGATGCCAAGATTTATTTAATTTTTTTAAGAACGTTGCTTTGTTCCATGTTATATGTTGAAAACTGGATAGTAAAACATGTGGTGAAGGGACTTTAAAAGAAATCATATTACGGAATGAGATGGTCGATACTTTGTTACTATGATAAGGTAAATATGAATTAAATATGTAACAGTATGATATTAGAATAATTCATTGTTATTTTCAGTTTCATAATTGGTAGATGTTTTCCAGTCTATGATTTTCACACATCTCTGAAGCATCATCTCCTAAGTCATTTCCTATCATTTCTTATCTTTATTCATATAATTAATTATTTAATTGTAATTTTTAGGACGGGTTATGATCTGCACTGGGTACATTTGATATGTGATGGAATGTAATGCTGTTCACTCACCAATTGTCAATGAACACATATATTATAAGAAATGGAGTTTTGGCCTGGTCTTCACATGTAATGTGAACTACTTGTTTGACCAGGAGGTGTTTAGAGATATGGGATGCTTTTCGTATGCGCATGCCTGGTATCATCAAGGTCTGCCTTCATTTAAAGCTTTGGGAGGATATATCTGGTTTATCAAAGGACAGCTGGTGAGACTTTGATTTCTGGAAGTGTATTTCTAATCAATTGTATACATTTAGGGCTTCAGTACATATATATATACTATATATATATATATATATATATTATATATATATATATATATATATATATTATACTAGTATTTATTTATTATATATATATTTACTATACTATATATATATATATATATATATATATATTATATTATATATATATATATATATATATTTGGGACATATTCACTCGATCCACATATACATGTTGAATGACACCACAACACAAACACAACCCCCCCGCACAACAGATTTGTGGGTGAAGGAAAATTTCGATGTGTTGGTAATACACTGATATATATATAGATATAGATATAGATATAGATATAGATATATAGATATATAGATATATAGAATATATAGATATATAGATATATATATTACTATATATGATATATATATATATTTATATATATATATATAATATTTATATATATATATATTATATATATTATTATATTATATAGATTTATTATATAGGGCACATTGTATACTTTCATGTATATATTACGCTCACCGCTCATGTGGTTTGTTGAGCACTCTGATGGAGTTGGGCGGAGAGTCTCTCTCAATGAGACGTTTACTGGTTTGCATTATGCATTGCTCACTGCTCGCTAGTTTGAGCACTTTGGGTGACTCCACAATGCAAATACTACATTGTGTGGCCGTACATAGTGGGTCCCATGTCCACAGTTACCATAAAGCCAATTATGGTGATAGCCGGTACGGGCACATATGTATAACTTTCATTGTATATATATAGTATATATTATTCTATTAGTATTATTATATAGTATCATATTATATATCTGGTGAATTGAGTTTATACTGTCGGCTGGAGTGCATAACAATGCACTTAATTTGCCAGAGGGCGTAATAAATTGTAGATAAATTAAAGACAAGGACATCACTTTGCTGTTACTCCGAGTTTCATGACTTACGCGATCGTCAGACAGACTTTGAAGTCTTTAAGTCTGTTTGACGAGTCGCGTTGTAAGCGTGAAACTTGTGTACGTAACAGCAAAGTTATGTCTTGTCTTTAACATTTTATCTATACAAATTTATATATATATTAATATATATAATGAATAGAGAAAGGTTATTTCCAACCAATGAACTCCCAATAGAAGGATCCAAAAGGTTACTTGCTTCACGGTTATTTGCTAGCTTGTATAGGATAATGTAGTATGGGAAGACAGCAAACTTTTTTGTTTAGTCCTTTATTTAAAAAACGTTTCGGCCATTTCGGCCTTTCTTCACGTTTAAAACTTACAAAAAAATGAGTGACTATAATGGCTAAATACAGGCTACGTTTTTCTACGCCCAACCATTTTGTTATGTCAGAAACAGATAACATTTTTTTAAATAAAGGACTATAAGAAGTTTGGCTGTTTCCATTATACATTATCCTATACATAGCTATATATAAGCTATATAATATTTTATTCACATGCTTGTGTACTTTATCAGGGTGATAAAAGCGGCGTGACAAAAACCGCTATGTCCCGCTGAAAAACGATATTTTGTGCTGAAAAAACGATTTTTCCCGCCTGAAAAAACGATATGTCTACTTTTTAATTCAACTTATTGTTGATTGATTATTGCTAATGTGTACCAATTCAGACCCTTGCCAACGTTTTTCGTTGTGCTTGGCAGCGCTCAAAGTCATTTGCTGGGTCTCTAATATTTCATCTTTAAATTACGTTTCCCGCCTGGTGATATCTATTGCCACAATTCAGGACCCTGATAAAGGCAATGCAAGTTACAGTATGTTCTGATAAACAGGTTATACATTTGTGAGTGACTCGGTGATATCAGAACTTTTATTGCTTTCATGGACGATATCATAATTGTCCCTCGTTCGCTGCACTCACTCGTGACAAATTACCGATATCATTGCCATCAAGTGATAAAAACTGATATCCACCATACTATATATATATATTTTATATACATTGTATATATTTATTATATATATAACCCTCGGCTATATACCATGTTATCATACTGTAATTATGATATTGTACCTAGAGGGATAAAACTCGATAATACACCGAGTTGTGAGGTGTGATAACCTTTTTATCACATAGCTTAGTGCCTTTATCAGGGTGGATAAACAGTGGGAAATAAAGGGACATATCATTTTTGATCACCTGCTGTTAATCAACTTGATAAAGGCACTAGTAAATATATGATATATACTGTATTATTATGTAACTGTAATTATAGAAAATTGTTTAGGTTATATTTTATCTAACAATTAAAACAATCCATGATTCCTACTTACATGTATTAGTATCTTATGGTTTTTATCTTTTAAGGCTGGTATAAGGAATAAAACCCAACCACTATTCAGGAAGGCTTGCAGCAGAATGGCGATACTGTCACTTTGAGCTTTGGACAGGTTACAAGGGATGAACTGGTCAGAATGTCCACCTTGTCTCTGTATCAACAACACTCAGCCACATGTGGATGGAAATCAAAAACTTTATAGATTTAAGAGTTGTACCAAAGGTATTCTTTCTTCTTTTTTGTAATATTTTAATTATCATCATATATCGTTGGTACCTGTATTCCAAGGATATACGATGATAATAACAATATTACAAAAAAGATGATAAAATTATCTTTTTTTCGGATGTAATTTAGATATAGCATGTAATCCTAGGCCAGTATTTGCTATCATGGTATAACTGTTTGCAAACAGTCTTGCTCACAACACTAAATACAATTAAGCAGAGCATAAACAATTAAGCGGAGATAAAATTATCAGTAAAGTCAGTATTTTGGGGGGATGGCCCCCTATCCAAAATTTTTTTGGTAGCTATTACAGAAACATTGCTGTATAACCATATCTTGATATTTGGTTTTATAGCTTGTTATTTCACAGCTGAAATTACAGTCATATTTGTATGTGTACCAGTTTACTATGTATGTAGATTTGTTAGAATGTGACATGGATAGGTACAGTTCACTATATGGAATTTTTTCTGTAGTTATTTGTTTTTATTACAGGGGTAATAGAACCTCTTACTATGGGGACTTGTTCACTTAAGGCTTATGAAGATAGTGAATACACAAGATTTGTGGAAATATATAGAGACAGGAGAGCAGGAATGGTATAATCACTACAAAAATGTGACTTTGTCATTGTTTTGTGATGTTGAAAAAACTGTTTTAATGTATTGTTGTACATTGTCTTTGTTGTTAACCATTTGAATTTCAAGGTCTTGCAATACAGAACCATTCAAAAACACAATTAATGTTCTTTTTTAATGAACAGTGAAATTATTTTTTTTGGGAAAACCCAGTGAAATATGTTTATTATAACAATTATAAATGTACAAACCTTAAGGGAGTTAAGGATGTCACCTAAGGCCACGCCAAAGGACCATTATGTTCACCTACAGACAATTTTTGATATTTTGTTATGTGGCCAAGGAAAGACATTAATGAGATTGTCTGTAGGTTTTTATAGGCAATCACAATCGAAGATTGTATGTAGTTATTGTGTAGTAATATTGTTTACTTACATGTATATGGAATTCACTACATAAGCAGAACCAATACCTCTGTGCCTTGTGAATATTATGTTAGTTGTATGATTTTTATTATTACTTTTTGTTTTGTGAGATCTATATTTACATGATGCAATATTTTAATGTATATATATATATTGTATTTAGTTGATTTGTTAATTGATAATAGGGTTGAAAACAACAGTTTGTGGGTGAATCACATATGGAAAGCAAACGGGCTAAGAGCATGTCAGTAAGAGTCAGAAGAGAAAGCAAGATGAAACTGGTCTTTGAGGTGTTGCGTGCTGCTCGTCACTGTATGGCCCAGGCAGGCTGTAAACATGTTTCGTGGTGAGATTTACTGGATATCCACACTATTTACACACTCGCTTCCTTTTACCAAAGCAAGTCAAGTTTCTTTTGGCAGGATGTTATCTGTCTCTATTGGCCATGGGCAGTATCAAACACGCCTATAACTTTAGCAGTGCATTTCTTGATATGGTACCAGCATTATCAATCATGCATGGTTAAATCACACTCGTGGATACGGTCAGGTATTATTATATCTGAAGAACGGAAGGTTTGATTGTGTATTGTACATAATAACAATCATACCTGTTACACTGGTACCTATATACTGTACCTGTGTCTCTTCTTTAAGTTTATCAGTTTTACCTCATCATATAAAATAAAACACATTTCAAAAAAGTAATGGACATCCTGTGTGATAAACTTAGACGAGGGACTATGAGTAGAACGAGACTGTTGTGAACGTGCAAATTCCGCTTCCTTTCATAAGTAATGTTTAAACCGAATTCTTGCTTTTAACCGATTCTTGAGTTTTGTAGATATCATTATTTTTCCGGATATGTTTTCTTGTGTATTGTTGTATGTTGTCGGACCGTTTGTGGTTTTTCTGTTATAGTAATGTTTATTTTTTTAGCTTTACTTGGGGTGGCAGATGGCAAGATGGTGCGGCAAATGGCCCAGGAGAAGAGGTTGAGCTCAAGTCAACAGTTCTTACATATCTGTCTTGGTTCGATTACGAAAAGGATGTCGGCAGCAGGTAATGTAATCAGAACACATCTTCTTGTTTTTAGTGTGACTATTTGACGACCTTCCGACAGGCTGACGAACAAGAAAAAACAGAAGGAAGGATGCATGGACAAACAGGGAGACATGTTTCTGCATTATTCATGTTAACATTAATGATTTTGTTTTAAAACTTTTGCTGTAGGGGCGTGAAAGAAACCATGACAGAACAAGTTTTGGGATGGAACAAAAGGAAGGTGTTGGAACATGCCCAAGTATCTTACAATTGCCGTTATGCTGTAAGGTTGGTATATATTATTTTGGTTATCGACTGTGAACTTTCAAAAAACCTGAGATGACATGTAACTAGATTTTTGTTATATGTTTACATCTCTGTTTTTATGAAATATTCTGAGCTTACGGACTCGTGTATGTATCGGGGTATCAGTTTCCGATATATAGAGATTTTTGAAAACTTGTGAAATCTGAAAATAATGTCTGGCGATGCTACTGTATGTAGCCAGGACATGTTTGGGGATTTTTTTTACATTGTTTTGTAGATCTCATAAACAATTGTGACGTTACGAAAAGGCTTATAAAACCTGTATACTCGATCATTATCAGGTATAATTTCAGCGGACATACACGATATCGGTTTTACAGTGTATTTATTCATACCAAACATCGCTATAACATTGCAAAACTTTAAAGAAAAACCATCGAGCTGTAACTTATCCGAGTAATTGTGATACTTTACTGCATGTGTCACTGTTTACAGATGTAGGTTTCTACACGGAAGTTCTGATCACACCAAATCACTGAAACTGCTTTTTCCTAAAAAGTGTTTTGACGGTTCAGTTTTCTTTCATTTTAATGATTAAGGTCTATCCAGACCCTAAAAGCAAAGCAACAAGACTTCGAGTTAACCGGTCTCTGGAAATTTAAACCTGCACGGGAAAAGAATGAGGAGAATACAATGTCCAACTTGGGACAGCAAGATGTTCAGGACTTTGCAAGAGGTTGGTAATCATACAGATATACATGTACATGTAGCTTACGAGAATGGATTGGCATTGCTGGTTGCATGATATACTTAATTATTGAGTCATCAACATTCATCGTTGTTGTGTACTTTTGTGCAATTGTTATCACTATATGGGCTATCACATTATTGAAACCTGTTTTCTAATTGTTAGAGGACAACAAGAAACTTGATGACGTTTGGTGACATTGAGAAGTACTTCAATCTCTTTATCACCAGATTAGAGATGCTAATACCTATTGGAAGCATTTGTAGGAGGGAAGTAGTGTAGATCAACAGACGCGGGGGATTTGGTTTGGTGTCTATGGATAGTAACATGCTTAGTCCAGTCAAAGACAACAGAGTTGAAAAATATGCAACAGCCGTTTTCAAGAAGCTCGAAGAATCATTCACCGAAATATCGAAGTAGGCAAGACTACTTTCCAATGGAATAGCAACGATTATCTTTAGTTACGAATCACGAAATTACAAAGGAAAAGCAGAAGTACTTTATTTTTCTATACAAAGAGAGGAGCATCGTGATATATCTAAAATGGCTGGTATGTTAAAACTGGGCTTGCTTTCCCTGTTTTGTATTCGGTGGGTTGCTTTTGAAATTGGAAATTGTTCTGTAATTAGTATAGGATATTTCTCCACTTGTACTTAATTTGCTGTTAAGGAAATATACCTACAGTTTGGAGATAACAATGGGTCGTCTCTGATAGAGTTTGCCGTAATTATTAATTACTATAATGTACAGTAGTGAAACTGTTACGGCAGTGTTAACTTTTATTCATGTTTTTCGAGTTTTTCGGAGTTTTTTTTATCACTTTAACAGATCGATTCCAACGATGAGATCAAGCATAAGGAAGAAACTGTCGGGAAAGAAAAGCAGGACCTAAAGGCAGTCATAGATAAATAAACACGTAAATAATGCATATGTGGTCACCCAAAAACGTTTGTCTTGTAAGAGGTCACTGAACAGGCATTTTTTCATGGTCAGAAACGGGAACAGCACCTTGGTAATCTTCAATGGGCTCGTTGCTCAATATTGATGATTATTATCTTCGAATCTCGATTTATACGTTTATTTATTATGTCTGACAAAAACATTACTGCATATATGATTCGTGGAGAGGAACACCATTATATTGTTAATTACACCCCGTTTTTTAGTGAGGCTCATGCTGTAATGCTATTGGTTCTGCGGGGGCTGTAATTTGTTATCATTAATTGCACCGGTTCTGGGGTCTGAAATATTATTAAGTCGTAAATACTTCAATTGCACTTGCGATTCATATCATTATTACTTATACTTATTTTACGCTTTTAGGCTTCGTATTCCCAATCCGTTTGTAAATAGGCAACATGTGTGGTCCAATTCGTTAGCATTCCAGCGTTTGAAGGAAGAATCGAGTTACTGGTTAAAGGAAATGGTTGATTTCATGGCAGTATTACAGAGATTAAGTTCTGCAAATAAATGGAAATACAATTATCCAAATCAGGGAAAGAATTGGGGTAGTGTGATTAAATCCATCACTAGCCTGACTTAGTGTAGCGTCTTATTCTAATTTTCTTGTGCATGAGTGATTATTTTTTATTTTTTTATTAAATTTTATCTAAAATTTGTTGATCTTTTAGTACAGACAATATATTTGAACCCGGCTTTCGCATGAAACAGGAAAGGCAGTGAATGATTAAAAATATACCAGGTTGTTGATTTAATATCAAAGTGTATGTTAAAGTTTACAGGTTTTGATCGTGGTTTTATAGATTACGATTTCAGTATGATTGCAATTATACAAACTTGTTGTATACTGTATCGCTTGTTGTTTACTGTTATAATACCATGATCGCCTTCAGATTTTCTGTTCTCACTGATTGATTTCCCCCCTCATTAGCATGCTTGAGCGAACATGCATATTAGTTTGAGAGGGAGATGACCCTTAAAACAGTACAAAGTATATTTAGTCGGTGAAAATGGTATTACATACTAATTCCAGGATATTTCGGGAAAATTTGTGGATTAAAAGTCCACTAAATCCTCCCTCGGCTTTTAGGGACATTTAATCACTAATTTCCTCATGTCATGGTATTTAATGAACTTGCACGTTACGTTGGTTATGGAACTTAAACAAAAGAATATCATTAACTTTATTTTGTGTTGTGGCGACCAACGATGGCACCAAAAACCTTTGTCTTGGGAGTCTCAAGGGATTGGTTTGCAAGTCAAGGATTACTTATTATATTTTGTGTATTACGATGTATAATTGTACATTTTTGTAACACTTTTTTATAGATACCGCTTTGTGTTTCTGATTCCCTAAAGTACCAGAGGTTAGCAAAGGTTCGATAGGCGCATTGAAAGGAAAATTTCTTTGATTACTTCTGGAAAATGGTTGGCTAAGTTGCACCTTCAAGATCGGAAATGAAGCACTTCAAAAACTTGGACAACGCAGACCGTTCAACGATATCAGAGAGGATATTCGCATAAACGACAGATGAATACGAAAGATGGAATTTGTTGACGAATGACTCGGCCTAAGAAGGAGAAGGAGAAGAAAGTGAAAGAGAGTTAGAGCGTAGATATAAACATACGAGGACGTGTAGATATAAATATAATATAGTTTAGAAAATCACAACTTTTTATTTTGATGAAGTTGGTCTGGTGATGCACTATATGTGCAAATTGGTTCGATTCCAATTCTCTCTATTCATAAAAATAAGCATTTCGTAGTGAACATGATAACTTTAAACGAGCGTCTTTCTTATTCTGTCATATAAAATACTAAATTATTTTCTTACTTAAAGTGCCCCTAACCTCAACATTTTTTATTGTCTTATTTGGAAGAACTTTTAAAATGATTAAAGTAACTTATTTTGCCAGATTTTCACTTCTTGACTTTTTTTTGGAGATATATCAGTTTGTTTGATATGCAAATATCTGGAATTTCGTCAACATGCTTAATGAGTTATCAGAGAATGTTATATATCTTTGCGTTAATGAAATAAAAACACTAAAGACAGTTTGCGTTGGGGTGTGAATGGCACGTGTGTGCGTTTCTCCCACAACAACAAACTTCTTTTTTAGAGGATTTCGTTCGAGAATAAAAGAAGATATATACATTTGATCAATAAGTCATTATGCATGTGTTCACGAAATTCCAGAACATATATGCATATCAAACAAACTGATATATCTCAAAAAGAAAGCAAAGAAACGAAAAATCTACAAAGGAAGTTACTTTCTCATTTCCAAAAGTTCTTCGTAATAGGACAATAAAACATTTGTAAGGTTAAGGGCACTTTAACTTTCGTGCTGCCGGCTTTGGGTACAATGTTTTTTATATTAGTTCATTTAACGTTCCAGTGATAATAGTTTATTGTCCCGGGGACATGATTTATTTATGTCATTATATCATTTACGTGAAGCAAGGTGCACAAAACAAGCTGTTGTTAATGATGAATATTCATGGAGATACAATGGGTCACCTGTGTTGGATCTTTTAAACACATCTAGGTTCACCTCATTGTGACAGACTAATTTGCTGGTCATTGCAATCAATGTTATTATAGAGTTTAAAACACGAAGGCGATAGCCGAGTGTTTTAGACCCGATAAAAACACTACTGCGAGAGTTTTGAACGGCTCTCGAAAACGCCATGTTTACCAACTATTTCAGTAAATCAAGCCATTTTGGCGGAATCGGAGGAAAAGTTTATGTAAATCAGGACGAAACTTCACATATAATGGCACGATACGGTCATCTATGTTCCTCATAAATTATGTGTTTTCCTCATAAATTATTCATGATTTTTTTTAAGTAGCAGTTATAAGTGAGCGGGCCGATATTTATGGGCAGTTACAATGGGCGCGCCGTTTTAACTGCCCATAAACATCGCCCGCGAATGTTTTAAAAGAACTTGTAAAATGAATAGAATAATATGATACATTCTTTGTTTGGAAGTTGTATATAAACGGGTACAAACAAATTATTCTCCGAAAAACTCCGAAAAAGCTTAATTTGCGCCGTTAACTTTGATAAAAACATTTGGGTTTTATTAATCTATGTTTTATCCTGGTTAAAGATGCTAATTAAATATCTAATTTCTTTTGAATTTTCTTCATGATATTATTTGTGAATTTTAGTTAGGATATTGCACGCTGGAATTTACATAAGTGGTAATTAACAGATTGCGTAGAGTATGGGGGGCTTCGGCCCACCGATAATTAATTTTTGTGGGGCTTAGACCTGAGATTTTGCAGCAATTGGACTCATTATTCATGAATGATAGGGTTGATGGTTGATATAGCCTTTATATAGCCTCGTTATGTTTTCTAGCCAGAAGCAATCCTGTCACAAATCAGCGAGAAAAACGTTTTTAGAACTTAAACAGTTAGTAGACTGGGCTCTAGTTTCGATCGAAGATTTTATAGGGGATCGAAGACGTGCCGCGTGTAAAAAGCGAAGGCAGCCGAGTGTGTGGCGTGGCATTTTATGACGTTTTATTAAGCTTCAGGAATTCTCTAAATTCAACCCAGAATGCTAGGAAAATGGCATTTCCGGGACTCTAGATTTCTAAAATGCGGGACCAGCCGCCACAGACAACAACCACACTCTACGCCTAAGAGTGGACCCCTTAGGTTTGTTATGACGTTGGTTTGTCCCTGTCTAGTTTTCTATTTCGGAACAGTAGCGTTGAATAGACTAAGTACGCACACGCAGTTGGGTACGTAACATTTGCTTTATAAGTATAATTAGAAACAGTACATTTTATTTTTTTTAATTATTGGTTATTATCTATTGTTCATTTAATATTTTATTTATTACAACAATGGCATAATATGGTATTGTATTGTAATGTAATAGTTGACGAATACGATATCGAAGACGACTCGGAATTCACCTGCATGACACTTCGGATTACAACGTATGTTTTATCAAAGAAAACGTTTAAATCATGCTCTATTAGCAGTGAGCTCAGTTTGCAAAATTAAAAAAAATCAATG